>CM040119.1:300114206-300622473 GCA_022559845.1 Amorphophallus konjac
ATTTCAGAGGACATTCATTTGCTTCAAATCAATAATAGTTTCATGTACTTAACCAATTAAAGTCATATATTGAAAAGTGCAGATTTCAGAAGATTTTAAAAGACATAGCATGAAACAGATGGTTAAGGTTTATTAAACATGCTTCAGTTATTTTTAAAAGATTTTAAAGCCAAACTCATTGAATACATTAAACTTAAACCACATGAGTTATTTCAGTCATTATAAAACGTATAATAGAAGATTTCTAGTTCAAGAGTTTTCAGATTTATGATCGAGATAGCTGCCATTGAAATTCTTCTGAAAGACTGATAGAATTCTGAAGCCAAATGATACCAAATTGATGTAGAATACCAATTGTTAAGAGAGATTGTGAAGCTCAAGGTTTTCAGAATATGATTAAGGTTTGTCAACAAAATCAGTAAGAGGGATATGCAATGAGTTCTGACCCATGTATGCATTTGACAACCTATATGCATGCAATGGACTCCCCCTCACAATATACATTCAAACTCCCTTTTTGGTATTTTCAATGCAGTAATGTGCAATGCAATTAATTACATGCATGCAAGGACTCAACACTGAATGCTATGACAACATAACGCAATCCTACATGCATTGAACAACTTCATTGACAGTCATGCAAATGATGTATGCAGACATTTGACACATGCATTGACTGTATACATTTAAAGAACCGTTTAGCTTAGTGCAAAATGCAGTGCATCTAGCATCTTATTCATTTAGTGCAAACAAACAGCATGAGAGAGCATCAAATATATTCAGATTGAATTCAGTGAAGAGATCATCAAAATTCAGACAAGCAGATCAACATGAAATTCACATTTTTTCATACTCACAAATTTAGATAATGAATTTAAAACAAGATTTCAGAACTGGCTGATTGAGTCCTGGGGTTTTCTTTTTGAGTGCCTTGGTTAACCCCTTTTATTTCTCCTTCCAGGCACACCTGCAGCAAGTCAATCAATTTGATCTTGCAGGAACCCAAGCTGCCTTGGGTCCTGTATAAGCCCTAACAGGTGTTCTAAACAATTTCTTAGCAGTATTATCATCATGATCCATCAGGTAACAGTTATCCATGGGATGACCAAATTTTCCACAATCTCTACATGATGTAGCAAACCTTGAATTCTTTTTGTGGACATTTTTATCATCATGGAATATGTGAATTTGTATGAAAATTTTTGTTACTTGCATGAGGTTTTGATTTTAGCATTGCTGCCCACAAGCTTTCAGAAGCTCGGTGGCCAGGTTTTTCACATTCAAAACATACAAGAATCTTTATTGTAAAAATAGGTTCATTTCAGCCAAGAAAGTTTCCATTTTCAGGGAATTTATCAAATTTGGATTAAGATGTTTTCCCTGAGCATGCCAGCAGTCTTGACTGCATGCCCATACTTGCCACATTCAGAACACCTTAGGTGCTTACCTCTTGAACCATTATATCCCATGAAGTCCTAAACCAACACTCAACAGCTTTATGACCACGTTTTGTTACAGTTATAACAAAATGATGTGTTGGTTTGAAGCATACATGTTTCTTTTGGGGTGATGATGAACAGGAAGGACCTAGCATGCATTTTATCATCTTGTTTCTGATGAAACAGGCATCCAGGAAATGATATGCTACCACAGTAATGACAAGATGTATCAGACTTCCTGTAGCATGATTTCTACCAAATGAATTTCTCGAATGCAATGTTTCACTTGCATGCCCATCTTCAGTCAATAATCTGCAATCATCCATTACATGGCCTACCTTGCCACAATAATGGGCATGAAAACACTTTATCAGATGCATACGGATAATTAATTGAGCTATGAGTGGTATGCATTGAGTCATCAGATGCAGTATGGGTAGTAGATTTGAAGACACAAGTAGGGACATGTTTATCCGTGTTTTTATTACCATTTTGCTCATTTGTTTACCCTTGTTCACAACTTTTATTTGATTCTTCATTTTTCTGGGCCTTGAATTGGAAAACAGATGATGTAGATGTTTTAGGAGCCCAGAGCAGCTTGCAATGTCAGAGCTGCGAGCAAGAGTAGTGTACAACTTTTTCTTAAACAGATTTTTCAATTTGGGATTTGCATCCTTGCTCTCCACTTGATTTGTGGCGTTATCACACAAAGGAACATTCATTTTTCTCTTTTACCTTGATAGATTTAGACATGGAACGAACAGTTTACTTATTTCAGATTGGAGAGAACAAATTTTGAGTTCTGAATTAGTCATGTCTTCCTCACATGTGATAATTTGTCTCTGCATGAATTGTAGACACGCCATTCTTGACGTCTCCTGAGGAAAGTCTCTATTACTATACGACACCCCGCGACGGCTTACGCAGTTCGAATCACTTGAGTTCTTCCTTTTCTTGAGTCTTCTTCCGCCCCTTTTCGGCATCCGGAATCGTCTCAGTCACGGCATTCGGACGGCATCAAACACCAGTCAGACGCATCAAAGGTTCCGGAAACCAAGAAGGGTGTCGACCGGGCGGCTGCCGACGCTAATCCGAGACCCGGGTGGGTCTTAATGGGGCGTCCAGGGCCCCTGGACGCCCCCATAATTTTAATTTATTTTATTATTTTCTCAGGGCCCCAAAATTAAATAAAAATATATATATTAATGGAGGCGTCCAGGCCCCTGGACGCCTCCATAAAAAACAAAAATAAAAAATGTGTAAAATGCCAGTTGGCATAGAAAAAATAATAAAAAAATAAATAAAAATAAAAATAATTAATGGAGGCGTCCAGGCCCCTGGACGCCTCCATAAAAACAAAATATAAAAAAGGTATAAAATGCCAGTTGGCATACAAAAACAAAAAAAAAATATAAAAATATATATATATTAATAGAGGCGTCCAGGCCTGTGGACGCCTCTATAAAAAACAAATAAAAAATTAAAAATGCCAGCCCTATCATAAAACGACAAGAAAACCAATAAAATAACATATTTTTGGAGGCGTCCTGGCCTCTGGACGCCTCCATCAACTCCCTCACGGGCGCCGGCCACCGAACGACGGTTTGTCGTGTGTGAAAAAATCCAAAATATAGAGACGTCCGGTCAGCTGGACGCGCCCATTTCTGAATCACGAGGCGCCGCTCACAAAACCACGCGTTGTGCCGAACCGCGTGCGGCCGTCGTCGGTTTTCGGTGGACCTGCTTGAGGCGTCCGGGACCCTGGACGCCTCCACAAAAGTATTCCAAAAAAATCAATAAAAATAGAATAAAATATTATTTCGGCCCTGATGGAGGTGTCCAGGGTCCTGGACGCCTCCACCTTCCGGAGCTCTATAAATAGAGCCCCCCCCCCTCAGTTCTAGGGGAGCTAAGCAATGATCCGATAGGCTGCCGGAGCCCAGAGGCTACGGAGTCATTTTTCTAACCCGTGGGGTCTTTTGTAGGTGGAGGTTCTGCCGGCTTCTCGGGTGCCCACGCTCGCGAGAGGAAGGTCGTCTTCATCCACCGCGCTTCTACGTCGTCCCCACGCTGTCGGAGCTCCGCCGAATTTCACCACCGGCACATCCAATAAGCCAACTCTTTCCTTTTCTTCGTAGTTCTTTGCATTCATCATCTCGCATCCATCATCTCATTTTCCTCCTACTCGAGTCCGAGAGGGGTTTAAAAGATAACACCAACCAGGTGTGTGTCTTCCCGTTATTTCGTCATTTTTATTGCAAGGATATGAATACTACACATTCATCTTTCTAAGCCACTTGTCATTTGTTTGTCGTTGTTTTGCAAGGGTAGCCGAGGAAAGCCCTCTCCGTCGGCCGGCCGGAAGGAGAGGAAGAAGCAACCCGCCATCTCCCGCTCTTGAGGTAGGCGCGATCACTTTCTTATTTTGGGGTCTTTCGGCCCCTGGCGATCACATCTTTTCATCGAGGCCGCGGCGAGTCACTTCCACAATGGCCGTTTAAATTTCTGTTCTCATATTCTCTTTATATCCTGTTATATTTCGTTTATATCATCGAGGCCGCGGCGAGTCACTTCCCCAATGGCCGTTTAAATTTCTGTTCTCATATTCTCTTTATATATCCTGTTATATTCTGCTCATATCATCGAGGCCGCGGCGAGTCACTTCCCCAATGGCCGTTTAAATTTCCGTTCTTACATTCTCTCTATATTCTGTTATATTCTGCTCATATCATCGAGGCCGCGGCGAGTCACTTCCCCAATGGCCGTTTAAATTTCCATTCTTATACTCTCTCTATATTCTGTTATATTCTGCTCATATTCTCGAGGCCGCGGCGAGTCACTTCCCCAATGGCCGTTTAAATCTCTGTTCTTATATTCTCTTTTATATTCTGCTATATTCTGCTCATATTCTCGAGGCCGCGGCGAGTCACTTCCCCAATGGCCGTTTCAATTTTTGTTATTTAATTTCTGCACCATTCCCGTCCCCCCGAGGTCGCGGCGAGTCACTTCCCGCTATGGCCGTTTGAACCCCATATCTTGCTATATTATACTTGTCCCGCTCGCCCCGCCGGAGCAATCTCCCGTGGTGGCCCCTTCTCTCTCTTCTCTCATCTCTGTGTTGCAGCAAACAGCAAAACAAACAAAAAGAAGAGCCCGCGCGCTCTCCGCATCCTCTTCCCCTGCACCATCGAACTCCGAACCGCGTGACGTCGCTCACAGATTGGCGATCACGGTGGGACCTCTACTGCTTCCTCCCGGCTACCCTTGCAAGTTCGGCACCACCCGTGCCTCTCCACCTTGGCGCCCACGCGCGCCCCCGTTGTGCTCACGGCAGCACCGTCAGTTCTGATTGGTTCTTTGTTTATTACATGTTTGTTATTTCTGTTGTTTTCCCACTCCATATATCTGTCAGCATTCCATTGCATACATCCATTCCTCTTTTCTATCCTTTTTTTCATTTTTTTTTGAGGATCACCCTTTCCCGGTGAAGGAAGGACTCTCCGTTTGAGAATTCCTCTCAACGGACTAGAATCTCCTACACTGGGACCTCCGTAAGTCCCCGACATCGAAGAATCTCCTCTTCGTTCACTGGGCTGGTTGTACCATTGAAGTTCCCCGAAGTTAGTCATTTCATTCGTGGTGAGACGAGAGACCCTAGCTGACACGGCGGTGAAACAAAAATAAACTAGGGTCCCTATCTTGTGTGAACTTCGGATCTCGCTAAAAACACACAAAAAAAATCATCAAAATCAAAACAAAAAAAATGGCGTAAAGGCATCCACTTGTTTGATAATCTCTGCTACCTACTTGCTAGTGTATGTTTTTGCGTTCTGGGAGAACTGTGAGCATGTCTCACGAGTCTTCTGAGGAGAACCACCCTAGCCGTGGTTTGACAGCCGACCCGCGAGTCTATGCTATGGACTCGGGTCCTTCTCATGACCCCTCGCATGAGGTGCAGGTTATTGCCGGGGACACGTCCCCGCCACAGGATATCACTTCCTACTGGGCGTCCTCGCCAACACGGAGCTTACCTCTGAACAGCTCCGGGCCTTCCAGGCCATTCTAAAGGGGAAATCTGTTTCCCCCACGCCCCAGGAGTCAACTCGGCTATCGCACCTCTCCACGAGTCCGTGCAGGCCATTCCATCTCCTTCATTGGCGCAAGCCATCCAGTCTCCCTCGCTTCAAGGACAAGCGAGCCAACAACCTCCCTCATTCCAATTCCCGTCACAATCTCAAACTCCCGGTGTTCCTCACACACCGTTTCAGCCAGGGCCAACTGTCGGTGGTCCGACAGTTCCCTCTCATTCCGGGTTTCCCCCTCAAGTCTCCGGGAGACAGTTTCTCCCCCAATGGCAAGTGCCACCTTCACCCCCAGAGGAGCTCGCCCAATCGCTCCTCAATAGGTTCAATCGCATGGACGAGCAGTTTCAAAATCTGAGAAGAATGGTGGACGTGAAAGCCACCCCGGAGGTTGCTTTGCCAATCCTCCCCGTCATTCATCTCCCTCCCTCCGAAATGCCCACGTACCGCAGATACAATGGTACCGGCAACCCCTTCATTCACCTCAAGGACTTCATGTATGAGTCCTCCTATTGGCAAAACGATCAGAGGTCCCTGGCATACCTCTTTCGGAGATCATTGGATGGTCCCGCGCTTGAGTGGTTCTATTCTCTGGAGCCCCGCGAGGCCGAGAATTTTGAAATAGTGCAGAGAAGGTTCTTGCAGAAATATAGGGATAGGGTCGGTCCCTCACTCTCCATTACCGACCTAGTGGCCGAAAAGATGAAACCCGACGAGGATTTTGTCCGATATGCTGATAGATGGAGGTCTCTGGCGGAAAGAATAAGGGATACCCTCTCCGAGCCCGAACAAGTGAAGATGATTGTGTCTAATGCAACCCCGCAGTTCAGACACGTCCTCGCCATGAATAAACTTACTACAATGGAGGAACTCTATGAAAGGGCCCGATACATCCAAACCCAGCTAAAAGACTCCCCCATCATGAACATGTTTGAGTCGCCGAAGCCCAAAGTGGTCAGAAAGACAGGCGCTGGTGTCCCGGGCGGAGCCACAGAAGGGGTCGTGACAAATGAGCAAGTCAGTGCGGTCAACAATGCCAACTATGCAGTCAACCCAAGGCCTCAACAAATGCCCCGACTACCCCTTCAATCAGGTCCTTTCCCTCTCCGTCCTCCACCCCAAAATAATCCACCCCAGGATAATATGCCTCCATTACGCCAACCCCAGCAACAACAACCACAACCTCAACAACAACAACCACCGCTTCAGTACAACCAAGTTCCACCCCCGGGGAACTATGGTCCCCAACAGCAACAAAGGAGGCCGCTCGGTCCTAAGAGAGCCTACTATCCACCATTGCCAGAAACCTTAGCAGATATTTTTAATGCCCTCATGGCATCAAACCAACTCGCCCTACCCAGAGAAAGGCCCGCCTGGCCCCCAAATGTTGATACCTCCAAATACTGCGTCTACCATAGGCAGCTGGGACACACAGTGGATTACTGCTTCCATTTCAAAGATTACATCCATGATATGAATGATGAACATCAAATAGATTGGGATGAGATGAGACGGTACGTCGCGGCTCTCAAGGCTAGGAGACCTCCTCAGAGGCCACAGCAGCAGTTACAACAGCAGCAGCAGCAGCAACCACAACAACAACAGCAGCCTCAGCAGGCCCCACAACAACAGCCCGACATGGGCATAATCCAGAATCCACTACCGGAGCACCAACAGCCCAATCATCAGGTTAACCCCATCTCCTCCTTCCCGGAAGTCGGGAGAGAGCAGGTGTGGCACCAGGAAAGTACCTCCATTCTTTATACCTCCAACCCTATCGTCATGCAACCCCCTCACCTTGCCCGGGTAGCACCTCTCTCTCATCAACCCGCATCGGTATCGCCTTCACCATTTCCACTACCATTACGCCCTCTCATCCGCACCCCGACCTCCTATCAACCGACACTTTCTACTACGCCTTCACACCCTCTCACCTTCTCCCACTCCCCCACTTTACCATCCACCTCTACCACATTTACCCCTACGCCTTCTAAACCCCTTATCATCCGTCCACCATACATAACCCCGTCTTTCTCCACCACATCACCACTAATGCCTTCAAAACCACTCATCACCCACCATCCGCCCCAAAACCTTTACCCGTTTCAAACCTTACCTCCACCTCCACCTTCCAAACCCCTTATCCTTCATAATCCGCGCGATATCCCCTCTACCTCCGCCATGCCTCCACCTAACAAACCCCTCATCAGAATCTCTGCTCCCGTCATCACCCCTGCTTCATCAACCATTCCTCCACTACTACCCCTCAAACCCCTGTTAAAACCCACTGCTACCCCCACAGAGGTACAAAAGCCGCAGGCAATGGTGCTCCGGAGTGGAAGGATTTTCCACAGGGTTTTCCCCCACAACAGTCAGAATCCCGAGCAATCTCAGCCAGAGAAGGATGATGCAGAACAACCAGAAAGAGCTATCCCTGGAACACAGTATGATCTACTGAAACACTTGGACAAGACGCCTGCCCGGATCTCCATCCTAGAGCTACTTCAAAGATCCACATCCCACCAGGCGGCCTTGATGGAATATCTTCAAAAGGTCATGGTTAATGAAGACCTCCCCGTGGAGAAGATTTCGACCGTCCTAACCCCAACAGACACACAACCAGCCATCATGTTTCACAACTACGAGCTCGCTCCCAAGGAATCTCGGAAATATGCATTGTGCATTTCAATAAAAATTAATGGGGTATCCATAAACCCGTGTCTTGTCGACACGGGTGCGTCCATAAATGTGATCTCCATGAGCACTCTTCAGTTGTGTGGGGTTGGCGAGGAACAAATAAGACCTTCCTCGATCACGGTCACGGCTTATGACAATAGCAAAAGGCCGCCGCAGGGGATGATTATTCTGAAGGCAGAACTAGGCCCCATGGCAATCCCCACGGAATTCCATGTCCTCGACATGGACCCCACATTTAAGGCTATACTGGGTCGCCCTTACATCGAAGCCATGGACGCTGTGCCATCCACCAACCATCAGTGCCTGAAGTTTCCTTACAATGAGAGAATTATTAAAGTGGTCAGTACACCTGTCCTTCACACAGTGGATGCTATCAACACCTCTCTGCCTTCTGTTTGGCCGTCTCATCGGCCCATATTGTCACTGCTGGACGTACGTGATCCATCTCATGTTCCACTAGCACCAAAGGAGCCGGTCAGGGCAACCGCAACATCCTGTCTCCCTTTTCACTCCAAAGGTTGGGAGATTATGAGGAACATCGGCTATCAACAGGGAAAAGGTCTGGGCGCACAGTTACAGGGTATGCTCAAGCCGCCAAAAGAAATTAGGCCGAACCGTAGGTTTGGCCTAGGCTTCAAAGGACCGTTCAAGGCAGATTGGAAGCCCCTCACGTGGACTCTATCAAACCACTTCAACAGAGGGCCCGTTGTTCAGATGGGAGATCACCCACGAGAAGCATATGGAGGATCACATGCTGTATATTTGGCTGAAAAATGTCCGAGGATCACCAAAAGAGGCAAGATCAAAGATCCGGAATGCGAGTGGGACAAATGGTTCGACATATGGGACATTTCCGTTGCACTGGAAAGGATGTTCTCATCTCCACAGCTTGAAGGACCACCATTGATCTCCGAAATACCAGAGAATATTACCACTCTTGCCAAGGTTCCAAACTATCCTCGTCCTCGCCAGAAGGACTCTGTCATCGACGGATCTTCATCCGTCCTCAACATTGCCGTCGACGGCTCATTAGCCGCCATCCTCTCCATCCACTCGTCTCAGCCTTTGCTGATATCTTCTTCCTGGGCCAGACAATTGTCTGATGATCTTCCCAGGTCCCCTTCTTTGCTTACATACCTACGCGGGCTTTTCAACCCGCGCCAGGTCTTCAACCATGATCTGCTCTACGAGCCCCACAATCCTCTAGCCATAACCACTTTCCTCTCTCCTCCAATCTCTTTTCACTGCTTTGTCATTAAAAATGAAAACGAAAAAAAAACGTCAATTTTCAAACTCTCCAACAACACATCTTCGTTGAGGAAACCTCCTACATCTCCCACGGGTGCGTACCGCCTTGCGGACCACCCGTCCAAGGTCCGATGAGCGACCTTTTCTACCCCTCCTCTGAGGGGTCTTCTCCTGTACATTCTACACCATCCTCCTCATCTTCCTCTTCGTCTGTAAATATTGTCAGTCAATCTAGGAATGATAGGCCAAGGGTATTACCTAGGAAGAAATCCAAGGGTAGGCAGATCCCTCGTCGATTCCTTCTGGATTTGGCCGCCAGGTGTCAGGCCCTTCTTGCCATCCCCCAGTTGTTAGAAAATCCCATCCAGCTACCCGAAATAGAATGCAAGGGCGACTGTGCATCTGATGAAGGGTATGGAGTCTACGAGATCACGAATGAAGAATGCCCCACTGAAGATGAGGGTGAAGAATATGAGGATGCGGCGGGCGCATACGCTAGCGGAATGAGGAGATTCGACGAGCCGTCAACCGCCGTAGAAGAATCCACCAAAGAAGTCAACTTGGGGACTGAGGAAGACCCTAGGATCATCCTCATAAGTGACAACCTACCACCCTCTGAAGAAGAGGCATTAATTGAGGTCCTCAAGGAATATAAGGACACGTTTGCATGGAGCTACGAGGATATGCCGGGTTTGGATTCAACCTTGGTCGAACACCGTTTAACCCTAAAACCAGGGTCCATCTCGGTAAAACAAAGGTTAAGGCGTTTCCACCCTCAGATGGCTTTGAAAATGAAAGAAGAGGTCGATAAGCTCCACAAAGCCAGGTTCATTAGAGTCGTTCTTTATCCTCAATGGGTGGCGAACATTGTCCCGGTCATGAAGAAAGATGGGAAAGTCAGGATTTGCATCGACTTCCGGGACCTTAACCGCGCGTGTCCAAAGGATGATTTTCCCTTACCTCACATTGATGTGTTGATTGATAACACGGCAGGTTTTGAAACCCTCTCTTTCATGGATGGATTTTCAGGATACAATCAAATTCGTTTGGCAGAAGAGGATCAGGAAAAGACGTCATTCACTACCCCTTGGGGAACATATTGTTACGTGGTCATGCCGTTTGGGTTAAAGAATGCTGGAGCTACTTACCAAAGAGCGATGATGGCCATATTTCATGACATGATGCACATATATCTGGAAGTGTATGTGGATGACTTATTGGTGAAATCAAGGACCAGGATGGAACATCCAGAAGTTTTGGCTAAGGTCTTGCAAAGGTCAAGAGAATTCCAATTGAAAATGAACCCGAAAAAGTGTGTGTTTGGTGTGTCGTCAGGTAAATTGCTGGGGTTCATTGTGAGTAAAAGAGGGATCGAGATAGATCCCGACAAAGCCAAGGCTATCAGGGATATGCCGCCTCCCAAGAATTTGAGGGAAGTCCGAGGTTTAATCGGCAGGCTGCAGTTTATTCGTCGGTTTGTGTCTCAACATTCACAAAGGTGTAGACCTCTCTACGAGTTGACCAAGCCAGGAGTAGAATTCCACTGGAATTCTAAATGTCAGAAAGCTTTTGAAGGGTTGAAGGAATATCTGGCTAGTCCACCCGTTCTCATTCCACCTAAACCAGAAAAACCTCTGATCCTTTACATCTCAGTCTTGGATGACTCCGTGGGAGCCGTCCTCGCACAAGCTGATGAAGAAGGCAAGGAACGGGCAACCTATTACTTGTCCAAACTTCTCAATCCCTGTGAGCAGAAGTACACCGTCATGGAGAAAACCTGTGCTGCCCTCGTTTGGGTGGTGCAGAAATTGAAGCACTACTTCTTGGCTCACGAAGTCCACTTGATTGCTCGAATGAATCCTATCAAATTCCTTCTGGAGAAAGCCGTCCTTACGGATAGGCTAGCACGCTGGCAAAGTTTTCTCTCTCAGTTCGACATCACCTACATCCAGCAAAAGGCGATTAAAGGTTATGCCATAGCCGAGCATCTCGCTCACCATCCTCTTCCCAAGTTCGATCCCGTCCAATCAGAGTTTCCAGATGAGGAACTAATGTCCATCAACCAATCAGATGAGCCAATGTGGACGCTATATTTTGATGGAGCTCTGAATTCTCAAGGGAGAGGAATCGGCATCGCCCTCCTGTCGCCGGAAGGCCTCACATTCCCATTGGCATACCAGCTCAAATTTCCAGTCACCAACAATATAGCCGAATATGAAGCTCTTCTAGCTGGCCTAGGACTCGCTCATTCTTTTCGTATCACTGAGTTGCGAGTCGTAGGTGATAGTCAACTCATCCTTCGCCAGGTACTCACTAAGTATCGCACTCGCGATCCCAAACTCAAGCCATACCAAGAACTCACTGCTGCCTTTGCCAAACTGTTCACAAAACTGATCTTTGTTCATATCCCTCGTCATCAGAATATTCTCGCCGATGCCCTCGCCTCATTGGCATCATCCATAAGGTTCCCTCTAGGAAGATGGTTTAAGTCCATTTCCATCTACAAACTTCACGCCCCTGCAATCGATGATGCTTCCTACGTAAACATCAAAGACAGGATAGCAAGGAAGATCCTGCAGGAAGATATCCTTGAGAAGAGGGAGCTCATGTTGGCAGAGGCCGAAGAAGAACTGGCTGATGAAGAGAAACCATGGTTCTATGAAATTGTCAAATATTGCCAAGATCAGTCTTATCCTGAAGGGGCCACCACAGAGGACAAGAAAGCCATAAGAAGGGTGGCTCAGAAATACACATTGATTGGAGGTCTACTCTATAGGAGGAGCCTTACTGGTATTCTGTTAAGATGTCTTGGTGACGATGAGGTTTGGAAATGTGTAGAAGAGACGCACTCGGGTGTGTGCGGTGGCCACGTGAATAGTCAGATGCTCGCCAAGAAGATCATTCGTCAAGGCTTTTATTGGCCCACTATGGAAGAGGATTGTGCTGTCTATGTCCGTAGGTGTGTCAAGTGTCAACTTCACGCCGATAAAATCCATTCACCATCTTCCTCACTTCATCCAATATCCTCCCCATGGCCTTTCTCCATGTGGGCATTCGACATCATTGGTCCCTTAGGTGATCCCAATTCCCTCACCAAGCAGAAATCTTTCATCCTTACTGCGACGGAATACTTCACCAAATGGGCCGAAGCCGAAGCTTACGCGGAGATCAAGGCGTCAACAGTCTGCAAGTTCATCATGAAGAACATTCTCGCCAGATTCGGCGTCCCAAGCACGATCGTCACCGACAATGGGCCACAATTCATTTCTCAGGACCTACAGGACCTCTGCAAAAGGTACGCAATTGCGTTGCATCATTCATCGCCTTATTACCCACAAGGTAACAGTCAAGCGGAGGCCACCAATAAAACATTGCTCAAAATCATCAAAAAAACCTGCGAGTCTAGTAAGTTTTCAGACTGGCCAGAAAAGCTTATCGAAGCCCTATGGGCCTATCGCACCTCAATCCGTACCCCCACCGGGCAGACTCCATTTGCCCTCACTTATGGTATGGAAGCGGTAGTCCCGTACGAGACTCTGATCCCTTCTCTCAGGGTACAATTGGATGAGGAATTTCCCCTCGACGATCGTCGTAATTCACTCCTCGCCCAGTTGGAACTCTTGGATGAGAAACGGCTGGCCGCCGCCGAACACGCGCGTGTGTATCAAAATAGACTCGCTCGCTTTTACCAAAAGAAAGTCGTTGAGAGAAAATTCAAAGTCGGTGAGATGGTCGTAAAAAGAATTTTTGTCAAACCTGGAGGGCCGCGTTCTAAGCTCCAACCCAATTGGGAAGGACCATTTGTAATTCAAGCCGTGTACCCTGGCAACGCCTACAAGCTAATCAACGCCGAAGGGACCGAGTTATCCCACCCTTGGAATGGGCTTTATCTTAAGAAATACTACCCTTAGCACAAAACAAAAAGAAATGAATGATGAAAAGATAAAAAACATCAAAAACAAGGAAATATTGAAAACCACTAAAAATATGGAAAATTCAAAATGCCGATGCCTGGCAGGCACCATGTAGTTAAGTCCCTGCATCTAACCTTCATGTTAGGATAGGGCCCATTAAGGCTTGGTAGGCACCGGGTCTTGGTTTGCCAGAACCGTGGAGATCCCTGTCCGGCCACGTCGGCCTATGCTCGCTCGAAGGAAGCTAACATGTGCTCACTTATGTATTTTATTCAAAAAAAGTCGGTAGCATCACCTACGGTAGGGCCACACCTAGAAGATCTCCGGAAGCTGTAATCTTTATTCTTTTCTCTTCGACCAAATGAGACAGTCGGCGCCCTTAAAACGCTGAGCATGAGAAACCGAAACTCAAACCCCAAAGGCAAGAGTAGGACCCATTTCCTCGAGCATCGATCAGAGCACGAGAAGAGGGCAGTGTCCCCGCAGGCATACGAAGAGGGAGCCCACCAACGTCAAACGACTATATCTCCCTCACAGAAAGAAATACAAAATCAAAATCAAGAGAAAAGCCTGGTCGTGACCGTGCCTGGTACGATAAACGGAACCCCTCAAAGCAAAAGTCTGAATCCACAAAGGGGGGCCGTGGAATGTAAATGCTCGAGATTTGGTCCGAAGTTGTCCGAAAGGAAAGAGTTAATGGGCCCTTATTCGCTCGCCGGGTTAACGGCTTTGCCGGTCCTCTCAGGAGGTTTATCCCCTACGCTCTTCCTTCTCCCTCTAAAGATGAAGGTTCGATGGAGTTTCTGAAAGGTGAAAACTGCCCAGGGTCTGCGACCTTATTTTAATATACACATTTTGGTTGCCTACTTTGAAAAGCAAAAGCTATCGCTGCGAAGGAGTCTCTGTGTTTCTGGCTGGTCAAGACCCCTGTTTACCACCTTGATATCTTCTTGTTTAACCTCGGGCTTAGGCCAATGCAAACGCGTCACCTATGGGTGCGACGGCGTCTGATTCCGGGTCAGCGTCGCGCGGTTGGTCGTTAGGGTTCCAGGGTGTTCCATCTTATACCATCTAGAGTTGTGAGGAAACAGACCCGGGTCGGGCAAATCATCTACCTCAAACACCTTTTGGGTGAATCCCTGTGGTCGGAAGCAACTGGGAGCCTAAGCATGACATGACGGTATTGTCATCAGGGTAAGTCTTAGCCGACGGGATCGTCATTCGAGGGGTCTAGAGGCCAAAATCAACCTAGATGTGCACTCAAGATACCTGGGAGGTTAGTAAGAAACCCCTGTCTCACGTAGGTTAGGTGCCATTTGGGTGCTTGCCGGGCGTTAGCAATAAAAAAAATTGAAATGATAAAAGCACAAAAAATGGAAAAGAGAAATGTACATATTTGCAAACAAAAAAAATCTTTTTATGATAAAACAAAAAAAAATGTCAAATATAAAAAGAAAACAAATCAATTTTGCATGATTATATTTGCGTGCAGCATCTCTCTTTTAAATACCGCTTGCATTCGTGTGCTTGCCTGTCGCATTTATCATCACCGTATCTTTCCCTTGCCTTCGTTAAATAAAGGCTTGGCCCCTTGACCAGTCATCAAGGACAGTCACAGTGACCATTTGCTTATTGAGCAAGGGGCCAAGTCAGAACAGAAATTCTGATTTGTTTGTTTCAGTGATATGTGCAGGGATTCAGGTAACTGAAGCAAATGTGAAAAACAAACAAACCAAACCTTGTGTTTTATTCCAAAAAACCAAAAAAATTTACATCAAGTTCCGCCCTCTCTCTCTGCATTACTCGTCCCACTACTCTCCGGGCAAAACACTCTCAAAGGTGCTACCCAACTACGAAAAGCGGTACTCCTGCCGCTCTGTACTCCTCTTCCTATTCCCACATCCCGGCGTTGATCCACGAAAGCAGCAGAGAAGCTACCAACACGAAAGCCACGCTCTCGTGCTTTTCGGTAGCGCTCCTCACCATCTCTCAGCCACTGTTCAGCAAGACCAAGGCCGATTCGGAGTTCGAATAGTTGGGCCTCCATGGCCCTTCGCTCCTCCCTTTCAGCCAAACTGTTGGCTCTTTCTCTCTCTGCGTTTCTTTCCCTCTCTGCCCGTTCTCTCTCACGGTCTTCCCTCTCTAACTGGAGAGTGATCCTCAGTTCCATAGCATCCCTGGATGAGTCGTCATCAGGATGACGCCGCAGTTCCCTCTCCAGTTCTGCTATCCTAGCCTCCTTATGCGCAGCTTGGGCAAGCGCTTCTTCCGTCTCCTTTTCCTGCCGAGTGTACCATCTCAGATACGCGATAAGGCGTTAACAAAGAGAACTCAACGCTGAAACTTTTACCTGTATACGGAGCATTCCTTCTGCCTCCGCAGCACGCTGCGTGGCATGAGCAAGTTGCTCATGAAGCGAGTCAAGTTCTGAGGTGGGAATCCACAAGCTGGAAGAGGCACCACCTACTCCCATCGCTGGGGAGGCTGCGCCAATCTGGGCATGCTGCGACCATGTGAATTAGCAGCCAACATCTGGAATCTGGGGTTTTAACTAGGAACGTACTGTACACCTACCAAGGCGCTCGTAGCTCCGCGGGCATCGCCCAACTGTTGTTCCATCTCTGCCAAGCGAGTTCGTAAATTCGCTATCATGGTATCCCGGACATCCTGCAGCCTTACAAGTCAGCATTTTCACCAGAAAAACCAAGAAAAGGAGAAAGAAGAGAAGAGAAAAAGGGGAAACCTACCTCCACAAGTCCCCTGGGTTGGAACCGTTCTACGTACTTTGTCCTATATAGACGCAAGTAGTCCTCGCTGTCCCGCGCCTGTGATTCTACAATCGTGCCACCCCGTTGCCAGTCCTCATACTGTTCGGGGAATCGCACGCGCCAGTCAATGCAAGTCGCCGGTCCCCGCGTCTTTCTCTCGACACGAGGTGGCGCAGCTGAATCCACCCATTCTTGAGCTAGTCCTAAAGTCCTCATAACTAATCGTAGCCGAAGCGGCTCGATTTCATTCAGGCAGTGCATCCATAGTTCCCGTCCGAACCGGGCACGACTTGCTAGAACCCACGGCTGGTTGGCATCGACCATGTCTGAGTAGGGTCTCCAGTTTACCATCGCCATAGGGAACTCCTGTAGCTCCCGCCTTAACACCATCAGTTGGTAGGTTAGGGGTGCCGCACTCATGACGGGTTCCCACCGCCTGGCTAGCGGCACCATCACGGGTCGCCAATGTCGAGCTCTCCCCATAGGGAGGTAATAATAGCTCCATAACTGCTCGGCGCAGGTCATCAGCACCTTGCGAAAACAACAAAAAAAATACAAAACAAGCAAAACCAAAAAAATACCTGGATGAATGGTGTGAAACCACTCACAGTCATCTCACGATCCGTTTCTTGGAATAGACCTGCAAACAAGTGTGCCAGCATGGCGGCTCCCCAGGCATAATACCCTACTCTTTCAAGGTCTGACAGCAGCTCCAGAAAGCAACATTGGATACCATCCCCTTTCGAGCTCAGTACCAATCTCCCCAAAAGGAAGAGGAGAAATCTCCTCAAATCTATGTTACATCTTTCCCAGTTGCCGAAATCTGTGCAGTACACGGCACGGCATCCTATTTCCATCCTTTCCATGAACTCTTCTGAGGATTCGTCGTCCCGCCGACGAGTGTCGGTGAGCCCTAATGCATCCATGAGGGACGCCCTAGCTACCAACCTGTTCTTCCGACCATCTAGGTCCAAACCCAGTAACTTCTGGGCACCTTCTCTGTAGTCCGCGTAAGTGACTCCGGTCACTGCCTCGCCTTCTACCTTCAGGCTTGTGATCCGGACCACATCCTCCAAGCTGGGCACCATGTGCCCCCAGGACATCAGGAATGCCTGGCTCACTGGGTCCCATCTCTCACACAAGGCTTGGATCAGGACTAGGTCAAGTTGGATCGGCTCGATCCGAAGGAAGGTACCAAATCCCATCACGTCTAGCCTCACCTTCTGAAAATCTGGGAGGCCCCTGTACGCTGCTACTACCAACTCCCATAAGATTTGTGATTTCATCACAACCTACACATACAAGGAATGGGGGTGAGGTTTGGTCAGAAGAAAGGAAGAAAAAATGAGAAAAGGGCAAGAAAACTTGGCTTACGAGTTGTGATTGGGCCCTTTCGCTGAAGTGCCCTTCAAAGTCTGAAAGCCTCCTGGAACTACTACCACTGGACCTGCTTCTCTTCGAGGAATGGGAAGATTCGCCCTCCATCCAACTCTCAGAATTTTGAACTCCTCCTCTCCCGTAAGAACTTGTGCTCCTCGAGTTATTCCTCGATATACCTGGGAAGATAAAAGGGACAAGAATTTATAGAAATGGAAGGAGTGCGGGCCAAGATTACCTCCATCACCTGTCGATGATAGCCCTCGCAATAAGACACCGGCCAAGCGGCCCCATGTGTCGCTTCACCGCTCGCACAGGGTGATTGACTGGACGAAGAATAGGACGAATAGCCCCTATGTTGTCTAGGGATACCCTATCATGTTTTGGAGGACGCCCGCAAAATTTGGCACAACATCCGGGAAAAGGAACTAGGGCCGTCAGTATTGACTTCGACGGCAGATTCCCGTGGAAAATGGTCACAACAAGACGTGATTCTCCGCTCGAGGCGGAGTCTCGACAGATCCGTCACATGGGAACAGTGCAAAGGAGAAGAAGTGTAGGGAAGAAGGAACGCACAAGAGGACAAACAAGCATCAGAAAATCAAATCACTCCATTCATAATTCTACATAAGCTGTCAAAAACATCATAAACATAAAGAGGTGACGGGTCCACTAGCCCGCCAATCCTCACCATCACTCATCTCTCCGGGCACTCTCCTCTTCTCCCCCGAGGTGAGGGTCCCTCAGAAGCCTCCGGGATCCCCGTGCAGTAGCACCTGCCTCGCCTCTGGGCGCCTGCTCCGCAGCAGTGACTCGCTGCTCCTCCCCTGGCGTGGCGAAGAAGCCACTGGCGGCAAAGCGACCGGACTGGCGGAGTCGCTCCCCGAACTCTCGCGCTCTCTCGTAGCGCGTCTCCATCCCTCCTAGCCTCTGCACGACGGCCTGAAGGCCCAGCTGGAGCTCTCTCACTTGGGCCTCCAAGGCCCTCCTCTCGGTCAGATCCCGCTGTCGCTCGGACCTTCTCTCGGCTTTCTCTCTCTCTACCTCTCTCCTCATCATCTGCAGAAGAACCCTTAACTCCAGGATGTCTGGAGAAGGTCTCTCCTCACCACGATGCCGCAGCTCCGCTACAGTCGCCACCCAGGCGTCACGCTCCTCTTCCGCCCGGGTCGCACGGGCCACCGCACCGGCAAGTTGCTCCCGGAGGGAAGCAATCTCGAGAAAAGGGGCCGAGGAACTGGAAGATGTGCCACCAATCATCCCCGCCGTCACTGTCTGCTGGGCACGCTGGAACAAAATAAACAACGGCCGTCAGTGAAACTCCAAAACCTGAAGTTAATAGGGCGGCACGTAACTTACCAGGAGCGACAACTCATGTTGAGCGACGGCCAGTTGCCGCCTAGTCTCTGACAGCTGGGCGCGCGAGCCGCCGATGCCACGCGTGTCCCCAGCTTGGGGAAGCCCCGCGTAACTCTCTCTCTGCCGCCGCAGGAAGTCGGCACTGTCCTGCACCAGTACACCCCCTTGCTGTCCAGGGAGACGTACGGGCCAGTCCTCGAGCCTCGCCTTGCCGCGACTCTCCTTCCTGACGCGGCTCGGCTCGTCCGCACTCGCCCACTCATCGGCCAGGCCCAGCGTCCTTGCCATGTCCTGCACCAAGAAAGGGGTCCCATATCAGTCAAAAGGAACGCGTCCCCTGTCTAGGACGCGTCCATCATTTGAGTGCAACACTCGCCGAACCCTTTCCTCCTCGCGCGGCTCGCTTCAAAACCCAAAATGAATTAAAAGAGGAAGAGATCGGAGGACCTACCGGACCGTGTTCACCTCCTCCCACGCCATCGGGCCCCTCGGGTCCCTCGGGGGCCCGAAGCGGCCCTTCCTCCTCCATGGACGCCGTTCCGTGATCGGGCGCGTCCCTCCTTGGGCGAGGATTTCCTCGTCCCTCTCCACCTTCACCACGGTCGGGCCCACCGAACTCCATCGATCAAAAGAGGAGGAAGACGAAAAAGGGGCAAGCGCGTTTCGGCGGGAGGCGGGCTCGTTTGCGGGTAAGGCACGGGAGAAGAAAGGACCACCCGTCGCTTTAAATTTAAAATCAAGGAATAAGACGCGTCCTCGCGCCTGGACGCGCCCAAAAGGGGGAAAAGGAAACAAAATCCCCCCGTGCAAAACATAGTTCCCCGCTGTTCAGGGCAAGGTCTCGCGGAGCGTGCCTCAAGGGACAACTCAGTGCAAAAAAAGAAAGTGTGGGAGAGAGAAAAGTACACACAACACAAAAGCCATTTCCATTTCATATAATAGCCGAAAGTACATCATACAGTGAGAAGGGTGACGTACAAGCAACTCTCTAACTCTCACCATCACCCTCCTGGTCATCTCCTTCCTCCCTCCTCTGACGGAGATCCCTAGGGGGCCTCCGCGACCTCTGTGAACCCTGAGAAGCCGTGCTCGCCTCGCCCTGCGGTGGCACTCCAGCCTCGAAGGCGCGACGACGCTCCTCGGCCGAAGAAACCAGGTAGCTGCCCATGGAAAAAGAACCAGACTGACGAAGTCGCGCCCCGCGTTCCTTCGCCCTCTGGTACCGCTCCTCGCTCTCCCGAAGCCTCCCCTCCGCCGTGCCAAGACTCAATCGGAGCTCCAGCAGCTGGGCCTCTAGAGCCCTCCTCTCGGTCTGATCCCGCTGTCGCTCCTCCCTCTCTCTCTCCCTATCCCTCTCCCTCTCTCTCTCCACGCTCTCCCTATCCCTCTCCCTCTCCTCTCTCTCCCTCATCGCCTCTCTCCTCGACAGCTCGAGGGCGATCCGCAGATCCACTACGTCGCGAGGAAGCTCCTCAGCCTCCCGTCGCCGCTCCTCCTCTAGCTCCGCAATCCGGGCGTCACGCTCTGTCACCCGGGCATCGCGCTCCTGCTCAGCACGAACAGCACGCGCCAGGGCCTCTCGGATCTCGGCCACCTGTCAAGGCACGCATGCACCGTAAGAGAACAGTGATAGAAGGAAAGTAGCTAGAAAAGGGTCGCGGCCAAGCAAGCACTCACTCGAGCCTCGCGGTCACGCTCGGCCTCCTCAGCCCGAGCCACCGCGTACGCCAGCTGCTCCTGGAGGGCAGAAACCTCCGGAGGAGGGCCCCGCGAACTGGAACCCGCTCCACCAGCCATCGCGGCTGCCGTTGTCTGGTGGGCCCGCTGAAACACGGGGCAAACGTCAGTCAAAGGCTAAGCATCAAAAATCCAGGTCACAAAAAAATGCATTGCATAAACTCACCAGGATCTCCAACTCCTGTCGGATGGCCACCAACTGTCGCCTGGCGTCCGCCAACTGGGCCCGCAGGTCGGCGATCATGGTATCACGAGCATCCTGCATTACACATAAGTTAGTATCCCATGCACATACATATAGAAAGGTGGAGCAGTTTCATTTCACTTACCCCTGCCATACCACCCAAGGAGAGGCGGTCCCCGTACGTAGCTCGGTACCGTCTCATGTAGTCTGTGCTGTCCTGTACGTGGGACACTACTGGGACCCCGCCCTGCTGCCAGTCCTGGTACTGTGCTGGGAAGCGCGTGCGCCAGTCCACGATCTTCGCCTTCCCCTTGGTCTTCCGCCCAATGCGGGCCGGCGCATCTACGTCTACCCACTCCTGGGCCAGCCCCAACGTCCTCATGACCAGTCTAAGCCGCAGCGGCTCAATCTCGTTCAGGCAATGGACCCACACGTCCCGCCTGAAGCGAGGAAGACCCGCTACAACCCAGGGCTGGCCAGCATCGCCCATGGCCAAGTAGGGCCTCCACACCACCTGCATCACCATACATACATCATGTTAGTTACCATTCAGTCACATGCATAAACACAAAAAAATCATACGCATCATACCATGGCCTCGGGATACTCGCTCAGCTCCCGACGAAGTGACACCAGCTGGTAGCCGTGGGGTGCTGCAACCACGACCGGCCTCCACTGCCGCGCCAGAGGCACGGCCCTCCTGTTCCCATGCCTAGCCCTCCCCATCGGGAAATAGTAATAGCTCCACACCTGCATCCATCATACATCATTAGTACAATAATTGCATATTTAACTGTGAGAATGCATAAATAAAATGTTTACCTGGAGGAAAGGTGCGAAGCCGCTGACTGTCGTCTCCTTCTCCGAAGTCTGGGAGAGATCGGCAATCAGATGGGCAAGCAGAGCCGCTCCCCACGCATAGTGCCCCACTCTGTCCAGATCCGCCAAGATCCCGAGGAAACGGCAGTGGATGCCATCCCCCTTCGTCCCCAGCAGAAGGCGGCCCAGGAAGAAGAAAAGGAACCTCCGAAGGTCTAGATCCACCAGCTCCCGCTCGCTCGGGTCCTGGGTGAAAGCAGCACGAGCATCCCCCTCCAGTCGAGCCAAGAACTCTGCTCCAGTCTCGCTAACCCGCTGACGCGGGTCGACGAATCCGAGCGCCTCCATGATCTCCACTCGGCCGACTACCCTGCTGTCTCTATCAGTCACGCTCGTCTCTAACCACAGCAGGTCCAGGGCACTCTCTCGGTAGTCGGGGTAGGTGACCCCGCTGACTGCCTCTCCGTCAACTCGTAGCCCGGTGATCCGAGCCACGTCCTCCAGTGACGGCACCATGTGCCCCCAAGGCATCAGAAACGCCCGGCTCGGTGCGTGCCACCGCTCCCTCAGTGCCTGGATAAGAGGAAGGTCGAGCCGGAAGGGCTCGATCCTAAGGAAAGCTCCAAAGCCCATGGCGTCCACACGCGCCCTCTGAAAATCCGGCAGCCCACGGTATGCTGCCACCACCAAGGACCAGCTGATCCGGCCCTTCATCACGCCCTGCAAACCACAAAACCAACAAAGAACACATCAGCATAATGAACAGTAATCAACAATAACACTGTATATACTATTTTATTTTATTTTTTATAAAAAAAATACATATATATATTTTTTTTGGAGGCGTCCAGGCCCCTGGACGCCTCCTTCCTATTTTCTTTATTTCTTTTTTTCGAAAAAAAATCCAAGAACCAAAAATAAAAAATATATATATAATATATATATTATTATGGAGGCGTCCTAGGCCTTGGACGCCTCCTTATTTTTTAAATTTATTTTATTATTTACGTAAATAAATAAATAAACAAAAAGAAAAAGAAAAAGTGGAAGCGTCCAGGCCCCTGGACGCCTCCTTCTCTCACTACCCGGCCTTCTCTCACAGCCTCTCGCACGCCCGTTTTAGCCTATTAAACCACAGAGTGAGGATTCCGAAGTACTTACCGGGTCGTGATCGTCCTCTCCCGCGTCACCAGCATCCGCAGCAGCCTCCGCGGCCAGGAGAGGCACCTCCATCCCCTCCTCCGCAGCAATCTCCTCTGCTGCAGTCTCCTCGGCATCATCCCTCAACCTCCTCGCACGACGAGCCAGTCGTTTTCGCTTCCCTGGACCCTGGCTCGATCCTCCTCGCTCCATGGGGACTAAGAATAGGTCGTCTAGGGTGACTGGGTCGTCAGATTGAACAGTAAATGAGCAAAAGGGGGGGGGGCAGCCCTTATAAATAGGAATTAGCTTCTTTGGGGCGTCCAGGCGCCTGGACGCCCCCATAATTTTTATTTATTTCAAAATTCAAAAAAAATTGGGGCGTCCAGGCGTCTGGACGCCCCCAAAACAAAAAATCAAACAAAATAAAAAAATAAAAGTTGGGGCGTCCAGGATCCTGGACGCCTCCAAAACAAAAAAATAAAATAAAAATAAAATAAAAATTAGGGGCGTCCAGGACCCTGGACGCCCCCAAAACAAAAAATCAAATAAAAATAAAATAAAAATTAGGGGCGTCCAGGCCCCTGGACGCGCCCATAATAAATTTTTTTTCAAAAAAAATATTTATATATATTAAAAGTAAAAAAAGACAAGAATATGTATATAATCCAAACAAAATAAAAAATACAAAGAAAAAGAAAAACCATAAAAAAAGATAATAATTAAGGGGACGGGGGTCCGAAACATCCAAATGCCAAATTTTATTCCATCAGAAAAGCAGAGTGAACTACATCAGGAGCTTAGGCGCTTTAGGCCTTAACTTCCCCAGTTCTGTTACATAAGCCCTCCACGGCTCACATTCCTCCACCACGTGCGCTAAGGCCTTTCCCGCAACACTTGTCTTCCATGGAGCTTTAATGGCCTTCGCTTCCTTCGCGTCCGCTTCAGTGCCCAACTCCCTTTTCTTCAAAGGAACAATGCCAGTCGGTGGCGGGAACGAATGGCGTGGGATGCCAATCTGGAGACAGCACCGATGCGCACTGTAAAGGACGAACTCGGTCGCGCCAATCAGTTGAAGATCAACTTCGGGGGAAGACCTCATGAGGAGATCTAGCAAAAGCAAACATGCCGGTGCGCAAGTAAAGAAGCCTTGTGTCACGGTGCGGAAGTGAGACCGCCAGTCCTCACGTTTCTTCAGCCACGGAACGCGGTTCACTACAGTACCACCGAAGCCTAACACGTCGGCTATGTGGTGAAGCGGGCTTTGTTGGAAGAGCTTCGAAGCGGTTGGCATTCCCTCGCGGTGGTCGAATTTGAAATGCAAATCCAGCCAGCAATTTAAGACAAGTGCACAACCAAATGGAGGCTTACCCATGCTCGAGGCAGTAAGGCCACTATACAGGTAGGCGAGGACAGCGGGTCCCACCCTCTTTCCACGCCAAATCCCGCAGATAGCACTCAGTTGGTCTTCCTCCACTATGTTATCGGTATAAGGAAACAAGAGAGCACCCGCCAGACAAATGGTGAACCCCTTCATGATTCCCTCCAAATAGTCATCGTCTGGTGACCCTCTCAGGGCGTTCATGACCCACTCCGCAAGCTTTTGGAGATCGATCCCCTTCTGAGTACGGACCTTTCTAGCTGCGTCGGGCGGCATGAAGCTTCCAAGGACGCTTTCAGAAGTCCCCCGTGTCAGCATCCGCATAGCCTTCACCTTCCCGTCACTCTTGAATTTCTTCAATCCGAGCAGAAGTTCCACCTCCTCGAGGAGGATGGTCACCTCGAAGGTCGGGAAGATAAAAGTGTGGGTCTGGGGATGCCAGACCTCCACTAGCGCGCCCATAGCCGCCCAGTCCATACGAATCTTCTCGTAATGCTTGGCGTGAATAAGGAGCCCCTGCAGATGCCACTTCGAGAGTATGGCCCTCATGCCAATGGAGATATTGGAAGTCAGCTTTGAAAGCCATGGCAGCTTGGAAAACTTCCTCGGGCCTGGGAAGAGTGGATATGGCTGGAAAGAAGAAGAAATGAAGGAAGTAAGAAGAAGGTTCAAGTGCAGAAATTTGAAAAGAGTCAGCTTACCATATGCGACATGATCGTCCCACTCAGATGACCCTCGAGGTCGGAAAGTCGCCTAATCTCGCTGCTAGGCTTGCTCCTCTTCATAACACGGGAAGACTCTCCTTCCATCCTGAAGATCTCTAGATTCTCCTCTCCTTCCTCTCCTGAGCTTCCAAAACCCACCTTGGTGCATTTGAATGAACTAGCCTAAGGGGAGTTCTTATAGGAAGGGAAGGGTGCTACAGGACACAACATGTCACATCAGTGGTCATTGTCAAGATTTTGTCTGGATCTCCTTTGAACTGTGGTGTGATTCTGCTACCTTTTGATGTAGCTAACCTTTGCTGGCCTGTGCAGGTTTTACTAACGGACGTCTTTGTCCTATCTCCTGTACCACCTTTCATTGGTTGGTCCCACCATGTCATGCATCATAGTATATGATACCTACGCTACTAGAACATGTCAAGGACCTTGCGGCCCGAACGAATCTGGGATTGGAGTTCCCCTTCAACAAAAACAGGTGATGATCCCGGAAGAGTTTGGGTTGTACGGATAGGCCGTCAATTTGTGATAGAATGGGGACGACGGTTCCATTCAGTGAGTTGGTACGCGGATAAACGGGCCCCAGCCCAGTATCAGCTCACCGGGTCGGTATCCTGACCCGTTCTTCACAAGTTAACAATACTATCCTTGGCTATTTTCTATTTTAGTTTGTTTTAAATTTTTCTTTGAACCCAGCATGCATTCATATAGGACTTTGATTTATTGCGGAAGATCATTCAAGTGATTCGATTGTGAAAGCCATTGTGTTTCAATTCCCACAAATATGAGATATTCCACTCCGAATGAAATACCAAGTTTCCTAGAGACGGCCCCGACGCTGCTCTTCCAAAGGAGACCCTTGTTTGAACAGACCCTCAGATATTCCTTTACCCTTTTTTGACCCACCTTGGCCGCAGCACTTCCACATTGGCTGGTAACCGCTCCCCAAAGGTGAAACCTCCGGTTTTATGACCCAGGTACTTCCACACCGAGAAGTTGGTCCCCTTTTGTTTCGTGCCTGAGCGCACATCTCACCCTCCCTTATTTGATCTCCGTCCAAGCAATCGTCAATATTTGAAAGACCTTCTTCAAGGTCGCCTCATTGAAACTCCAGGAAAGATTCCAAACAGTAACGTCAAAAGCGTGTCTCATCACACCTTGGCATCAACTTATCAGTCCGCTCCCACTTCACTCTACTCCATTTCCACTACGTGTCGCTCCCTTGCAAAGCAGACGCCAAGGCGGGGCAGCTGTAGACACGCCATTCCTGACGTCTCCTGAGGAAGTCTCATATTACTATACGACGCCCCGCGACGGCTTACGCATTTCGAATCACTTGAGTACTTCCTTTTCTTGAGTCTTCTTCCGCCCTTTTCGGCATCCGGAATCGTCTCATCACGGCATTCGGACGGCATCAACACCAGTCAGACGCATCAAAAGGTTCCGGAACCAAGAAGGGTGTCTACCGGGCGGCTGCTGACGCCTAATCCGAGGACCCGGGTGGGTCTTAATGGGGGCGTCCAGGCCCCTGGACGCCCCCATAATTTTAATTTATTTTATTATTTTCTCAGGGCCCAAAATTAAATAAAATATATATATATTAATGGAGGCGTCCAGGCCCCTGGACGCCTCCATAAAAAACAAAAATAAAAAATGTGTAAAATGCCAGTTGGCATAGAAAAAATAATAAAAATAAAAATAAAAATAAAAATAATTAATGGAGGCATCCAGGCCCCTGGACGCCTCCATAAAAACAAAATATAAAAAAGGTATAAAATGCCAGTGGCATACAAAAACAAAAAAAAATATAAAAATATATATATATTAATAGAGGCGTCCAGGCCTGTGGACGCCTCTATAAAAAATAAATAAAAAATTAAAAATGCCAGCCCTATCATAAAACGACAAGAAAACCAATAAAATAACATATTTTTGGAGGCGTCCTGGCCTCTGGACGCCTCCATCAACTCCCTCACGGGCGCCGGCCACCGAACGACGGTTTGTCGTGCGTGAAAAAATCCAAAATATAGAGACGTCCGGTCAGCTGGACGCGCCCATTTCTGAATCACGAGGCGCCGCTCACAAAACCACGCGTTGTGCCGAACCGCGTGCGGCCGTCATCGGTTTTCGGTGGACCTGCTTGAGGCGTCCGGGACCCTGGACGCCTCCACAAAAGTATTCCAAAAAAATCAATAAAAATAGAATAAAATATTATTTCGGCCCTGATGGAGGTGTCCAGGGTCCTGGACGCCTCCACCTTCCGGAGCTCTATAAATAGAGGCCCCCCCCCTCAGTTCTAGGGGAGCTAAGCAATGATCCGATAGGCTGCCGGAGCCCAGAGGCTACGGAGTCATTTTTCTAACCCGTGGGGTCTTTTGTAGGTGGAGGTTCTGCCGGCTTCTCGGGTGCCCACGCTCGCGAGAGGAAGGTCGTCTTCATCCACCGCGCTTCTACGTCGTCCCCACGCTGCCGGAGCTCCGCCGAATTTCACCACCGGCACAGCCAACTCTTTCCTTTTCTTCGTAGTTCTTTGCATTCATCGTCTCGCATCCATCATCTCATTTTCCTCCTACTCGAGTCCGAGAGGGGTTTAAAAGATAACACCAACCAGGTGTGTGTCTTCCCGTTATTTCGTCATTTTTATTGCAAGGATATGAATACTACACATTCATCTTTCTAAGCCACTTGTCATTTGTTTGTCGTTGTTTTGCAAGGGTAGCCGAGGAAAGCCCTCTCCGTCGGCCGGCCGGAAGGAGAGGAAGAAGCAACCCGCCATCTCCCGCTCTTGAGGTAGGCGCGATCACTTTCTTATTTTGGGGTCTTTCGGCCCCTGGCGATCACATCTTTTCATCGAGGCCGCGGCGAGTCACTTCCCCAATGGCCGTTTAAATTTCTGTTCTCATATTCTCTTTATATCCTGTTATATTTCGTTTATATCATCGAGGCCGCGGCGAGTCACTTCCCCAATGGCCGTTTAAATTTCTGTTCTCATATTCTCTTTATATATCCTGTTATATTCTGCTCATATCATCGAGGCCGCGGCGAGTCACTTCCCCAATGGCCGTTTAAATTTCTGTTCTTACATTCTCTCTATATTCTGTTATATTCTGCTCATATCATCGAGGCCGCGGCGAGTCACTTCCCCAATAGCCGTTTAAATTTCCATTCTTATACTCTCTCTATATTCTGTTATATTCTGCTCATATTCTCGAGGCCGCGGCGAGTCACTTCCCCAATGGCCGTTTAAATCTCTGTTCTTATATTCTCTTTTATATTCTGCTATATTCTGCTCATATTCTCGAGGCCGCGGCGAGTCACTTCCCCAATGGCCGTTTCAATTTTTGTTATTTAATTTCTGCACCATTCCCGTCCCCCCGAGGTCGCGGCGAGTCATTTCCCGCTATGGCCGTTTGAACCCCATATCTTGCTATATTATACTTGTCCCGCTCGCCCCGCCGGAGCAATCTCCCGTGGTGGCCCCTTCTCCCTCTTCTCTCATCTCTGTGTTGCAGCAAACAGCAAAACAAACAAAAAGAAGAGCCCGCGCGCTCTCCGCATCCTCTTCCCCGCACCATCGAACTCCGAACCGCGTGACGTCGCTCACAAGGACCAACGATGCTACTGAGATAGTTGGATCTTCAGTTGACATTAGGTATAATCAACCATCTGAAGATCCAATAGCGGATCAGTTCAGTGCACTTCCTCCCAGAACGTACACCTATACATATGTGTTGGTGTCCCGCACCAGTGACCATGAGACTGGTCCCTAACACATCATGTGTACTGGTTTAATATGTAATCAAAATCCCCGAGTGATTACCCTCCAACCATGAATAGTTTAAGATATGCGTCCATGTAAAGTCAGTCTCATGTTCGAGATCCCATCTCAAGCTGAATTTACAACCACATATCCTAGGGACATCGTAAAGTAATACAGAATCACATATTTACGCTCAAATACCACTTTATTAATAATGAACAAGATCGTACATATATCGGGTCTACCCGACCCTAAATTGGCCTATAGCACACCAACACTAACAATCTCCCACTTGAACTATAGCCAATTGCCCACAACTTTGAGGCCCATCTTATCCCGATGGCGCTCAAAAATAATTTGTGTCAAAGGCTTAGTTAGTGGATCTGCTATGTTGTCTTCTGACGGTACACGCTCTACCGTTACATCTCCACGATCAACAATCTCCCGAATAAGGTGGAAGCGCCTGAGAATATGCTTCGACCTTTGGTGAGATCTCGGTTTCTTCGCCTGGGCGATGACCCCATTATTATCACAAAATAATGAGATGAGAGCTGATATCTTGGGAGCTACGTCAAGTTCCAAGATGAATTTCTTCATTCAGACTGCTTCCTTAGCAGCTTCAATTGCAGCAATATATTCTGCCTCCGTCGTCGAATCTGCAGTCGTATCTTGCTTGGAGCTTCTCCAACTGACTGCCCCTCCATTCAACATGAATATAAACCCTGACATGGATTTGCAGTCATCTGAATCTAATTGGAAACTAGAATCTGTGTAAGCTCTAAGCTATAGGCCCTCTCCTCCATAAAGTAGAAAAAGATCCTTAGCACTTCGCAAGTACTTAAGGATGCTTTTTACTACCTTCCAGTGCTCTTCGCCTGGATTTGCCTGATATCTACTGACAATGTTCAAAGCATTGGCAACATCAGGCCGTGTACATAACATTGCATACATGATTGACCCTATGGCCGAAACATAGGGTACCTTATTCATGTATGCCACCTCCTCAGATTTTTTAGGGCTCATCCCCTTAGATAGGTAAATTCCATGTCTCATAGGAATGAGACATCTCTTAGAATTTTTCATCCTAAACCTTTTGAGGATAGTGTCTATGTACATGGATTGGGATAATCCTAGCATCCTTTTAGATCTATCTTGATAGATCCTTATGCCCAGCACATATGATGATTCTCCCAAATCCTTCATGGAGAAGGTCTTGGATAACTAAGACTTAGTTCATGTAAACATCTCTACTTTATTCCCAATGAGTAAGATGTCATCAACATAAAGGACCAAGAAGGTCACAGAGCTCCCACTGACCTTCTTGTAAATACAGGGTTCATCTTCATTCCGAATGAAGTCGAAAGATTTGACAGCCTCATTAAATCTTAACTTCCAGCTTCTAGATGCATGCGTTAATCCATAAATGGACATTTGAAGTGTGCATACCTTATTAGGATGTAACTTGGAGGTGAATCCTTCAGGTTGTACCATGTACACCTCTTCTGACAGATTTCTGTTAAGAAAAATTATCTTCACATCCATTTGTCAGATCTCATAATCAAGATTTAACCATGGCTACCGGTGAAAAAGTCTCGTCATAGTCAATGCCTTACCTTTGACGATATCCTTTCGCCACCAGTTTAGCCTTGTATGTGTTAGTTTATCCATCAGCACCGATTTTCTTTTTGAAATCTATTTGCAGCCGATAGGGACTTTCCCTTCGGGTACATCAACTAAGTTCCAAACTTTGTTGGTGTATATGGACTGAATCTCTGAATCCATTGCCTCTTGCCATTTCTCGGAGTCCGCACTACGGATTGCATCTTGGTACGATTGAGGATCTTCATCCTCATCGATACATACCTTAGAGGACCCCTCTGAGACATGTCCAACATATCTCTCAGGTTCTCTCGATAGTCTACCAGATCTCCGCAGTGTCTGTGTTTCACTTTGAATAGGATCAACCGATACAGTCTCATCTAATGAGTCTGTGTCTACGGGTTGTGGTTCTTGGATCTCGTCCAATTCTATCTGGCTCCCACTATTTTTCTGGAGTAGATATTCTCTTTCCAGAAATACAGCTCTCTTAGCCACCAAGACCATTTGCTCAGCAGGGTGATAGAAGTAATATCCAAACGTCTCCTTTGGATATCCCATAAACCTACACTTATCGGTTCTCGACTCAAGCTTATCACTATCGTTCTTCTTTACATGAGCAGGACACCCCCAAATTTTAATGTGATTAAAATTTGGTTTCCTGCCCTTCCATATCTCATATGGTACAGAAGAAACAGATTTACTTGAGATCCTATTCAATAAATAAGCCACAGTCTCTAATGCATAGCCCCACAGAGATAATGGTAGTCCTGACATAAACATCATGGATCGGACTATGTCTAGCAAGGTCCTGTTTCTCCTTTCGGATACACCATTATGTTGTGGTGTATACGGTGGAGTCCACTGAAAAATAATTCCATTGTCTTTAAGATAAGAAGTGAATTCATGGCTAAGATATTCACCTCATCGATCCGATCGAAGAGCCTTAATACTCTTGCCAGTCTGTTTCTCTACTTCATTCGTGTATTCCTTAAACTTCTCAAAGGCATGTGATTTATGCCTCATTAAATAGACATAGCCATATCTCGAGAAGTCATCAATAAAAGAAATGAAATAGAGATGACCCCCTTTTGCCTCTATGGACATGGGTCCACACACATCCGAGTGTATAAGCTCGAGAAGGTCAACAGCCCTCTCATCATGTCCACTAAAGGGAGCCTTGGTCATCTTCCCCATGAGACACGACTCACAGGTGTCAAATGGCTTGTATTCGAATGTATTCAACTAGCCATTTGAGTGTAGGTGAGATACTCTTTTCTCGCCTACACGACCAAGCCTGCAATGCCATAGATATGCAGAATTCACTTCATCAGCATTGGAAACTTGCATAACATTAGAACGTGTATCTAATACATAAAGACCATTAACTAATGAACCATTGACTATAACCAAACTATTATTCATTATAGAGCACCCAGTGCTATTAAAAGCCAATGTATATCCAGTGTTATTTAAACCAGAGATTGAAATAATGTTCTTAATAATATTAGGAACATAATAACAGTCATTCAGCTCCAGAATGACTCCTGAAGGTAAACTGAGGCGTGCAGTCCCGACAGCTTTGGCAGAAACCAAAGCTACATTACCCATCCTCAGTTCAATCTCCTTTTTGCCCAGCCGCCTTCTATTTGCCAGCACTTGCACAGAATTGCAGATATGAGATGCACATCCTGTATCCAATACCCATGATGTGGATTCCATATATGACAAATTAAGGTCTATGAAAAAAATACCTTCATTTAGAATTACCTTGCAATTCCTTTTCCAATGCCCTGTTTCTCCGAATCGAAAACACTTGTCCTCTTTTTCATTCTTCTTGCCCTTCCCTTTGTCAACTTTGGCGAGTTGCTTACCCATAGCCTTCTTCTTTCCCTTCCCTTTGTCACCTTTGGTGGATATCTGGGTTACCTTCCTTTTCTTGTTGGCCCGGCCAACAATCATTACAGAAGAAGATGGTTTATCTTTTTACATAGTTCCTTCAGCACTCTTTAACATGTTGAGCAGCTCCGGGAGAGTTGCATCAATTCTATTCATGTTAAAGTTTATAATGAAGGAAGAAAAGGAATCGGACAATGACTGGAGTATAAGATCAATGCACAGTTCAAGATCCAACTTGAACCCCAGTGCATTGAGTCTCTCAATCCAATCCACCATTTTCAGTACATGAGCCTATACTGAAGCACCCTCTGACATCCGTGTCCTGAAAAGTTTCTTGGAGATGTCATACCTCTCAATCCTACCCTGCTCCCCGAAGAGCTGGCGTAGATTGAGAAGTATGCTTCTACAATCAGTCTTTTCGAATTGCCTCTGCAGCTCGGGAGCCATAGAGGCCAACATGTAACATTGGGCAAGGGAAGAGTCTTCAGACCATTAGGCATAAGTCATTAACTCGCCCTCGTCGGCATCGGGAGCTGGCTCAGAATGAACCGTGTCCAACACGTAGGCTATTTTTTCGGCGGTGAGGACTATGCGTAGATTACGCAGCCAATCCGAGTAATTCGGTCCAGTCTGTCTGTTGGCATCCAAGATGCTGCGGAGGGGGTTGGACGACGACATTGTAATCTGGATAAGAAATAAAAGACAACTTAGCATGTGTTCAAATTCTAACTTAGATGTGGTTTTCCATCTTAGTTAGTCCCACTATTTTTCGATCGAACTATATAACCCTCAGTATATAGAACGGGAGATCAACGAGATCAACCTAGTGGGTCAGAATCCCAACGAGACTGATGTACAACCTTGTGGAAAGCACAACAAGCCATACACCATCTCAAGGGCAGTCAACATGCACTTGCATCTAATGCAATATCCGATATTCGGCCCCCGAGAAATCATCCCATTGTGGAAAGCACAACAAAAGATATTCTCGGTTAGATCTAACCATCATTACTACATAGCAATGAGTTCATGATCCGACCCTTATGGAAAGCACAACAAGGCCGAGTTCACTTCCTCACCTCGTTGATGCTGAGCCTTGGAGTTTAATCCCGCCCCCAAACTCATGGACCTTGTGGAAATCACAACAAATCCATGAAATGAAGACGTTCATTCACTCCATAATGATGGAGGGCCACGACGACTCCCAGAGGCACGCTTACCGGATCTAAAATTGAAATGTGAGGGAATTTGATTTTATCTTGATCTCACCCTAGGTGGTAATATAAATATATCCAATATATTTACCGTACCAAGTAGTTTGCACAAAATAAATGCATTCAATGCAGAAATTAAATCGCAAGTGATCATGGACTTTCTCCCTAATGTAACTAAGACATCCGACCCGCTTCCGAAGTAGTTGGATCGTCCTCGTCGGGTGTGCTCCGCGCTTTCAAACTCCGACACCACATTAATTACACCTTTTACACGGCACGCAGGCAGGAACAATTTAAATTACATGTGACTCAAATTCTAGCAGCCCTTAGGGCGAGTACAACTGTAAAGGGAGATAGAAGTATATTAGAATTTTAACAGAGAGAGAAATGAGGTTCGTAGACCCCAATTAATTACATTAACCAAGTCCATGATCACTTGGCAACCCATTCATTCAAAATCATTCAAGGATTATTTTTTGAAAATAATCCTTACTTTTAGATTTAAAAATGGGATGTGCAAACAAAAATAGGCTAGTTTTGTTTAATTTTAAAAATCGAAGTAGGATTAACCAAAATTAAACATATAAACAAGCAAATGCAAGGTTAATAAAGCATAATACGTAAAGAACCATCATTTATAACAGGGGCATGCATATTTGAATCTGATTCAAATAAGACAGATAATTAAGATAATTATTTAAATTCAAATTCAAATTTAATTATCTAATAATCAAATTTTAAAAAAAAATTTAAACATGACAATCACTTAAATTTAAATTTAAACTAATTATCTAAAAAAATTATTTGAAAGTAAATTTAATTAATGCAATTATCCTCAATTATCAATATTCTAAAATTTAAATTTAAATTTAAAAATTATCTAATAATTAAAAATTCAAATATTTGAATTTTATAACATTTAATTTCAATGAAATTCAAATTCCGAATTTATTAATTATCTAATAATTAAAAATTCGAGAATTAAATTTTACTGAAGTAACTTCAATTCTTACCAATTTATCTCAAGGTAAATAATAATTATCTCACGTCAGTATATTCAAAAGGGTTAAATAAAATTAAACATTTGACATTTACTACTGAGATAACGTAATCATTATTTGATATAAAAAATTAGATTAATTTAATGTGCATTTACATATATATAGCACATATGTATATATATTTAGATAAATAAATTAATCAAAAGTAATTTTTTAATAAATAAAAAAAAGTGTCCGCAGGGCGCGGCCGCCCACGCCCGCGCCCGCAACGCGAGCGCCCGCGTGGCGGGCGCCGCCCGCCACGCGGCACCGGCGTCGCCCGCCACGCGGCACCGGCGTCGCCCGCCAGTTTTTTTTTAAAAAAATTTACTCCAGAGATGCCCATCATCCAGACAGAAGAGAGATGCCCAGTATCCCCTTCTTCTAATAATAATTGAAGATTTTAAATCCCCTATAAACATGGTTCTATACGGCGATAAAACACCGAACAGAGCGCGAACCTGGCTCTGATAGCACTGTAAGGTTCCACACAGCACCATCGGGCAACGCAGCGGATAACAAAAATTTCATATGCCCGAATCCCGCTACATGGAATCCCAGATCCATGCTCTGATCGACGTTTTAATCACCCCAACCCCTAACTACGGGTTGCGTATTTATATCTTGCGCGGAACGATGATGTCCGCAAAACCCGATGCAGAATATCGAGCCGCACAGATACACGGCCTCTAGAGCTGATCCACACGGATCCTTGTGCAGCGACAGTACCCCCCTGGCACGACCTTCCCCGACCGTTTCACCTTCTGGAGAGAGAGAGAGCAAGAGGGAGGAAGGGGGGAGGAACTAATCCTCCTTCTAATGGCCTTAATGCCTGATTAGCCAAAGAGAGGGGAGAAGCTCTCGTAAGGCCCATATATAAAGTATTTGGATCTTTTCTAAAGACCTCCAAAGAACCAAAATTATATATACGACCTTTCCATTATTATACATATCTATTAAGCCCCATTTACACTCCTTTCCAAAAGGAATTAAAGGGAATTAATATATATATTTGTATAATAATAATCCGTCACTCAAGAATCCATTGTGTGTGATCCTCTAGGCCCACAATCACTCTAGTTTAAGACCCATTAACTTCTAATTCTCAATTAGAAGTAAATTAAACTTATTATTCGCTTCTACTAGAGCCGAATAATAGTTTAATTTATTCCAAACCTTTTATCACGTTGGGTCAAGCAAATCCGCGTGATCCTAGAGGACGCCGGGTTTAAACCACAATGTCTGGTACCTGTAAGTCTACAGTTACCGCATCGATATAATCACTCGCTCCTTCTATGAGTCTGGTACGATCGAGGGTATGGTTTCTGTCAAATCCCATGATCGTGCCATTTGACCATGACCTCCTTAAAGTGTATGACGTCCGTTCTTAACGAACTCACACGACCCTGGCCAGGGATTTAATGGAGCGTCAATGTCATGACCCATTAACTATCTGATATATACCCGACAGTGAGCGATCCCCTCTTGACCATTGATGATCTTCACACGTATCCTAGAGGGGTTAATGACTCGACAATTCATGACTTATGGTTAAAGTCACTTAGTCAAGTAATTAAACTATTCCAGTCCTCGTGTAAGACCCGATCAATGTCTCAGGTCAAAGGACCAACGATGCTACTGAGACAGTTGGATCTTCAGTTGACATTAGATATAATCAACCATCTGAAGATCCAATAGCGATCAGTTCAGTGCACTTCCTCCCAAGACGTACACCTACACATATGTGTTGGTGTCCCGCACCAGTGACCATGAGACTGGTCCCTAACACATCATGTGTACTGGTTTAATAGGTAATCAAAGTCCCCGAGTGATTACCCTCCAACCAGGAACAGTTTAAGGTATGCGTCCATGTAAAGTCAGTCTCATGTTATAGATCCCATCTCGAGCTGACTTTACAACCACATATCCTAGGGACATCGTAAAGTAATACAGAATCACATATTTACGCTCAAATATCACTTTATTAATAATGAACAAGATCGTACATATATCGGGTCTACCCGACCCTAAATATTTCTGTAGCACACCAACACTAACACAGGGGACACAGCCGAGTGTGTGTGTATGTGTTCAGTGTGTGTGTGTTCAGGGGAGACTACCTACATCAGTGTGTGTGTGTGTGCAGGGGACACAGCCAACAGCTTGTATTATCTCATGTGTGTGTGTTCTGGGGAGACTACCTACCAATTGTGTGTGTCAGTGTGTGTGTGTGTGTGTGTGTGTGTGTGTGTGTGTGTGTGTGTGTGTGTGTGTGTGTGTGCAGGGGGCACAGTCGAGTGTGTGTGTGTGTGTTCCGGGGACACAGCCTACAGCAGTGTGTGTTTGTGTGTGCAGGGGACACAGCCGAGTGTGTGTGTGTGTGTGTTCAGTGTGTATGTGTGTGTGTGTGTGTGTGTAGGGGACACTGCCATAATATGCTCCTTCCCAATGTCAAACTTTGGCAGCCATATTATGCTCCTTCCCAACCTCAAACTCTGGCAGCCATATTATGCTCCTTCCCAATGTCAAACTTTGGTTTGCAGCCATACTTTGCTTTGAGTGTGTGTGTGTGTGTGTGTGCAGGGGACATAGCCGAGTGTGTGTGTTCAGGGGAGACTACCTACCAATTGTGTGTGTGTGTGTGTGTGTGTGTGCGCGCGCGCTCACGCGCAGGGGACACATCCATAATATGCTCCTTCCCAATGTCAAACTTTGGCAGCCATAATATGCTCCTTCCCAACCTCAAACTTTGGCAGCCATGTTATGCTCCTTCCCAATGTCAAACTTTGGTTGGTCATATCAGGTATACATGAGGCAATGATGATTGGTTGGATGGACTAACAACTCCACCCAAATAATATGATGGAACATTATCCATGTGATTTTATTATCTCATGTTGTTCTAAGCCTCACTTCTTTACTCTTATCATTTTCTTTTATATATTTTGCACTCAATGTTATAATTTATGATTATATCGTACACATCTTACAGGCAAAGAGGTCGAACCAGGGGATATCTAACATAGCTACAACAAGAGCACAGATTGAAGAACATGCATTGGTTGGAGATTTAAGAAGAACAATCGAGATGGAGAAATTTGCAGCCGACCGAACTATGAAGCTATGTGATATTTTGTTGGGAAAATTTGAGCAATTGAAATTATGTAACGAAAAGTGATATATATTTTGTTATTATTATCATATGTGAGGATATGTCCACATGAAACTTGCAATCGACGATTAACTTTTTTGTAAAGCTCTTTTAATTATTATCATTTACCTCGCCCTTTGGTTGGCAGCCATACTTTGCATTGAGTGTGTGTGTGTGTTCTGTGTGTGTGTGTTCAGGGGAGACTACCTACAACAGCGTGTGTGCGTGCAGGGGACACAGCCGGCAGCTTGTATTATCTCATGTGTGTGTGTTCAGGGGAGACTACCTATCAAGTGTGTGTGTGTGTGTGTGTGCGCGCGCGCGCACGGGACACAGCCGAGTGTGTGTGTGTGTGTGTTCAATGTGTGTGGCAGCTGAGTGTGTGTGTGTGTGTGCAGGGGACACAGCCGACAGATGTGTGTGTTCAGTGTGTGTGTGTTCAAGGGAGACTACCTACCAATTGTGTGTGTGTGTGCAAGGGTTGGTAGTTGTTCCAACATAATTTTTTCACATTGTTAATTTAAAGATTGATTAATAAAAATATTTATTTAACTAGTTTAATAGAAGGGAATAAACATACAAATCATTTTTTATTATTTTTCTTCTTTTATCTGAATATAAAATTCAATAATATTAATAATCATGATTAAGATATCATGGGCATTAATTACTATTACAAATGAAACAAAATATCTTAATAATTATATTTATGATGATCATAATTAATCTATTCACAATCATTATGTAAATTTAATTAGATTTGTCATTAGTGATAATCATATTTGTTAATATTAATTAAGTATAAGTTGAAGATTTGTAAAAAAATTATTTAAGTCATCTTAATTCCTACCAAATGAAGAATAACATTACAGGTTTTAACCCATGATAACAGAGGCAAAATTGTATATTTATATCCCTATTCTCATTCTTATCCTTATTTTTTACCAAACGAGTAATAGGAATACATACATACTTATCCCCTCGCATACCAAACACATACGAGAATAAGAATATGAATAAATTAACCTAGAATAACTTACGCCTATTCTCATCACAGTTTATCCCGATACCAAACATAACCTAGGTTTGTAAGTGTCTTGGACGTGCATCAAATCAAACTCTTTCACGTTTAATTAGAAACACGTCCTTGAAGTAATAGTTGAAAGTCAAAATAATTAAAAGTAATCTTTTATAACTAATTTCTGCCCAAAATAACTGGTCAATAACAATGGCTGACGAATGGTGGTGCTTGAAAAACATTTCTGATGCCCGTGTTAGGCACTGGGACAGTTAAAACAATAATAATCAAATGCCGGTTGGTATGGGCCGACAGTAATTATGATATGGGCTTACTGTATTTCGACAGAAATAATTTATTAAATAATTGAAGGTGCCATTATGATTTCCAAAAACTTTGGCCTGGATCTATCTAATTGGACCATCTTTGACCAAGCGTGACAAAGTTGATCGAACTTGAATATTTTATGTTAATTTGACTATTATTTACGTTACGAAACATCCTCAAGATAATCTCGAGGGATAAATCTATAATTAAACCAACGGTTCTCCACGTAGGTTAAATAGTCTTTTCAAGCAGATCATGGCCTGTGTCTTGGGAGAAACGAATCTAACACTTCGATATGGGATTATTGTTTTTTTTAGGAAAAACTATGTGGAGGGAAAACTACTCAACAATTTTGGACTATTGATCTCTCACAGCCCCTCTAAATTGATGATGGTGATGAGATGGGAAGTTGATGGAATTATCTTATTACTTTCAAATAGATAAAGACCATGAGGGGGGCTGTAGACGTTGTCCTACAAAGATTTGTACCTTTCGATGAACAAGTCAACAAGAAGATGAAGAGGAGGATGAAAAGCCTCAAAAACATAGAGGGTTCGAGAATTGATGCTTCTCTACCTTACCTACTAAAGGTAATTGTAGTATCCTACTCTCCATGGTCTCTAGGAGGTAAGTATGCTGGGAGATAAACTCGGAAGGCCATTTTTGTTGATAATCCACACTCCTACTACTTGGAATCCATAGTGGGGGTTTTCCTACCTTCCCGATAGCCCAACAACACCGCGCGACCCATTAGTATTGTACTATCCAATGAAGTTGGCCCGCTTTCTCCAAGTGGCATGAGAACCCAAGTTCCCCTTCATCAATCTGGAAGACAGAAGGAAAGCCTATGTGCCCCCTCTCTAGGCTGGAAGCCAAAAGGGGAAGCACCTATGTATTAGCTCGAAAAGGACAAGAGACTCAACTAGATCCCGAGCTATTAGGAGGTCTCGAGAGATAACTTGGCCCCAACCTTCAAGAGATTGAGAGCTTCAACTCATCTCCGAAACACCAGGGGACCTCGAGAGATAACTCAACCCCAACCCTGAAGAGACCTAGAGGTTTAACTCGGTCTCGAGGCATTAATTAGGAGGTCTCGAGAGATAACTCGGCCCCGAGACACTAGGGCGCCTCGAGAGATAACTCAGTCCTAAACCTCCGGAGACCTAGAGTTGTAACTCAGTCCCGAAGTACTAGGATGCCTTCAAAGATAACTCAGTCCCAACTCTCATGAGACCTAGAGCGTTAGCTAAGCCCCAAAGTTCCGAGCCACATTGAGCTTAGCACTGAGCGTTAAACTCCTGCTTGCATGGTGCGATGGAAGGGCATCCAGCAGCACCTCCACTATCGTCGCTTCTGTAGATGGCCCAGACGTTGCCCTTGGCCATGCACGTCCCAAAGCCAAAATAGTTGCAACAAGTCAACGGGGACAATCAAACTTGCATTGAAAAATCATGAGGTGGCACATTGAAAGTTGGAGCCCAATCAGGGCGCTAGGGCCACCTTGCACCCCCGCCCAAAAGTACATGGGAAGGCAAGCGTTGCACTAAATCTATGCCACATAGTTGACACCACGCTAAACCCGTGATAGGCACAAGGTTTCGAGGATCCCAAGCATCATTAAAATGCTAGCTGATCTGCATCCCTTCCCAAAGATTGTGATATGTTACGCATCATATAAACCGCGCCATCCTGACAGGCCGCCTTCAAACGTCTCTTCAACCTCAGCAACAGAAAAGCCTCACCACCTTCAAAGCGCTCTAGCGTCTATATATGGAGGTCTCCGCTGCCTCCTCAAGGTATGCCCAAGGGACAGGAAAACCCACATTGCAGAAACAATCCTTCCTACCTAGAATGGAATAGAAGCCTAGAGGGTCCACAAGCCTGATGTCGTCTTCCCATGACCCCACCTTGGAACCACGCCACCTCGGCCAAAGCTTTCCCCCCTTCCTCTTTGCCTCCATCGAATTACTCTGGCAGCCTCTAGGCAGCTTCCATAGGAGAGAACCCCCCTTCTTCCTTCTACCAAAGCACCTACTAACTTAAGTGTTGGAGGGTTCTCCTGGGGAACACCCACCTCAGTGAGAACTTCTCTTGCATGAAGGAGCTCGACAAGATCCTCTCACGGTGGCAGACGCCTTGGACTTCCCAATTTCGGAGCCCGACAAGGTCCTCTCATGAAGGATCTCGGTCAACATATCTCAAGTAGCTAAGCCCCAATGTCTAGTGACCTAGTAGTGAGCCATGCACGAGGAAAGAGTTACCGAGACTAGGAGTTATGGAGTGGAGCTATCACATATTAGAGTTACCACTGTGTATGAGGGCTGGGGTAAGAACGAACAAAATTAGTCCCATATTGGAAAACAAAAACGTTATTGGACCATATATATAGGAGTTGGAACCATTCCTTGTGAGGCGCCTTTTGGGGAGAAAACCGTGTGAGTTCGGCCTAAAGTGGACAATACCTCACAAGAGTTAGATCGGGTTCTGACATAATGGTATCCGAGCTAAATCCATGCAATACAATATAGCCTGGTTCGGTGTATGGGGGCTGGGGCAAAAATGAATCGAATTATTCTTATATTGGAAAATGTTACTGGGCCATATATATAGGGTTTGGAATCATATCTCATGAGGTGTCTTCGGGGACAAAACCGTAGAATTTGGAATCATATCTCGTGAGGTATCTTTCGGGGATAAAATCTTGCGAGCTCGTGACATTGTGCCACCATCACCAACTGCTAGTAGCTCCGGAGACCAAGTACACCTTTGGCAAAGGTTCCCGACTCGCGCCCGCCGCCATCACTGCTCGTTGACCGCTTTGCACCGTCACCAGTCGGAAGACCTGGAGGATGAGGTTTAGTGCATCAATTGCCGCATCGCCATCCTATGCCCTTCTTTTGTCGCATGGTGCTTTCATCTTCGCCTCCCCTCCCATAGGAAGGTTTGTGCAGCGGCAACTAGAGCTTCTGCGCTACCCAATTCCTATAGGGAGGGCAACCAAGTAGCTGATGTCTTGGCCTCCCATGCTTGTGCCAATCACAATAACTCGATATTTACTCGAGTTAGTGATCATCCTCGACTGGCTAGGGGGGCGCTGAGGATGGATAAAGTTGGCTTGCCAACTCTTCGCAATTGTAATTAGCTTTGTTGGTTTTGTAGTCTTTTAAATTTTCAGTTTGGTTGGAGGTAAAGACAGGGGTATGCCCCGCAGTATTTGTATTCTTTAAAAAAATCAATAATTTTTTTTGGCCATATTGTCAGTCTGGGGAAATGAGAACATGCTCCCTTACTGGGGGAGGATGCACTTGACCAGGCTCTGACTCTGTTGGTCAGTGCTTACTTAAAAAAAGATCACCGCCTCTACATTGTCACTATCAAAGACATATCTCTTGTTGACCCCACTCCTCAAAGTCTCAGCGATGGATGTGGGACACAAGATGTCCCCCCTTTCTTAGTTCCCAACTCTAATACGGTCGCTCCCAATGTGCCACACCCTCTTTGTGCCAGTTCACTAGCACCTAGCGACAGGCCTGACGCTCCACCGGTGACCCCCTACGGCCTTCCTCCTTCCGTTTCTCAGGCTTTGTATACGAGCCTCCTCCTCTCTTTCTCAAACTCTATAACCCTAGTCCATCAAGGCTATGCAAGTCTCTGACACATGGAATAATAAGTGAAAGATTAGTGGAATTATGGGAGTTCAAGCCCCCCCTCTCTCTAGTGGTCACCCCTTGACTAAAACATGATCCACTCTCCCTGAAAAAATCTCCACGTCATCCGACGACCCAGAGAAGTTGCGAGATTTCGACATCTACATAATCTTTCTTGAGTTCTTGTCAAAGACAGATTATCATTAGATTAGTCTTTCTCGAGTAGAGACAGTTTCTTGACTTGAATCTTTAAAGGGCTCAAAGATGACAATCTTTGAACCCATTGTTTGAACACCTCATCGGACTATGAGTATTAGGAAAAACTTGCTACACCACTTCCGATGCAATAGGCGCCATATGGATTGCGCTATCTAATCCCATAATTCCATGTGAACACTCTCACATGTGATTGTACCCCCACTAAATATGTCTCAAATATTACATGCATATCAACACATATGGGTGGACACAATGTAAAAAAATTGCAAAAGTTTTTTACATGCTCTCGTGAGATCAGAGATTGCAAATGTTCCCAGGAGTATTTACATGCTTTCGAAAGCATGTAAAAAATTAGGGGGTCATTGTTTTTTAATCGTGCCCTCCATACGTGATGATGGGAGCATGAAGTCGGAGGCACAATTACTGTGGCAGTCTAGTGTGGTGTTGTTTACATGACATCACGTGATTAGATGGTGCAACCCACATGATACCTAGTGCACCGAAGATAGTGCAACAAGTATTTCTCACGAGAATTTGTAGTTTTCTATGAGTCTGCCCATTTGACATTATTGGGCCACATTAGACTATATCGAGTCTTACTAGATCGATTACAATTTGACAAATTTCAAGCTCAATTTTTATTATAAATAAGTTGAATACCGGGACAAACTATAGAGTGTATGTGTGTTTCATACGGAAAAGAGGAGGGAAAGCTTAAGGGTACATTTGAGAACATTAATAACTGTGGCTTTAGATGCGGAATCTTTGACGGCCTTTAATTTTTATCAAACTTTTAATGTACATATGAGTTTTTGAGCGCTCACAAAAATCTAAGGAAAGAGATTATAGGTACAAAAATAGGCTCCATCGAAGAATCTTTATAAGTGTAAAAAAGATTTTAAGAATTTTTAATGATTATAAATCTTAAATGAGTCGATAAATTTATACGACGAAGAGATTTTTGTGAGAACGGAAAAACCAAATGCGTTCTCAAATGTGCCAAGTGGTCACATGTTAACGATGCTCTCCACGTTATAGAGGGACATGGAAGTTAGTTACTTGTTATGAAGGCCATCCGACCTATCAACTATCCCTATGGTTAGGTGGGCATTCATATATCGATGGCGTATTATATTTCCCTTCACTATTTATAAAGAAACATTGTCATACCATCGTAAATATGTTTTGAGGTCACCCTACCACGGGTCATGACTATACATGTGCAGCTAGAGCAATGATGCTCAATGAGTGGCGTAAGTTAGCGTACGTTAAAATGATATCCAAAAGTAAAAAATGATAAATCTATAATATTTCATTCTAACAATATTATATGCAAAAGATTTTCAAATACGTATTGCACATAAACATATAATTATCTAGTAAATGTTAATTCAACAATTGAAATTAAATATTACCCGATTTTATGACATCATCCTAATTTAATCAGATGATGTAGAACTAGTGACGATGATAGCGGTCTCGTTTCAATCCTCGTTGAGGGGAACCCAAACCCCAGTCCGCAAAGGCTCCAGCTGGCAGGACCAACAAAAGCCGCCACGTCACCGGTCCATGCCGACGCACTTTTCTTCGCCTCAGCCGTCCATCTCGTCAGATCAACGGCCACAAACGTTTTCACCGCAACTTCTCGGATCGCGCTGCGTCCCAACGTCGACGTACCACTCCCCCACGACCCACCCACTTCTATAAATACCGACCCAACCTTCTAACCGCTCCATCTCAAGCTTCCATTTCGTCTTTCGTCCGCCTCTACTGCGAGGTCGAAGCCCAAGTGCTGCTCTCTTCTCACCTTCCTGGGGCTAGGGTTCTTGTGAATTGCCCTCCCTCTGATCTGTTCTTGCAGGGTTCTCCGATTGGCCTCTGCGGCGAGGAGAAGGGTAGCTTGGAGCAATGTCGGGAAGAGGGAAGGGCGGCAAGGGGCTCGGCAAGGGCGGGGCGAAGCGCCACCGCAAGGTGCTCCGTGACAACATCCAGGGTATCACGAAGCCGGCGATCCGGAGATTGGCGAGGAGGGGCGGTGTTAAGCGCATCAGCGGTCTCATCTACGAGGAGACGAGGGGCGTGCTCAAGATCTTCCTGGAGAACGTGATCCGCGACGCGGTTACCTACACGGAGCACGCCCGCCGGAAGACCGTCACCGCCATGGATGTTGTCTACGCTCTGAAGAGGCAGGGCCGCACCCTCTACGGCTTCGGCGGTTAGGATCCTCACTCCACAAAAAGTCTTGCTGTCAAGAAAAACCTAAGAAAAATGGCGAAAGAGAGGGGGAGAGAGTGATCGAGAGGGGTGGGAGATAGGATGGTTTTATTCACGGGGAGAATTGGGCTCTAGGGTTTCGTCTCTTTAGATGAGGGCTGTGTGTCTGTCGTTTGTACTAATCTCCATTCTGCCATTATCTCGTGGTGGCTGTGGAACTCTGTAATCAGGTATCTGATATGTGGTTTTAGCTTCAATTACTGTTGTACAATCTTTTCCTTCGAAACCTACTTTGGTGGGTTTTGTTGTTTTGGCATTGAATGTGAATTGCGTTTTTGGTTTTTGCATTCATGTGGAATCGAACTTCTAGGCGCGCACTGCCTCAGTCGTTGGAACATTGATCCCCCTAGGTGGCTTGGAGGCCACGAAGCGCATTTTGGGTGGATGCAAAAGGTATCATAGTTGGTTGCTTTTCTTGCAAGAAAAGTTTTGAGGTTGACGGTCTTTGGGATTGAACACGCATGGTGGTTTGCCTTGTCAGTATGTTACTTGCAACAGGGGCGAGCTTACTGGGAGTTCATTTTGGGTTCTCTCGATTGGAGTAATGGAATATAGAAAAGGAGGTGGATGCCGTGTTTGTTGACTGAGTGTGATGAGTTCTCCTGGCAGGAGCGGCAAATTATGTTGAGAAAGTTCGTAGAAGGGCAGTGGGCGAAGTCTTCAAGCGAGTTGCTGAAGGAATTAAAGGTTATCATGGGTGGAATACATGGGAGGTTCTATGCTTGAGATTGTATCTGGGGCAGGCAACAAGAAAATGGAGAGTTGTTGGCAGAATGTCCAGGGAGGGAGGTGATCTGCAAGAAAATGGAGAGTTTATGATGTATTAGATAGCAAGCATTCTCAGACTTGTTGACTAGTTTTGGTTATCTCAACTCACACTAGAAGGTGCATCACGTGCTCAGCTCGCTGTGAACTGTCAAAACTTACAGGAAATGATCATCTAAGCCAACCACATGGTAAGACTCGATAATAATGATAAGAATGTTGGTATAGATATTGTTGTTGCTGTTAAATTGATTAAGACTAACAAGGTAGATTGACTTCTTTTCTTTCTTAGATATGGACATTCTGGTACATGAGTGCAAGCAGATGGATCCCGGATTATCTGTTGAAGGACATGCATGTCCTGCATGTTGATCTCCAAATGGTCTGGTTTTGGATTTTTATTTCATGATGAATGCAGATCACCTTTTTTTCACCTTTGGGTGGAGAGTTGTGAACCCCAGTTGGTCTGACTTGCCAATCAATTCATGGGAAGCCAAAGTATTTGACACATGTAGGAAAATCAGGTATGTACATGATTACTTGCATCATATGCTGGTATTAATATGTATTTGAAGGCCATTCGTACAATTTAACCTTTTTTGGCTATATGAATTGGACGTGCTTGCCCATGAGTGTGAGCAAATGAATGTCGGTATTTTAATGGAAAAGTTGTTCATGCTCCGATATCCATTGAAATGGCTTCAAATGGTGTTTTTGATGAGTAAAGCATTTGATTTTTTTCTTCTAAACATGCTCATATATGCTTACCATACGAAGTAAAGGGTCGAGTTACATGGCTGCATTGATGTGGAGTGCATCGTACATCTAGGTTCATTATGCAATGCAACATTGTCTAGAGGAACAAAGTCTGCTCATAAGCATGGAATGCAGAATCAGCTGATTTGGATCAAAATCGGCAGGGACTGATCTGATTCTGGCCCCTAATCCGATCCCAATTTGAAAATCTTAAAAAATTAAAAGAATAATTAAAAAACGACCAACTCAGTCTGAATCGGGCCAGAATCAGAGATTCTTTTATTTATTGGCCAATGCTGACCTATTAGGGTTTGATTAAGAGAGATAAAATGTCTTTACATTAATTATATGTGTAAATTCCTTTCTTGTTTATAAATATGTTTTTTTATTTAAAACTTCTGTTAATTATGTAAATAAAATTTTTAACTTTCTTTTGTGAATTGGATTGGTTCCCTTTGATGGGCTGATTCGGCTGATCTGATCCGATCCGATCCCAATCATCTAGATTGGGATCGGGCATACGCGATCCAGGTGCCCGATGCGATATCACATTCCTTGGTTGTGAGATCTTATTATGACAATCTGAGAGGGATAAAGCCAAGTACAAATCCCACGGGAGAGAGGGAGAGTACAGCTGAAGAGATCCAAGTTATTTCCACTTGGCTGTTTACCTTTTCTTATAATTCATTTCATTCTAGGAATAATCAGGTGTACATCCTTCCTGATATACTTTTATTTGTTCTGTTTTATTACGTAACTCTTATGTTTGTCTTCTTTTTCATTTAATTCTAGATGTGAAAGGCATTTTGATCAAGCTGACATTTAAAAAAATGAGTCGGGTTGAGCTCAGCTACTCCGAAATACTGATCCTGATGGTACACACTTGCATAGGATTATTCAGTGGTCAGACACTTAATGGTAATTGGGATCCTAATCGTAAATGCTTCAGAACATTCTAATATGCATACCATATTACTAGTTTCTTACCCCAGACCCAAAAATGCATCTGATGTTGCTCTTACTGTTGGCAAAAATAGTTTATTTGAAAGTGCTGGTGAGGCAGAAAGGAAGCCATTGAATGATTAACTGAAGACTTTCTGTTATCACCTGGAGGGAGAGAAGGGCCCCAGACAGTTGGTGTCCCAGTGGTCTTCAGAACATGAGGGAATATTATCCCAAGTTGGCGTATTGGATGTATTCCCAATCCATAAGCCCCTCTTTGATAGAGGGATAGACAAAATGGGAGTTATCCCTTCTAGATTAGTTTGTCATGAAATTTAGTCCCATTTGCTTTGATATACAATGGATTATCCCTTTGGAACAAATGAGGGTTAACTCTGTTCCACCTCTTGGGGTGGAACAATCTGTCCGGCTTAAATGGGAGTTATCCTTCAATCTAACCTGATTAACTTTTTTGATCTATCAAACTAAAAAAGGGATAAATTAGGAGTTATTCCAGAGACAAATGGGGGATAACCCCAATCAAAGTGGGGCTAAATGCCAAACCATGAAGAAGAATTAGTGTGGGGTAATGCTTGCGGCATAGTAGAATCATATCTGGTTCCACACATTTCGTAGTTATGAGCCAATAACGGAACACTTTGATGTCTTACTCAGCCGGCATGTGACATTTATATTTCACGATTTCATGATGATACATCAGATATGGGTCCTGTGAGGGAGGCATGATTTGCCAAGACCAGGAGGGCATCTGCAATTGATTTGGACATTGAGTACATGTAGATTGCTTTGGGAAACTGCAAATCTTCTCTATGTCCAAGGCTTGAAGAAGCCAATGTAGGTGGTGACAAATGAAGAAGGATCTGATGTGGGGAATGGACTAGTTTGCTCTTTTAGGTAAAGGCACACTGTTGACTGTTGGGGGAAAATAGCAACAATGATGGACCATTCCGTTCTTCTGTCAATGATTAAGGGTGTTAATGGATCATTGGGATCCCATAACCCGATCTGAATTCATTTTTTTTTTTGGGATTTGGATCAGACATTTGACCTGGAATGTCACCCTTATTTGGACTGGGTTGTCGGGGCGCCATAAATGACCCCGCAAAGGTTGTGCCTTGAATCTCTCCTTGATCGTGATCGCCTCTCGAGCTCGCCTCTCCCATTCTCACCGTTTGCCGACCTTCCCTCTGCGGTTGTGCCTCTCTATGGTTTCTCCATTGTTGGATATCTCAGCGACAACGATGCGACCTCCTTGACGGCCACCGGCGACGGCATCGCCGACGGCAAGTGGTATGATGATCTCTCGCTCGCTCGCTCGATCTCTCTCTCGCCCTTAGCTGGTCCAGGTGCCAGTACCTCTTCTTTTTCTCCCTTTCCTTCTCCTCCCCCACCTCCGGAGAGCTCGTCTCTCCTTCCTTGCTCTCTATTTCTCTGTGATAGATTTATGCTCTCTCTTGTGTATTTTATGTTGGCAATCTCTGGTGGGTAAGAGGGTGGAAAGAAGGGGGTGCTATGATGATGGTCTTTGATCTCGTTAATCTGATCTTTGCCCTTGAGGATAACTCACAAATCCATTCTCAAAATTAATCTGAGCACCCCCCAAAGCCTTATCCCTCCATTGCTCCCTCGCTGCCCCCTTTCTTTTTGTTTCTATGTTGGTTATATTTTGTTGGGCCCTCATAGATTCTGGTTAATCTTAGGTTTAGTCGTGAAGTTTGCTACTAAATTTGTTTCCCATCATTAAATGCTATACATTTTCCCCCTTCCATTTTTAGTTTGAACATGTTGTCTTTTCACCGTTTCATTGCCTCATCTCTGTTGTTTTTACCCATGAGATTCAAAGGGAGGGAACAATCTTTGGCCTTTGATGTATTGCCTCTTTTTTTGTTTACTTGGGTCACTGGATGACTGTTTACACGCGGGAAAAATATAAATGTATGAATCCGATTTATCGGAAGGAAATCACATGCATATTTGTTTTGGGTTTTTGAATACTTGCATATTGTAATTTCCGCGCGCGTGTTTAATCAGACGATTTAAGAGTTCGTGTACTGGACTCTTCCCCACCGACCGGAGTCGGTGTTAATTTACATCGGATAAATCCGAACACCCTTGATTAAAACTGCTAAACATTCCTTTCTTGCCCTCATAATATTGACTCTTTTCACCGAAATATTAGTTCGAGAGAAAATATTTCCTTTTGCTCCAAGATAGGGCATCATTGCAATTTTTCCTCCATGCGAGGGTTTATTTGTAATATTTCCTTCATGGAAGGGTTTTAATGCAATTTTCCATCAAAGCCGGATTTTTATGTAATGTGCCTTTCAACATTTGTTCCTTCTGAAATTTCATTCATTTTTGCTCATATCTTGGATATTTGCACAATTTTACGAGTTTTGAGGGTATAATTGCAATCTTCAATTTCTTCATGAACTAGACATGTTGTTCGCCAACTTTGGACCCATTTGGGGATATGGGAACATTTTCTATAGACTTTCTGATTTCCAAAACTCTTGCATAACTCCTTGGGGCATTTATGTGATTTCCCAAGCCATAGGGGTAAATTTATAATTTTACACATTGAAACCTTCCATAGAGTCTTGGACATGAAAATATTCTAACATGCTCCTTTTAATCAATCAACATAGCTGCATGTAGTAGCATTTGAATCCTCTTGAATCCATTTGACTTCATTTGTACATAACATGCTTGCTGGAGGGTACTTTAGTAAAATATCCTCCTTAAGTAAATCCTCCACATAAAATAGGGTTTTGTCTTATCAAAAACCCAACAAGAGAAGCTTGCGACCTGCTGGCTGCGCTGCCCCTTTTTCCTTGCGGCTGTGGACTTGCTTCTTGCTGTGTATTCTTCTTCTTGCTGTTGTCACTGCTTGTCTTGCTGTCTGTTCTCCTCCTTTGGTGCTTGGTTGAGGCTTCTTTATATAGTTGCTTGGAGGAGGGGTGGAGGAGCTCCATTTCACTCTCCTCCGGTGGGATTTGAAGAGGCAACCCTTGAACTTCCTCCTTCCTGCCTTTTCCTATTCTTTTACTGCAGTTTTATTTCTTTCTCTCCCTCTTTCTCTCTTTTTTTTTAGTAACCGCAAGGGCCAGGGGCGGAGGGAGTTCCTCCAGCCTGCAGCAGGGCGGAGGGGCCTCCTCCGGCCTGCACAGGGCCAGCAGGGCGGAGGAGGTTTCCCTCCGGCCTGCAGCAGGGCGGAGGGGTTTCCTCCGGCCTGCACAGGGCGGAGGGACCTCCTCCGGCCTGCAGCAGGGCGGAGGGGTTTCCTCCGGCCTGCAGCAGGGCGGAGGAGGGGTTCCTCCGGCCTGCGTAGGGCGGAGGGGCTCCCTCCGGCCTGCACAGGGCCAGCAGGGCGGAGGGGCCTCCCTCCGGCCTGTGCAGGGCGGAGGGACCTCCCTCCGGCCTAGCAGGTCCGGAGGGGCCCCTTTTCTGGCTTCCTTCTATTTTAAAAAGAGTGTGTACAGCCTAAAAAATTTCACTTCATCATGTGGTGCTTCCCTCTGGACTTTTGGCTTGTAGAAAGATCTTCTTCTTGACTTTTTCTTGTGAATCCATGTGGGTGTTGACACTTGTCACTTCTTCCAATAGACATATATACATATGCATATACATTTCCAAGACACTTAATTTCAACCCCTTCATACTTGAAGAATAGTGCAAAGTCACTTCCTTTTGGACCTCTGTCACCTTATAGAATGATGTATAAGCATATCTTCCATTCATAAGTCCAACAGTGAAGCATACATAACCTGCCACTGCACCACAAATGGCACTATGAGCCAGAAGTATGCAGTAGCCATTGTCAGATATACTGCTTGGAGTTGCATGAATCATATATGTTGGATCTATGTATTCTAGGTTTATCACCATCTTTCTTTTCTACCCAAGATATTCCTTTATCTTCTGAGACAACCACAACCCAACATCATAGAAGAGCTCATTTTCAAATGGATTATGTACATCCATTGAATGTATGCTTTCAGCGATGAGCTCCTGCCCTGCACCCTCTGCTAGAACAAGAATTGCATGCCCATTTCCCTTGAACTCTTGTTAATTATATGTACTTTTCTTCTCCAGAGTAATTTCTGAATTTCTGAATTTTGTGAAAATATTTTATGGGGTCAACAATGACTTTGTGAAATTTTGTTATTGGGGAATATGCAATGCATGTTCATTGAAAAGAAATGATGCAGTATGGCATGTCTAACATCTTCTTGGGCTTACGTAGCAAAGATTGAGAAACTAACAAGGCTCAAGATGAGTAATTACATTTATAGGATTAAGTATAAGTTTAGAAAGATGATTAGCTTAGTAATTTATGGTCATAACAAATCAATGGAAATATATTCCAGAAATGTATCTTAATTAATGTGTGTGCACAGAAGTGCAATTAGGTTATTGTATATACACACAATATATGATCATGTGTCTTTCTTGTCTATAATTAGTTAGTCCCCCAACAAGATTAATCATGATGCTGTTTATCCATAATGCTTGCATATCAAGTGTCGCAACTTGATGGATATGTATATAATTCAAATACATCTCTCAAGGACTCCTTCCCTAATCTTTATGCTCTGGCTTATAGAATTGAAGTCAAGATTTTTGATGTTTGGTCTGGAGGAGTTTGTCAACTAGTCTGGAATGCCAAGCTACACATCAAGATTAGAATATTTATGTGGAAATTGGCCTGGAGGAGATTGTCAACTGGCGACAGTGCCCAAAGATTCAAACCCAACGTAAGGTCTGATTGCTTTTTCTGTGGGAGGTACGGAGAGACTTTGGATCACTTGTTTTTTTCCTGTGGCATTATCCAGAATATCTGGGCCCATGTCTTCAGAACTACTATGGTCAATTGGCCCTCCAAAAATCATATGGAATAGTGCTGCTCAGACTAGATTCTTCTGAATCTCTTCAAGGAGGAGGATCTCTGGGTCATGTCCTTCCCAACCGTGCTCTGGGCCATTTGGAGGGAAAGAAATAGTAGAGTGTTCAATGATACGGTTACAGTCAGTCTAGGACAGGTGTAAGATTGCTCCATAGTAGGAAAATTTTCCTTTTGATTTTAGATAGATGTGAAATCAAAACTTTTGAGCATTTTTTAGGACAATTTGCGTTTTGGTTATTGAGCTATTATTTTGATGCAGAAAAATGCTTTGATCGTGTTTTAGTTGATGATCACTGATGTACTAAATATTATTTGAAATATACTCATTATCAAATTATTAATCTCATTATTCTTTTTTTTGTTATTGTGAAGGGTGTAAATTGTCGTGCCATTTTGATTTGAAGTCATGACAAGTGGTTCAAAAAATATAGATTTTGATGTGGAGAATATAGAAAGTGTTACTTAACTGTCCGGTGAACATCCACATAGAGGGAGAAAGTTTGAGGTCAAAAGTTTGGCTAGACTTTGATAGGGTTGTAAATGAAGATCGAAGTGTTATGACCATTTGTCGATATTGTCAAAAATAATTAGTTGGAAATAGTTCAAGTGGAACAAAACATTTGATTAACCATATCATGCGTTGTTCCAACGCTCAAAGTTCGACATGAAACAAGGGAGTCGTGGAACCCTTAGATATTGGAACTGAAATTGAAAAGTTCTCCTTTGTGTTTGGTAATGAGAGTAGAGAGGATTTTGCAAAGATGGTTGTTGAAATCTACAAAACCGCGGTGTTGAGATACACAGGCCCAGGGTTATAAGGCCATGACCACAACTCATTTAACCAAATAAGGGACTATTGTCTAGGGGACTATGCCCAAATTTCAACACTCTCCCTCACGGTCAAGATGGGCCGTGGAGATTTATTGGGTGGAGTGGCAAGAGGAGTTGGGGAACTATACCCAAACACCAACACTCCCCCTCACGGCCAAGATGGGCCGTGGACATTAATTGGGTGGAGGTGGCAATATATGGAGTTGGGTCCATGACCTGCTATGATACCATGTTGAATCCACAAAACCGCAGTGTTGAGATACAAGGGTCCAGGGTCATAAGCACATGAACCACAACTCATTTAACCAATACGGGACTATTGCCCAGAGACTATGCCTAAATTCCAACACTCCCCCTCACGGTCAAGATGGGCCGTGGACATTAATTGAGTGGAGGTGCCAAGAGGAGTTGGGTCATTTGGCCTGCTCTGATACCATGTTGAATCCACAAAATCGCGGTGTTGAGTACAAAGGCTCAGGGTCATAAGCACATGAACCACAACTCATTTAAAAATACGAGACTGGTGGGGACACCACCGGGTCCACTACCGGGCCCATTACTCGGAGCCGACGCCGCACCGCCCCGATTGCACCGAACTTGTGGCTCGGAGACTCACTCGAAGACTCGGCATCTTGAGTAGATACTTGTGTGTATTTGTACGTCTTTGAGTATTGAGTATTTGTACGTGTGTAAAATACATGTTTTACTACGTGTATTTACTTTTGTTTTATTAAGCTAGTCATAGTCAAAAGTTATTATATTTTATATTTTCTTAAACCCAAGAGTCAAAGTTAGGTTGTTGGGTTTTGTTTTATTAGACTAGGGTATAAAAACAATTAGTGAATGTGTGAGGGCATGTATGTTATGGCTTTCCCTGTAAATAGGGGACTAAGGGTGTTACGTATGATATGAATGAAAGCTTAAGTTTTGCAATCACGTTGGTGCCTTGGCCCCTTCTAACTTCCCTTCCCTGTTTCTCTTTGTGAGTTTGAGTGTGTCGCCCGGTGTGAGACCGTCCGGCGTGAGGCCGAGCTGTGCGAGGTAGCAACCTATCCAGTTTTGTTCGTGATACCGGAGTTGCCGTCGATCTTGCCTCCGACGCCGTCCGCGTCAAATTTGGTATCAGAGCCCAACAAATGGCGTCCCTATCGACCCCGACGTCCCCGTCGTCTCTCCCCCTCTCTCGGTTGCTAGAAGTGAAAAAAAAAGAAAGAATAGTTGAGTTCTCTTTTGGTAGAGAAAAAAAAGAGAATTTTTCCCCCTTCCCGCGTTCTCTCTCTCTCTCTCTCTCTCTCTCTCTATTTCTCTCTCTGTTACTCTCTCTCTCTTGGTTGAAGAAGAAAACAGAAGCTAAGAGGAAGAAAAAAAAGAAACAGGGAAAAAATATATATAAAAAGAGAAAGAGGGCGAGTTCGTAGGGGGCATAGTCGAACGTGCCCCCTGCGTTTCTTTCCCTCCCTGCAACTTCTTCCCCCCCGGCTACGGCAAGCCCTCCGCGACCGGCCTCCTCCACCTACGGCCCACGCCGTCGCCGCCGGTCGTCGTCACCGTCACCGGCGAGCCTGCGGCCACCGTTGCCCGGCGCCCCGCCCGCTGCTGCCGGCCGCCCGTGGCCACCGGCGCCCTCACCAGCGCCCGCGGCCACCGTCGCCTGGCACCCCGTCCGCTGCTGCCGGCCGCCCTGTGCCCCGCGTGGCTTCGACGCCCGGCCGCTGCCGCCCGAACGCGCGCCACCACCGCGCCCACCGCGGCCGCCATCGCCAGCAAGGCGCTCGGCCACCTGCCCTCACCCAGGACGCTCCCACCCGCCACGGTAGGCATCACTCCGGTCAGACTGCGTCGCTCTACCTGAAGCCATAATGAACGCGAACGCTGTCCTCCAGTGGGCCATTAGCAGATTTCCTCAATTGTGGTTCCAGCAACGCCCGTGGTCACCGGAACAGGAGTGTTATAAGTGCAGTCACCTTCCGCACTGCGCACTCTCTCTATTTCTCTCTTCTCTCTTTCTCTTCCGCACACAGTAGCACCGCCCCCCCCTCTGCGAGCGTCCAGCGCATGCCGTGACTAGCGCGCACCGCCGCTGGCCCCGACTGCGCCAGCGCGCACCACTGCCGCCCTCTGTCTCCTCCCCCCTTCCTGTTAACAGACCCCCGCCTGCCATCTCTCCCTGCTTGAAGCCCTCCAACGTGGACCCAGTGAAGCCTTCTTGTTGCCGACCATCCAAGCCCTCTGCGTGCATTTTTCCAGCGCCCACCACGTGAAGGAGCCAACCACCTGGAAGACTTGCTGCCGCGTCTGTCATTGTGCCCAACGTGGACCCTCTCTACGTCGCCCGCGAATCCACCTTCGGCCGACTTGCATGGCCCGCCTGGCCCACGAAGGACTCGCCCTGGCCGCTTTGGACCCTCGCGTCCAACTCTTTTGAAGCCTGCCGACAAAGCCTGCTCGAGCCTCCTTCTTGGCCACTCGAACCATGCTGTTCATGCATTGTAGGCTTGTGAAGAAGCTGGTGTGAATGCTTGCAGTTGTTGGTGTTGACTGCCGCAAAGCTGCCTTGCATCGGTTGCATGCCCAATCCAGCTTGGCTACTATGTGGATCCTGCGTGAAGCACGCGCAGGCCTGAGAAAAAAAAAGTCAAAAAAGTAGGTAATGTTTGAAAAAAAAAGGGAAAAGGGTTTTTGAAAAAGTCAGAAAGAGTAGGTGGAGTTTGAAAAAAAGGGGTTGAAAGTTAAAAAAAAGAAAAGAGTTAAATATATATATAATATATATATTTGGGATATATATAATCTTATATATATCTTCTTAACTTATTATGGCACCCGAAGTCCACCACGACGACAAGATCGATGCCCGAGTCGCCTGGAAGCTGACAGACGGCCCGTAAATCATGAGCCGTGGGTACCCCTGAGTCTCCCTGCGCGGAGAAAGAAATTGGATTAATTTGTTCCCCTGCGCGGCAAAATTTTTAAATTTCACGGTTTTGTAATAAATTGCAACCTCCCTGCGTGGAGTGAATTTCATTGTAACCATGAAGCTTCGTCGACGCCGTGCGGACACGCACGTAGCCTTCGTCTCCGGTCAGAGCTAGACTTTTCAGTCAGCTAGGTACGTGCTTCAAACTTGCTCATTTAGTATCTTTTCGATTGCCGCGCGACGAAGTAAGAGAGAGCCCGATCCATGCAGTCAGTCTCCTGAGTGCATCGCTGTGGATGGCAAGAGAGAGTTTGTATGTACCTATCTTTTAAGCCCTAGACTGTCACAGTAGGGCAACCTAATTGTCAGGACGTAGTTCCATAACTACTTCTTCTACATGCGAGCAACTTTCCCTGACCAGTTCCTTCAAATTGACCCTTTGCATATCAGCTGGGTCCACACCTTGTTAATTTTCGGTCCCAGGATTGCATCGTCTAGGTCTGAGCTCGTGCATGCCACGTCGGTCTAAGAATTCATCAGGCCGTCTAGAGTGCATTTCAACTCTACAAACACCCATGGATCAGGAGAGATATATGGATGATCCTGATCTCATCGCCCAGTTTGAGGCAATGGATGCAGGATTTGATGACACGCATGTCGAGTACATGTAGGTTGGAGACATTGTCGAGAGTTCTAGCCAGAAAAGATTGGGTGTAGTTCGATGTATCTCAACACCCCAGGAGACGATTGGCGTCGAACCTCTATCTTCCAAATCTACATCATGGTGAACTCTCATCCCTGCAAGGTGATCCTTGACAACGGGAGCTGTATCAATGCAGTCTCTTCAGATTTTCTCCCGTTTAGGTCTACCTACGTACCCTCATCCAAGGCCATACAACGTGGCTTGGGTCGATGACACTTCTATCCCAGTCACCACTACATGTGTCATTCCCATCCAATTCCAGTCCTACCAAGGACAAATCTTGTGTGACGTAATGCCTATGAAGGCCGGGAGCGTCATCTTAGGACGACCGTGGATCTATGATGTAGATCTCGCTACATTTGGACGGTCCCATCGGTGTTCCTTCTCCCACAATGGGAGGACGATTCAGTTATACCCGACACCCCCAAAGGTGACCTCGGGCAAGAGTTCCCCCTCCACCCCCACTAGAACTCCCAAAATTCAGGAGAATCCCTAAACTCCCACTGAAGGGAAACCTCCCCTTCCCTCTTTTCCTGCATCTATCACACATGTTTCTGAGGCCCCTAAGGTTAGTCATGACCTAGTTAGGCACCTTGACTCCATAAATGTCGGTGAGCTAAACAGAGAGTTTGTTGAGGGTGCCCCTATTTTGGCTGTTGACGTCACCATCACACCCAAGGAATCCCGAGTCTCAGTCCCAACTGAAGTCCCGGCAATACTGCAGGACTTCCAAGGCATCGTCCCCGAGGACTTACCTTCTCGACTTACTCCCATGCGTGATGTACAACACGCTATTAAGCTTGCCCCGGGTCCACCCTACCCAACCTTCTCCTTGAGTCTAAGTTGTCTAAGTTAGCCGAAGAGTTTGCACAGCACGACATGAGTTTGCATGAGTCAGCTGATTTGCATAGGTGTCACCCTGAATTCCAAGAAGGTGACATGATTATGGTACGGGTTCGACTTGAACGACTCTCCTCGGGAGCCGTTAAAAAGTTACAAGCCCGTAGTGATGGACCCTTCCCAATTCTGCGGAAGATTGGCTCCAATGCTTATGTTGTGGGCTTATCTCCCGAATATGGGATTAGCTCGACCTTTAATGTGGCAGACCTAGTGACCTACAAGGAACCCACAACGATTCCTAGTGACCCTTTCGAGCCTTCTCCTCCCATTTAGAGTGAGCCCTCCCCTGTGCGTCTCACAGCTTCGAGAGCACCGCGCGAGCACATTGAGAGGATACTGGATGAGCAGGTGACAACTACACGGAGCCGGGTGTACCAGCGCTACCTTGTCCGCTGGCGGGACCGTCCACTGTCTGATGATTCCTGGATCAGCTGGGAAGATTTCCTGCGCCTCGATCCAGATCTGCTGGAGCACTACCACAGCAGTGTCCCCCCTTACTCGACGAAGTCAAGTTCCAGCCGTCCCGGGAGGGTTGGTGGGGACACCACCGGGTCCACTACCGGGCCCATTACTCGGAGCCGACGCCGCACCGCCCCGACTGCACCGAGCTTGTGGCTCGGAGACTCACTCGAAGACTTGGCATCCTGAGTAGATACTTGTGTGTATTTGTACGTCCTTGAGTATTGAGTATTTGTACGTGTGTAAAATACATGTTTTACTACATGTATTTATTTTTGTTTTATTAGGTTAGTCATAGTCAAAAGTTATTGTATTTTATATTTTCTTAAACCCAAGAGTCAAAGTTAGGTTGTTGGGTTTTGTTTTATTAGGCTAGGGTATAAAAACAATTAGTGAATGTGTGAGGGTATGTATGTTATGGCTTTCCCTATAAATAGGGGGCTAAGGGTGGTACGTATGATATGAATGAAAGCTTAAGTTTTGCAATCACGTTGGTGTCTTGGCCCCTTCTAACTTCCCTTCCCCCTTTCTCTTTGTGAGTTTCAGTGTGTCGCTCGGTGTGAGACCGTCCGGCGTGAGGCCGAGCTGCGCGAGGTAGCAACCTATCCAGTCTTGTTCGTGATACCGGAGTTGCCGTCGATCCTGTCTCCGACGCTGTCCGCGTCAGAGACTATTGCTCAGGGACTATGCCCAAATTCAAACACTCCCCTTCACGGCCAAGATGGGCCGTAGACATTAATTGGGTGGAGGTGGCAAGAGGAGTTGGGTCATTTGACCTGCTCTGATACCATGTTGAAATCTACAAAATCGCGGTGTTGAGATGCACATGTCCAGGGTCATAAGACCATGACCATAACTCATTTAACGAATACGGGACTATTGCCCAGGGGATTATGCCCAAATTCTAACAATGGTTATTGTCCATCAGTATCCTTTTGTTATGATTGCGCATGCATTTTTTAGAAAATTTTTAAAGAATGTGTGGCATGAATTATAATTGTTGTTTCGTAACACAATCAATTCAAATTATTTGAACCTTTATGTCAAAGAGAAAGAGAGGGTGTACTTCTCACTTGAGTCTTAATTGTCGAGTAAGCTTAATTTCAGACATGTGGACTTTCATTAGCAATGATGATTACTTGTGCCTAATATGTCATTATATAGATGATGATTGAAATTTGAGAAAGAAAATCCTCAACTTTGAGTATGTTGAGGCTCCTCATGGTTATAGACAGATACCAAAGGCGCTACTTGACAAGTTGTTAGAGTGGAATATTCATAAGAAATTATTCTCTATTGTGTTAGATAACACAAATGCTAACAATAAAGCGGTAAAGATGTTATTAAATGATCTAATTTTTGCACAATTTTTGTCTCTCGATGGATCATGGTTTCATCTAAGATGTAATGCGTACATCTTAATTTGATTGTGCAATATGACTTGAAAGAGATTGGTGAAGTCATTTTCAAAGTACACGAAAGTGTAAAATATGTGAAATCCTTTCAACAAATGAACGAGAACTTCATGAAAGTTGCACGAATTGAAAGAGCTTCTTAGAAGTCTCATTTTAGATGTGTCTACGAGATGGAATTCTACATATCTAATGTTAGAGAAGGCTGTTGAATTTGAAAATGTCTTCTTATGCTTGTAGTTGTATAATCCAGGTTATCCTCATGTACCATCTGTCAATGAATGGAAAAATATTAAGTTGGTTCTTGAATGTTTAGGTGTCTTTTATGAAGTGACAGATAGACTTTCAGGGACTAAGTTTTCAATTTTTAATCTTTCCTTTGGTGATATCTGCATAATTCATATTTTTTTGAAACAGTGGGGTGTTCATGAGGACTCATTCATTTCTTTGATGGCTTTATGAATGTTTTTTAAATTTGAGAAGTATTGGAAAAATAAATACTTATCTTGCAATTGCAACTACTTTGGATCCATATTTTAAAATGATCATGGTAAAGTATTTTTTTGAAAAAATGTATGGTGATGAAGTTGATGAGAAGGTAGTAAAGGTGAAAGTAGGGTTAAAAAATCTTTATGATATATATATGCCACCATAAGACAAGGCTAGTCATGTGAGAATAAAACTGTTACTATGAGTGCATCTTCTATGACAAATGTGTCAAAGAGAAAAGTTGGCTCATCTTCAAGAAGTGCGTTGACATCTATGTACATGGAGTTTGACCAGTATCTTCATCAGTCATCACTAGTTTCATCAGAAAAATATTGATTTTGATGCATACTTAGAAGAACCAGCGAAACTAGACGACAATTTAGATATTTTGAAGTGGTGAAAAAGTAACTCTTCAAAGTATCTTGTGTTTTTATTGATAGCTCGTGATGTGTTGGTTATTCCAATGTCCACTGTAGCATCAGAATCAGCTTTTAGTATTGAGAGTCAGGTCCTCAACAAATATAGAGGCTCATTGGATCATACTATTATGCAAGGTCTAATATGCACTGAAAAGTGGCTTCGAGAGGATGTTTCTTCAGTTGACACTTCAGAGGAGGATGCACTTTGCTTTATCTTCGCAAGTAACGAGTTTGATGATGAGAATGAAAATGATAAATTAGAAGTTCCTTTTACGATGCATTTGCATTTTCTTCAACTTCTGATTAGGTATGTGGTTTGCGTCATTCTCTTTGTGCTCCAATCCATTTTTTGTTAGGATATTTTTAATGATGTTCTATATTATTTGATCCAACAACATGATTATAGTACCGACGCATCTTTCTATTTTTGTAGCATCCACATGGGTTTTGAGAGGGGCATGCATCATTATGATTTATGAAGTGAGGTTTTCTCGTGACTGTCTACTAGTCTTGGTTACATTTGTGATTTGTCATCTCTTAACTTTGCGTAGGTACCATGTACTATATACATCCATGATCTTTGTACCTGTCAGCTGACTTTGGCTAAAGTGTGTTGTGCACAAGAATTTGGCAATTGATATCTGCTTGGAAACCCACATGCACTATCAACACCATACTTTTGTCATTGATCGAGCAATGGGATATTGGAGGAGATCTGCTGTTGTAGGATGGATGGCGATTCATCTTCTTTTCCTTTTTACATTTAGAGTGTGGGCATATTCTTTTCTATTCTCCGGTCTGAAGCTTGTCAGTTAGAACATTAATTTTCACCTTCAGCAAGAGGTAGTTAATAAAATGAATATATTTACATCTTACCACATCTGAGAAGAGCTGAAATCATTTGTGCGGAGGATAATCTTCTAAAATGTAATCTCATACTCAAAGTTAGAATGTTTACTTGACTAGTGCTATTTTTTGTTAGATGTTATCCTAGATGTCATTTTTCAAGTAGTTTCATGCCTCTGTGATTAAGTCAGATTACATTGCTATGGGATCATGATTTATCATGGTAAGCAATATTGATCCTGTAGGTATAAAGAAAAAAATATAAATATTATTTCTTGTGGATAAGTTACTCGTATATTTATTTTATTTTATGTATTAGAAACACTGCCCTGCGAATCCGAACTTCGATTTCCACAAGTATATGATGTGCACACTTGAAGCTGATTTTAAGAAAGTTGTGGGCATTAAGTGACCTTTAATTCTCTGACATTATTAGTTAATTATTTTGTCTTCCTGTTGTCAACATATCTCATTATAGGGATATTTTGCAGTTGGTACCTGTGGCTTTTTGTTCTGATATTCCTATTGCTGGACATGGATGATATGCTTGATTCTGCACATGATTCAATGTAGTTTCTTGCTCTTATGTTGCTATAATTTACTTCTCCCCATGTCATATTCATTGTGCATGAACCAATGAACCATGAATGTAAATAATGGGCTCACTTTCTTATTTTATGGTTTTTGTCTAGTTATTTAGAAAGTCAGTGTGAGAGGGGCATGATAGCCTATTTTATTACTTTGTTGTCACCAAAAGTGTTCCATATTTTCTAATGTTGTATTATAAAATCATGATGCAGGATGGCACACATATTTCTGGTTATCTTTTCTTCCTCTGGTTGTGAGTATAAGTTATCTTAGCAGCACAAGTAAGTTTTTAATGAACTCCATGATTTTGGAACTCTATAATCTCAACCAGTGCCAGACCTAATTTTATCCAAAACTTCAATGACTATGAGTATGTCTCCATCGTTTTTGAAAAAAAATCAGAAATATTATCTTGGATTGCAGCTTCTGCTTGTTGTGGGGGCAAAGCTACAGCACATTATTATTCGTCTGCCCCAAGGGGTTGCTATGCAACTTACATATGATACTGAAACAGTGAGGGTGAAGTCATCTGATGAGCATTTTTGGTTTCGCTGGCCTGGAATTATCTTTTACTTGGTTCATTTCATCTTATTTCAGAATTCATTTGAGATAGCATTTTTCTTCTGGATATTGGTAAGTAAAGTGAATGTTTATCATTTCAACGTGGAATACTGATCAGGGTATTGACTGTTGCTTACTACTCCTCAGTGGACATATGGTTTTGACTCTTGTATCATGGAGAAAGTGGGTTATATCGTTCCCAGGCTTGCTATATGGTAATGTTTAATTGATATCCATTTATACTCTGAAAGTTGGATCTTGCTGTTGTTCTTATCAACCTCAGTAAATAGAGACAAACGTTGTTATTCTGTACGGTGATATTAGGAGAGATGCCCAATTTTTATCAATCTCAGCAACAGGGGCTCTCAGAAGAACTGCTTTCACTTGCACTGATAACACGTTTGTTACAAACACAGGGTGGTCAATCACGTTTTCGGATCCGAATATAGATTTACATTTGAAAACTGATCCAAAAATAGATTTTTATATAAGCAAATTCAGATAAACATGTATACATAAAGATTGCAGGTGAGATCAGAATTTGAAAATTTAATTTTGAATTTGGATCAGATTCAATTTCGAATTTCTTTTTCATTTTGGATCCGTTTTGAAAATTATCGGATCTGGATATGGATCATAAAGGGGATCCGATCCGGATCCGATCCATTGACAGGGCAGGGCTATCAATGGTTTAAAAAAAACACTATCACGTTGTGACAAATGGTGAATCAGAAGTGGTGTAGGAGATATTTTCTGAGCATGTCTGCATCAGGGGCAGACTAGGGAGCATGCATAAATGGTAAAAGGGGCATGGGAGGGGAAGGACGTAGTCACGGGCCTTTTTTAGTGGGACAGGAATGGTCCTACGTCGTGGCTTCTGAAAATGCCACACTGTAGAGGAGATTTTGATTCGGCGTGTGTTCCCCCGTTATGGAAGTGGACTGCTTCTTCAGTCACGGGTCATGGGACGGCAGCAGGTGGCCATGGAGGTCTTCTCAGCTTCACGTATACGGTTTGCTGCATGGTACACAAATCAAGGCATTCTCTGTCTTGGGAATGGATCACCTATGAACCTCTTTTTCCATCCAAGTCTGCACCAGAAGAAGTTACTTCTCATTTTTCCCCCCAAACTGAGTGATCTTATCATAGAGTCGTTAACTAGCATTGCTTCATGTTAACAGAGGTGCATAAGTAATCCACTCTGCTCCAAGGGATGCATGTATCTAAGGCGTATGTAGATAACGCGGCTGCTTGGCGCAGAGGTACGTGCTGTCGTGGCATTTATCTTTAGTTGTGTCCTTTTTCTTTGGAACAGGATTTGGCTGTGTTCTTCATGGACAACACCCGGGCGCTTCACCACCGAGTCACTCCCCTATGATGATTTTAGTGTGCAGATTTTTGTTTTAGAGGTGAGAAAATCAGGAATTTTCACTTACGTTTGTAAGGTTTGAATTCACAACCTTTCTCATGTAAAACTATAGATTGGAATTTATGCAGATATGATGTTGGATGCATGCAATGCAAATACTGAGATGCTCTCACCCTGTCCTTCACTTCTTGGTATGGATGTTGCTCGGCCGTGGTAAAATCCAGTGGCTGAGCCGCTGTTCCAAGGCAGCGTTTGGGGGGGCTCTCGGTTACACGGATTTGAATGGCAACTTTCTTCCTACTATATGCCCTTCACCTTTTAGGATGTTTACATTGTATGTCGTAGTGTGTAAAAACCTAAAATAGGGTCTTTTCATGGGTTGGGGTAAAATACTTGTTTCCTCCCGAACAAGGAAAATGTGATTTGGACGTCATCATTACAAATCAAAAGGGAGGTGAAACTGCGAATGTGAATCTGATAATTTTTTTTTTTTAGAAGCAGGATTGGAGGAAATTGCATCCCAACTCAGCCTTAGTGATCTCACCGGGGAGTCGCCTGATCCAGTTGAGACCTCCAAAATTCCTACTTGGATCATCCGATACAACCAGATTATCAAATATGTTAGAAAAATAAAGGAATTAGTTTGTAGATTTGATATCGAGTTTTTTTAAGATAATCTTATATTAAAATTATTAAAATGAACGGTTGCTCAAGACTACTTTGCACTCTTCGCAGTAACTCATCCGTTGACCTATTATTTGTTTTTGTCTGTAACTCTCGGATAACCTATCGAACGCTCGGTTAAGGAATTAAATTGGTAATAATTAAATTCTCTTTTTTTGTTCTCAATTTAAAATTTAAAAATTATTTTATTAAAATTATGTAATTTTATTTAATTAAAAAACTAAAACTCTTTTTTCACATAAATTATATTATTAATATCAAAATTTTAATTAATTTAGGGATAGTATAAGTTTTATATCATTATTAATTTTTATTATTTGTTAATTTTATTTAAGTTGTCGTATCAGATTGAGTCTTAGTCAGGCTTTACATTTTTTTAATAGTGTCATGTCTGAGTCTGACTTGGACTTTAATATTGATAAATTTATCCCGAATTGGACCGACTTAAACTCGACCCGACTCAGACCTATTGAAAGCCCTAATTTAAAGTGAATAATGATGGGATATGTGTTTGTTAGTGATTAGTTGGGTCCATTGAATCTAATTATATTTAAAAATTTTAATATTTTATTTTTAAAAACTTTATGTTAATTATTATAATTAAAGTTATAAATTTTAATAAAATATTAAAATATAATTAAAAATCTCTCCGTCTCTCTCTCTCTCTCTCTAGTTTTCTCTCTCACCTCCCTTAAGTGTCAAGTGCCAAATTATTTGTACCGACACGTGTGTAGTTCTATTGTCACGCCAATTATTTGGGGGTAACATGGTCATTTGTGTTCACTCCATCGTCTCTCAAATTTTCAATTAGCACGGAAGTCCAGACAACCTTCCTACATTTCGTTGGGACGGTGACTGTGAAGGGGATTCTAATAATGGAAAATTTTCATTGACTCCAACCAAATGTCACATATGACATGTTCAGTTTGATGCGAAGCACTTGCAAATCATCATATCTAATAAAGATTTTATATTTGAATTTGATGAAATGTTGGGAAGTCATCCTCTTTATCATAATATCTGTCACATTGACCTTGACCAATCTCAAGACGATAATTGAGATGTACCCCCTAAAGTTAAGAGTATTAACTTAAAATTGACGTTGTGATAAATAATTAGGGTGATAAAAAATGACACATAACATTCCCCCTTAAATTCAAGAAAGTTGTTATAATATCTCAGTTTCAAGTTCGGCGTTGTAGCAAACATAGTGGATACAAGGGGATGGGGGACCGTTTATACGTTGAAATTTTATCTCATTGTTGTCATTCTCACTTGTAACAAAAATATATATGAGAAGCCCTGTTTCAAACTGCCACTTGTCCTCGTATCATCTCTTTTTTCATTCTCTATTTTTTTTGAGATGTTTACATATATATTTTTGTAAAATTTAATTTTGTCAAATGTATCTTAATCTGAACATATTATCATGAATATCGTTCATTTAGGAAGAAATATTACGATTATACCTTTTAATTTACTACCGTCGACTGAGAAAAATATTCTGTAAAACATATCATCTACGATCATTAGATCTAAGATATATTTGACAAAATCAACTTTTATTAGAGTATATATACAAAAATCTTACTCTTTAACTCACACTTAAATCAAGTTAAACACACGAGAGTTACGGCGAGGACATAATCGTGACATTATTCATATTTCGAAGATATTTATGATAACACACTCTGATAAAAGATATATTTGATAAAGTCAAACTTTTTAAGAGTAGATATGTAATTTTTTTTGAATGACTTTTCTTTCTCATCAGGGTTTGACGTCTCGACCGACACGCCCGTCTCGGTCACTGTCTGGGATGGGTCGGTCCCGTCTCGGTCTATCTCGTTTCATGTTAAAATAAAAAATATATAATATATATAAAATAGAAAAAGATAATATATATATAATATATATAATATATATAATATAATATAATATAATAATAAAATAATAAACTATCCTGATGACGACTCACGATTCAGACGTCTCATCCATCGTCTGAGTTAGATCGATCGTACGAGTCAAGATGAATCTCACTGAGACGATAAGCCCTAATTGAAACTGACCCGACGGTGCAGATCTAATTTCTCCTCGCGTGGGGACGATGACCCCACTGGGCCACACTAGCAGGCATTTGCTTTGACGACTCGGAAGGCCGAGGTTCCACCAGTGAGTCCATGGCACGAGCTCGATCCCGATCCCCGCGTATGAACCTGATCCTCCGCTCCGACGGGCCGACGGCCTCCAGATACAAGTCAGGTCTGGATCGGAGGGCGTTCGCGTAGTTTCGGAGGCTTCCGGAGTCGGTATATAAGTGTCGGTGAACAGAACCGTGGACCTTATTGTTATCTGTGCTATCTCCGGTCTTCACCCTTCACCCCCGCACGCGAAAAAGGAACGTTGCGCGGCAGCGAAGCCGTCGCCAACATTAGAACCCGGAAACCAACAAATCCCTAGCATCTCCCTTCCCCTCTTCCCTCCCGTTCGAGATAAATCCGTAATCATTGTTTTTCTTTTCTGGCTTTCTTTCTTGATTTGCTGTAAAATAGCAGTTGCGGTGTTCATCCCTTTCTTGAATTGTTTTGTTGGATTCTGTGCCCTTTCGTTGGTCGATTTTTTGCTTCCTTTTTATTCTGTTATACGCTGTTTTGCCGAATCGGCACGACAAAGGGAATCAATCTGTTTTGCCTTGCCCGGGCGGATCTCTGGCGTCTGCAAAGGTAACAGTGGTTTTCTAGGGTTCGTCGGGATCTGGTTGTTATTTGTTCGTCTATCGTGTGCTGATCGGTGATATCGCGTTTCTTGTGTGTAGGAGTTGTGAATTGTTTGAAGATACGAGGGAGAGAGAGATGCTGAGACGATGACGAACAGGGCCGACGGTTATTCGATGGACTTGGAGTCCAGTTCGCTTGAGGTAAACTTTCTGGTGGAGCTTGTTTCTTTTGTACTTAACTGGGTTTTTATGTCGTTATCTGCTGGATACATTGTGGATGGATTCGGAGTTGATCTGTCAATTTAGGTTTGCATAGTTATAGAATTACTTGCACCTCTTAAATGATTCCGGATGCCACTGTTGCGTGGAGTGGATCCGTCAGCTTACAAGTTGAACTTCGTAGGATTTGCTTGCACCTTTTTACTGATTACAGGCCAGTAGGTCACTGAAATTAGATGAAACCGGGAAACTAGTTTCATCTGTGTGCCATTTTGTGGTAATGCATTACAAACTTTCCTATGTTACTGCATAAATAAGACTTTACAAAGTTGCTTTGGTGAGACAATTGCACTTCTTGAGATTGGTGCTTTTGGTGTATAAAATATAAATTTGAGATGCTGGTCATTTTCGATGGATAAAATTGTCTCTGAGGATTTCGTGCAGTTGTTTTGAGAAGTGACTAATATGGCGTTGTTGGACCCCATAAAAGCTTGACTTTTAATTTCTGATAATCATAGAAAAATTCAGAAATTAAAACTTCTCACGACACAACTCGAAGCACTGTTCGATCATCACCGTCATGACGATGCACGTGGATATTTTGTCAAACATCTTGTGGGCGGTACAAAGTCACATGCACCCGCTCTACAATATCAAGTGTTCGAGCCTACAAGTTCCATGAAGACATTTGGACAAGCGCCTGGTGCGCAGTGTAAGGTCACCAAGTCCTCAACAAAGTCCCACGAGGCCACGACAAGTCGAGCTTTTAGCTCTTTTTTATGACAAGTGGGTATTTTAACAAACATTTCATGTGCGTCATTAAACTACACGCTCGTGAGATTAAATCCATGCAAAAAATAAGTGTTTTAGGGGCTATCGAGTGTTCCCATGACATTTAATTAAATTCTCGTCAACCTGAAGTCAAACGGGCAGCAAGGCGGCACTTGGGGGATTGGCTAACAAACAAACAAACAAAGTCTCCACGCGTCCTTATGCTGGAAGAAGTCAACAAGCACTAAAAAAATTCCAAAAGGAGGGGTTTTTATAGCCCTCACAAAAAGCCACGGGGGGGAGAGCCTTCCTCCCCCTTCCCTCTCTTCTTCCTGCACGGGGGAGCCCCCACGGCCCACCTGCGACCGGGGGGAACCCCCCCTCGGCCCTGCCACCACCGGGGGAGGCCCCCCGGATCCACCTGCGACCGGGGGGGGACCTCCCCCTGTCGCCGCCTGCACAAGGGAGGCCCTGGGGCCCTGCCACCGGGGGGACCTCCCCCCGCCACCATCGCCACCGGGGGATCTCCCCCCGGCCCTGTCTGCACCGGGGGAGGCCCTCCGGCCCTCTCCGCCTATATGCCGGCCCAGGGGGAGGCCCCCCCGTACTTGTCCGCCTGCGCACCTGCGTGGGGGAGTCCCTCCCTCTCCTTTTCTTGCTGTTACAACATCGGGAGAGGAAGAGACGGGAGAGAGGAAGAGACAAGGGGTTACCTCCACCAAGCCTTCACCGGGGGAACTCCTCCTTGACCTCCACCGCCTATAAAAGGGGAAGCCTCCTTCTCTTGGAAGAGAACTTTTTTTCGAAGAAAAGGGAGGAGGAAGTTTGTGGAAGAAAAGCTGCTGCAAGAGGTGAGAGGAGGGGGGCGCCCTTCTCCCCCTACTCAACTTATGTTAAAAAAAAAAGCGAAAAAAAAAAGAACAAAGTTGTAAAAGTCCTCATATTAGGGCTATTTGTAAAAATACCCTCATGAGAGAGGAAGTTCATGTCACTCATGTTGAAAATGTCAAATAAGGTCCATGGTTTGCCATCTCTTACGAGATGTCCGAAATCTCTCTGAGATCTCTGTCTCTTCAAAGGTTGCGAGAAACGAAGCCCGCGAGATCGAGATCTCTCTCCCCCACCCCCCGGTTTCCTCCTCCCTCTTTCCCTCTCTCTCTAGCTCGGCCCCCTTGAGCTCTCTCTCTCCCCAGTCTCTCTCTGTCTCTCTCTCTCTCCCCCGGACTCTCTGTCTCTCCCTCTGTGACACTCTCCCTCAGACTCTCTTACTCTCTCTCTCTCTCTCATCTCTCTCTCTCCCCCCGTCTCCCCATTCTCTCTGTCTGAGAGAGAGAGGGAGACAAAGAAGGGGGAAGACAGAGATACATGTACCATTTTTGATGATTTTTGATGTATTCTTCAGTTTGTGATTCATGTACCATTTTATGTATATATTAACATTGGTGCATCTGAATGGATTTGTTATTGTTATCATTACTCTTTATTTTGTAAAATTGACTTGTCAATTATAAAAATATGTTTGTGAAATTGAGTGATTAGTAGAAAGAAGGATTTTCTTACAAATAGGCCATACATATGAAAAAAAATTCTGAAATCACCGAACCCAATCTCTCGAGATTTTTTCGAGATCTCTCCAAAATCTCTTCTCTCTGACCCCCCCGAGACGAAGTCAAGATCCGATATGGCAAATCATGATAAGGTCACAAACTTATGGTTATCAGATTTTTCTCTTTTCTTCTCTCAAGACATTATGTCGAAGGAAGTCTAAGAAATTGTGAAAATTACAATTATACATCGGAAGATGGCAAAATTACGCAAATGTCCAGGAAGTTACAAATTTTAGGAAAACCATCAAAGAAGGGGGGGGGGGGTTAAAGTCAAAAATATCACAAAAGTCCATGTTTTATCCCAAAGACTCAAAAATTATAGTTTTACCTCGAACTTACGAAAAATTTCGTAAAGCCCAGAGAAATATAGCAAAAATACACTAAAATTCAAGAAAAAGACACAATGATGTCCCAGCCAAAGAAAAAATTACAGAAATGTCCCTAAGGACAACAAATTGTAAATATACCCCCGATTGAGGGAAAATTGTAAATATGCCCCCGATTGAGGGAAAACTGCAAATATACCTCCAGTCATAAACAAAATCGCAGATGTGCCCCACCCTGAGGCATGGGAACTTTTTCTAAGGGTGGACCCTTGACATCAGGCCCAACATTGTAGGAGTAAACGGAGTCTTTGGCAGTTAATCAAAGATGTTCGGACTCGTCCGATGTAAATTAACACCGACTCTGGTCGGTGGGGAAATGTCTTGTACACGAACCCTAAATCGTCTGATAAATCCTCAAAACGCGGTATTAACAAATATACCTAATATACGCATATCCATCCGACGAAATTGGGTGTCTGAAAATTTCATGTTAAACAGACTGGCACGTCCGGTGGGACTTTTCCCGCCTTTCATTTATTTGCCAAAGATTTTTGTACTTCGACGAAGGCCCTGATTTCGCTTCTCTGTCCTTTTCAGGAGGAAGCGAGGAGGGGACCCGCATCCCGAAGGCAAGTTACTTTATCAAGATTCCAACTGACTCTATGGAGGCGGTCACATACGGACCTCTCGTCGTCGCGACCCACGACAGATGTGGTTATCTAGCACCCCGATAGTATTCGGGGACTTCCCAGCTGTGGTTGGGTCCCCCTTCTTTCTAGGGGTGGTCCCTGCCACCCAAGAAGCACCTGCAGCACCAGCCGCACCTGTGACTGTCGGGGGCATCAAGCCTCGTTCCCTACCGGGCCGAGTTTTCTCGGTCAATATTGTTTCATCTTTTGCCGTCCCCGCAAAATGGGGGCAGCGTCGAAGCTGCCAAAGTTGAAAGCCCGCAGCGACAGTCTCCAGGTCCGGCAAGACCGTTCTGGTCGGGAGCGTTCGCGGCCGGCTTGATGGTGGTGAGCCAATGTTACCTCGAGACAACCACATCCCGACAATACCGACATCCAACCGCTTTGCGCTTCTTCGCCAAGTGCGGGAGGACAAGCCAGACTTCAAAAAAAAGTCTAAATCCAAGAATGGGAGCACTAGAATTGAACAATGCTCCCGAAAGATGAGGAAGATTTGGGTCACCAAACAGGAGGCCCATGGAATTAAGTAAGCCAGGGAAAATAAGCCCGATCAAGCTCAACATCTGTACCAAACTTATGGTCAGATGACCCAAGATCTCAAACCTATGCCCCTGCAGGGGAAGAAGAGAAAGGGGGTTGTTGGCAACATTTTTTGTCCACCTACATATGAGGTGAACTATTACCTAAGTTCACCACTGCAGAGAGGGATTAGACCCGCCCGGGGTGGACAGTAGCAGACCCGCCCGGGGCGGACAGCAACAAACCTGCCCGGGGTGGCCAAGACCCGCTCGGGGTGGACAGCAGGGACCCGCCCGGGGCCGGCCACCTCCGGGCAGGTCCTCCCGCGCCCGCACGGGCGGGAGGAACCCGCCCGGGGTCGGCTGACCCCGGGCAGACCCGCCCAGGGTCGGCCCACCCCGGGCAGACCCGCCCGGGGTCCCGCGACCACGGGCAGGCCTGCCAGGGGTGGCTCCTGCAGACCCCCCGACCCCGGGCAGGTCGGCGCGGACCCGCCCGGGGCGGGGCAGTCCCGGGCTGGTCCCGGGATCCCCGTCTGCCCATCATTTAAAAAAAAAATAGAAAAACAGGGGAACCTGCCCGGGGTGGGGTGGCTTTGACCTGCCCGAGTTTGGCCCACCTCGGGCCGGTCCCTCACCTCCTATAAATACCCCCTATAGGGTCCTTTTTGGAGGACTTTTTTGGGGGGGAAGGAAAGTACCCTTTTTTCGGAGAGAAGGAAGAGGACTTGTGTTCGTTGTCTTGGCCCACTTCGGGTATGTAATATCTCGGGCCCGCATTTATGCCCCTACGTGGGTCTTGTATTTGTGTCCCTACATGGGATTTGTCATTATTCCCCTACGTGGGCGTTGTTATTATGCCCCTACGCGGGATTTACATTTAAGTCCCCCCTGTGGGCCTTGAGATCATGTTCCCGCCTCAGAGCGGTGAAGACTTTTAGACTTGGATTTTCTCTACGGAAAAGAAAAGAAGAAGACTTGTGTTCGTTGTTTTGGCCCACTTGGGGTATGTAACACCCCGGGCTTTTATTTATGCCCCTACGTGGGCTTCGTCTTTGTGCCCCTACGTGGGTCTTGTATTTATGCCCTTACGTGGGCTTCGTCGTCACGCCCCTATGTGGGTCTTGTATCTATGCCCCTACGTGGGCTTTGTTGTTGTGTCCCTACATGGGTCTTTATTTATGCCCCTACGTGGGTTTTGTCATTATGCCCCTACGTGGGCTTTGTTGTTGTGCCCCTACGGGGGTCTTGTATTTATGCCCCTACGTGGAGGGCGTTGTTGTTGTGCCCCTACGTGGGTCTTGTATTTATGTCCCTACTCGGGCTTTGTCATTATGCCCCTACGTGGGTTTTGTCATTATGCCCCTACGTGGGCGTTGTTATTGTGTCCCTACGTGGGTCTTGTATTTATGCCCCTACGTGGGCTTTGTCGTTATGCCCTTACGTGGGCGTGGTTGTTAAAGACCCTTTGGAGGACTTTTTTTCGGGAGTGGAGGACCTTTTTCCCGAGAGAAGGAAGAAGGCTTGTTCGTGGTCTTGGCCCACTTGGGGTATGTAAGACCCCGGGCTTTTATTTATGCCCCTACGTGGGCTTCGTCTTTGTGCTCTTATGTGGGTCTTGTATTTATGCCCTTGCGTGGGCTTCGTCTTCATCCCCCTACGTGGGTCTTGTACTTATGCCCCTACGCGTGTTTGTCATTATGCCCCTACGCAGGTATTGTTGTTATGCCCCTACGTGGGTCTGGTATTTATGCCCCTGCGTGGGCTTCGTCTTTTTACCCTTGCGTGGGTCTTGTCATTATGCCCCTGCGCGGGCGTGGTTGTTACGCCCCTACGCGGGATTTACATTTAATCCCCCATGTGGGCTTTGTAATCATGTTCCCGCCTCAGAGCGGTGATACCATGTACGGTTGGCAACTCGTCGACAACTTTTGTAATGAAGTTTATGAAAGTTTGCAAGGGTGTGTGATGCTGCCCCCGGCGCGTGCCAGTTGAGGAAAATTGCGAATAAACCCCTCCTATAAGGAAAATTACATATATATCCTTCCTTCAGGAGCTAAGGGTGCGCATCGTCTTTAAAGATCTCACGACCTCTCCATACTCAAGAAATGCATACAAATAGTCCCGCGATCCCAGTGTCTTTCACAGACCACTCCATATAGGGTCATGTCCAAATTACGAAAACGCCCTTCCAACCTTGGGATGCCTTGATAATTCCTAACAGCTCTTGAAAACAGCCCTTGAACCTTCCAGAGTCAATCCTTGCTTGGCAGCCACCTTAGATTGTGATAAGACTTCCATCAAGGTAAAATTATCATAGTGTCATTGGACATGGCAAATTACCAAAATGCCCCTAGTATCCAGGCAATCAACGGGGCACCCTGGTGCACTCTTGGGCTCCTTTAGCTCACTCTTATCCCCAGATACAGTAGGGTGTTGCCCAGTTCAACCTGGTCTTAGTCAAGCCCTACCCCTCATACATTTTATGTTCACCCACTGGGATTCAAAAGTGCGATGCAAGCTACCTACGCTGATGTGTCCTCGATTGGAACATTGGAGAGAAATTCTAGGTCTTATTGTTGACAATTAAACAAGGGTGTTCGGACGTTACGCCGATGTAAATCAACACTGACTGCGGTCAGTGAGGAAAGGTCCAGCACTCGAACCCTCATCGTCTGATACGATGCGCACCCCATGAAATGGACACTGCACTGGCCACTCGGTTAGCCCTGCATGTGCACCCCTATCTCCTCAGAGAAAGTCCATTCCATGATTAGAGGAAACCCCCCCAAGCCCAAAACAAAACATAAGACTTCTCGCAAAGTCGCCCGGGTCTAGAAAAAACAAAAAGGGGGACGTCAACCTCGTCTTAAAACATGGGTTTATCGTAAACCCAACTTTGCTCCCCGGAGCTCGGAGCTGTCCCAGGCTAAAGGGGCCATCTGTGCCCATGCGTCACGGAATCGGGTGTCAGTCTTCGATAGACTGGCAAAGTCCCCATCGACGCGGCCGTCAGTTTTTGACAGATTGGGGGCATCTCCCCCCACAGGACTGCAGCCGCTAAAGAAGCGAAGGGTGGTTCAAATTTCAGAAACCGAGAATAGCATGAAAGTCTATACCTACTATACCTCTGGCAGAGAACCAATGGAGCCCATTGACAATCCTGCCAATTTAAGTGAACCTGTTAGGTCAAATGACCCAAACCCAACCGTAGACGTGGTGTATCTTAACACCAGAACCGCTGTAAGAAGAAATCATCAAGCCCAATACAGCGGCCGTACGGGAACTTCTAGCCAGGGACCGCACCAGGAACAGAACCTGGACCAGGCTCGGAACCAGGATGCCAATTTTGTTCAAGAAGAAAATGACCTCGAAGAGCTTAGGAGCATTCATGGAGAGGGGAGAGCTCAACCCGTTGGTGGTTATGTTAACACGATGTTTGAGCCACCTACAAGGGTTGCATTTCAAGCCATGTCTGACGATGCTAAGTTCGAAACAATGCAGCATTGGCATATAGAGATGACCAATCTCATGCTGGAAATGAAGCAGCAGATGAATGTGAATGCCCAAAGGCCCTTAACACCAACCCATGATCAAGATCTCCGACGAGAGCAGCGGTTGGGTAATCTCGCCGTTGTTGATCGACAAGTAGCTGCCCCCTACCAGGTGGCCGTCGAAGTAGGGGTCGAGCCGCTTCGTGCTCCACCCAATGCTCAGTCTTCTCGAACTCTACTAGCTGAAGACGTCATCGCCCAATGACGTATGATTGAGAAGATTGTTGAAGACAAGTTCGCCCAGTGTGACGAGGGTGTGGCCACTATCGATTTGTATAGTGTGCCTTATCCACTCCATCATCAATTCAAGAAGCTATCATCATATTGCCCAAAGGTCCCGAAATTGTAGAAGTTTAACGGGTTTGGATCTCCCCATGAACATTTGGCCTACTATATAACGGCCATGGGTGATCTTGCGCTTGAGGAGTCATATCTATTCCGCTATTTTGCGACTTCTCTCACGGGCAATGCCTTCCAATGGTACTCAAGGCTGAAGCCCAATTCTGTGGCTGATTGGGCCGATCTGCAAAAGAAGTTCATCGATCGTTTCCAAGCAGCCGAGAGAAAGGTTTCCCTCGCAGAGTGGTGGGGACACCGGGTCCACTACCGGGCCCACTACTCGGAGTCGACGCCGCACTGTCCCGACTACACCGAGCTTATGGCTCGGAGACTCGATTGAAGACCCGGCATACTGAGTAGATATACTTGTGTGTATTTATATCTTTGAGTATTGAGTATTTGTACGTGTGTAAAATACATGTTTTACTACATGTATTCACTTTTATTTTATTAGGCAAAGCTGGTCAAAGTTATTTGTATTTTAATTTTGTTAAACCCACAAAGTCATTAGTGGGTTGGTGGGTTTGTCTTGTTAGGCTAGGGTATAAACATAATTAGTGGAAGTTAGATGGTATTATTGCTATGGCTTTTTTTCTATATAAGGAGGCCAATACTTGTGTGTTACGTATGAATGAATGAAAAGCATGAACGAAAGATTGTGTTGTGAGAGTTATCCCCTCTTGCATTTCTCTTCCCTCTTTCTCCTTGCGAGTTTGAGTGTCGCCCGGTGTGAGACCGTCCGGCGTGAGGCCGAGCTGTGTGAGATAGCAACCTATCTGTTCCCGTCCTGTTCGTGATATCGGAGTGCCGTCGATCTATTTCCACGTCGCCGCTGCGTCAGATTTGGTATCAGAGCCCAACAACGGCGTCTCCGACAACCCCGACGTCGCCGACGTCTCTCTCTTTCTCTCCCTAGTTTGCTAGAGTAAAAAAAAAAGAAACAAAAAAAAGGAAGAAGAGTAGCAGAAAGATTTGTGATCGAGAGAAAAAAAAATAGAGGAAAAAAAATATTTAAGCAAAGAATTTTTTTTTTTGCCGTGTTCTTTCTCTCTCTCTATTTCTCTCTTTCTGTTTCTCTCTCTCTCTCTTTCCCTCTCTGTTCTCTCTCCCGCGCTCTGTCTCTCTGTCTCTTTTTCCCTCTCTGTTTCTCTCTCCCGCTATTTCTGTCTCTCTCTCTTTGTACTCTCTCTCTCTCTCTCTCTCTCGTTCAGCGCGGCAGGAAAGAAAAAAAAACGAAAAGAAAAAAAAAGAGAGGGGGTTCGCGGGGAGGCGACCTCGTCGCCCGTGCAGGGTTTAAAAACCCCCCCGCCGCAACGGTCGCCGGCGCCCGGCCCCGCGCGCACCGCGCCCGCCGGTGAGCACCGCGCCCCGCGCCCGCACCGCGCCCGCCCGGCCCGCGCCCCGTGCTCGCGTAACGCGCGCCCCGCGCCCGCACCGCGCTCGCCCGGCGCGCGCCCGGCGCGTGCCCCGTGCCCGCCAGACGTGCCCCCCGCGGCCGCTCAGCGCGCGCCCCGCGCCCGCCCGGCCAACCGCCCGCTTGCGTGCCGCTACGCCCACGCCTGCGCGCCTCTGCGCCCGCGCCAGCAGCGGCCTTCGCGCCCTTGCGCCCACTGCCGCGTCTGGCCAGCGCCCTGGCCTGATGGCCGCCCCGCCGTCTGGTCAAACCGCCTGCGTGTGTTGAATTCCCCCCAACCACCTGCCGTGAAACGTGCAGGAAAGTTTGGAGAAAAGAGAAGTTTGAAAAAAAAGGTTAAATATATATAATATATATATATTTGAGATATATATAATCTTATATATATATATATATTTATATATATCTTTTAACTTATTAAGGTGGCACCCGAAGTCCACAACGACGGCTCGATCGGCGCCCAAGTCACCCGGCCGCCGACACACGGTCCGTAAATTACGGAACGTGCATACCCGAGAGTCTCCCTGCGTGGAGAATATTTGAGATTGATTTGTTCCCCTGCGCGGGAAATTTTGAGTGGTCTGTAATAATTAAATCCTCCCTGCGTGAAGTGAATTTGTTGTAACCGTGAAGCTTCGTCGACGCCGTGCGGGCACGCACGTCCCCGCTCGCCTTCGTCTCCGGTCGGAGCTTGACTTCTCAGTCAGCTAGGTACGTGCTCCAAATCACTTGCTTATTTAGTATCCTTATCATTTGCCGCGCGACGAAGTGAGCGAGGGCCCGATCCATGCAGCCAGTCTCCTGAGTGCATCGCTGTGGACGGCAAGAGAGAGCTTGTATGTACCCATCCTTAGGCCCTAGATTGTCGCATTAGGGCACCCTAATTGTCAGGAGGTAGTTCCACAACTACTTCGCCTACGGGCGAGCAATTCTCCCTGATCAGTCCCTTCAAACTTGGCCCTTTGCCTATTTAGCCAACAAATTCGGGTCTATAGCTTGCTAATTATCGGTCCCAGGACTGCATCATTTAGGTCCGAGGTCGTGCATGCCACGTTGGTTTAGGAATTCATCCGGCCGCCTAGAGCGCCCCTCAACGCTACTCATGGATCAAGAGAGCGTGACTGCTATGCTAGTCCAGCTCGAGCACAATCTCGTGGCCCACTTTGAAGAGTCCATAGGCCAACTACGGACGGAACTCGATAAGAGGATCCGAGCCTTAGAGGATCGACTGAAGGGGGAGGAAGGAAGAGTGAATGGCCACGGCAATCCCGTAGCCAATCCTAGGGAGGAAAGCGAGCAAGCCCCCCAGAATCAGGCTCCCCAAGGTAGAGAGCAAGAGGTCCTTGTGTCTCGAGAGAGAGACCACGACGATGAAGATATCATCCTACGGAACGTCAAGATTGACGCTCCAAGTTTTGATGGGTCCCTCAACCCCGCTACATATCTTGATTGGGAGACCGGGATGGACCAATATTTTGATTGGCATCGCCGCATGACCCCTGCTACAAGGGTGAGGTTTGCCAAAATGAAGCTCTTAGGTCAAGCCAAAATTTACTGGTGTAACGTTGAGAATCTCCTAGCAAGGAGACGAGAGGAACCTATAGGCACGTGGGAAGAAATGAAGGAGAAATTAAGGGAGAAGTATCTGCCACCTTCCTACCATCAACGTCTTTTAGACCAATGGCAGAAACTCACCCAAGATGGAAAGTCCGTGGACGAGTACATCGCCAAATTTGATGACTTCTTCCTTCGGAGTCGAGTCATGGAGGATGCCTCCGTCACCCTCTCACGGTTTAGGGCTGGCCTACACGAGAGTATTCAGCGGGAATTATTCTTGCGGGAGGTTAACACCCTCGAGCACGCCTACCAGGTTGCACGAGATGTTGAGAGGTTTCAAAGGGTGGCCCCACCTCGGGTCCCCACCTACCGCCAACCTGAGTCTCGAAATCCCATGGTCCGCTATTCTGAGAGGCCCGGCCCCTCCACCTCCTACGTCCCTACTGCTACCCCACTTAGGGCCGTTGCCCCTACTGCTCCTTTCTCAAGGAACCCTTTACCTGCACCCGCTGCTGTGCCTAGGCTGGAGTATACTCCACCAGCTGAGAGGAGAGATGACAAGGGAAAGGGAGTGGTCCCTAGCACCTCCCAACCAGCCCCTATCTCGGGAGTCCGCTGCTTCAGGTGTCATAACCTAGGGCATATTGCCACCAATTGCCCCACCCGAGCCTTGGTCATCACCGTCCCCCAGTCTATGGAGCTTCCACCTCAGGAAGGAGAACCCCTTGAGAGATATGAGCCTGACCCTGATCTCATTGCCCAGTTTGAGGAATTAGATGCAGGGTATGATGGAACGCATGTCGAGTACATGCAAGTGGGAGAAATTGCCGAAAGTTCAAATCAGGGAAGACTAGGTGTAGTTCGCTGCATCCTCGCACACCCACAGGAGGACGACTGGCGTCGAATCTCCATCTTCCAAACTTATATCATGGTCAAATCTCAACCCTGCAAGGTGATCTTTGACAACGGGAGCTGTATCAATGCAGTCTCTTCAGACTTTGTATCCCGTCTAAGTCTACCTACCCATCCTCATCCGAGGCCATACAACGTGGCTTGGGTTGACGACACGTCTATCCCAGTCACCACTACATGTGTCATTCCCATCTAGCTCCAGTCCTATCAAGGACAAATCCTATGCGATGTAGTGCCTATGAAGGTCGGGAGCATCATCCTAGGACGGCCATGGATCTACGATGTAGACCTTACTACATTCGGTCGGTCCAATGAGTGTTCCTTCTCCCACAATGGAAAGAGGATTCAGTTGTGCCCGACACCCCCAAAGGTGAGAAAGAGTCCTACCTCTACACCCGCTGCATCCCCCAAAATTCAGGAGAATGCCTCAACCCCCACCAAAGGGAAGCTTCTCATGCCCTCCTCTCCTACACCTGTCATATCCATCCTTAAGGCCCCTAAGGTTGACCATGACCCGATTAGGCGCCTTAACTTCATAGGTGTCCGTGTGCTGAATAGGGAGGTTGCCGAAGGTGCCCCTGTCTGGGCTGTTATTGTCACCATCACCCCCGAGGAGTCCCGAGTCTCAGTCCCACCCGAGGTCCAGGCAATTCTGCAGGACTTCCCAGACATTTTCCCAGAGGATTTGCTCTCTAGACTCCCTCCTATGGGTGACATTCAACACACTATTGATCTTGTCCCTGGGTCCACCCTACCCAACCTTCCCCATTACCGATTGAACCCAAAGGAGGATGCTGAGCTCCAAAGGATTGTCGAGGACCTTATCCAAAAAGGTTTCCTCAGGGTGAGCAAGAGCCCATGTGCTGTCCCTGTCTTGCTCACACCCAAGAAGGATGGCACCTGGCAGATGTGTGTTGACAGCCGCGCCATCAATAAGATCACTGTCAAGTATAGGTTTCCCATTCCCCGTCTTGATGACATGCTTGACATGATGAGTGGAGCCACCATCTTTTCCAAGATTGACTTGAAAAGTGGCTACCACCAAGTCTGAATCCGACCAGGGGACGAGTGGAAGACAGCCTTCAAAACCAAAGAAGGTCTGTATGAGTGGCTTGTCATGCCGTTTGGGCTATCCAATGCCCCCAGCACATTCATGCGGCTTATGACGGAAGTCCTCCGCCCTCTCATCGGTCGCTTTGTTGTCGTCTACTTTGACGACATTCTCATCTATAGCCACAACCCTCAGGACCACATCCACCATTTGAGGGAAGTTTGCAAGACTTTGAGGAAAGAAACCCTGTACGCCAATCTCAAGAAATGTGAATTCATGACAGACCGGGTCGCTTTCCTCGGATTTGTGGTTTCTAGTCAAGGAGTGTCTGTGGACCCATCAAAGGTCCGAGCTATAGTAGACTGGCCGGAGCCCCAGAATGTCCATGACGTTCGTAGTTTCCACGGGCTAGCCACCTTCTACAGACGCTTCATCCAGGGATTTAGCACCATTATGGCACCAATTACGGATTGCATCTGTAAAGGGAATTTTGAGTGGACCAAAGCCGCCTCCCAGGCTTTTCTTGCCATAAAGGAGCTTATGACCAAAGCCCTTGTCCTCCGCCTACCAGACTTTTCCAAAGTCTTTGAGGTTTCCTGTGATGCATCTGGCGTAGGAATAGGTGGGGTGCTTAGTCAGGAGAGCCACCCTGTGGCTTATTTCAGTGAGAAGCTTTCTGATGCAAAGCTTCGTTACTCCACCTGTGATAAGGAGTTTTATGCCGTGGTCCAAGTCCTCAAACACTGGAGACACTATCTCTTACCTCAAGAGTTTGTCTTATATTCGGACCACGAGGCTCTGAAATTCCTTAGCTCTCAGATGGGCTTAAACCCTAGGCATGGTCGGTGGGTAGAATTCTTCCAGCCTTTCACATTTGTCCTAAAGCATAAGGCTGGAAAGGATAATAAGGTGGCCGACGCCTTGAGTCGAAGGGTCTCCCTTCTTTCCACTGTTCGGGTAGAGGTCACGGGATTTGACCGCATGAAGGAACTCTATGGAGAGTGTCCTGATTTTGGCCCTGCCTACTCTGCTCTGTCCACTGGACCCTCGACAACCTTTTCTGACTATCTACTCCTGGATGGTTTTCTATTTCGAGGGCAGCAACTCTGTGTCCCGAGGACTTCTGTTCGGGACTTCCTGATTTGGGAAATGCATGTTGGAGGTCTTGCTGGTCACTTTAGCCGCAACAAGACCATCCATTCTGTGGAGGAGCACTTCCATTGGCCTGGCCTGAAGAGAGATGTGGCCAAGATTGTAGCCCAGTGTAGGACATGCACGATGGCCAAACAGGTCAAACAGAACACTGGTCTCTACACTCCTCTCCTCGTTCCTGATCGACCATGGGTTGATGTGAGCATGGATTTTATCCTTGGTTTACCTCGCACTGCTCATAAGCATGATTCCATCTTTGTCGTCGTTGATAGGTTCTCTAAGATGGCCCACTTCATTGCATGTTCCAAAACATCTGATGCATCTAGAGTAGCCCATTTATTCTTTGATGAAGTCGTGCGTCTGCATGGTCTCCCCCAAACCATCGTGTCTGACCGAGATGTCCGGTTCACTAGCTATTTTTGGAAGACACTTTGACACCTAGTTGGCATCAAACTGAAATTTTCCACTGCCTATCACCCCCAAACTGATGGGAAAACCGAGGTCATCAATAGGAGTTTAGGAAATCTGTTGAGGTGTCTTGTAAGGGAACATTTTGGCACTTGGGATCTTCTTTTGTCCAGAGCCGAATTTGCATACAACAGCTCCATCAATAGGTCCATAGGTCTGAGTCCATTTGAGGTCGTGCATGGCTACAAACCTAGGAAACCTGTGGATCTCATTCCCCTTCCCCTCGAGTCTAGAACATCCAAGTCAGCTGAGGAATTTGCACAGCATGTCACAAGTCTGCATGAGTCAATTAGCAAGCAAATAAACATCAGTAACGAAACTTATAAACGTTTGGCTGATTCGCATATGCGTCACCATGAATTCCAAGAAGGTGACATGGTTATGGTACGGGTTCGACCCGAACGACTCCCCTCGGGAGCCGTTAAAAAGTTGCAAGCCCGTAGTGATGGACCCTTCCCAATTCTGCGGGTGTGGACTTATCTCCCGAATATGAGATTAGCTCGACTTTTAATGTGACAGACATAGTGGCCTACAAGGAACCCACTGCGATTCCTAGTGACCCTTTCGAGCCTTCTCCTCCCATTGAAAGTGAGCCCACCCCTGTGCGTCCCACAACCTCGAGAGTACCGCGCGAGCACATTGAGAGGATACTGGATGAGCAGGTGACCACTGCACAGAGCAGGGTGTACCAGCGCTACCTTGTCCGCTGGCGGGACCGTCCACCTTCCGATGATTCCTAGATCAGCCGGGAAGATCTCCAGCCCCTCGATCCAGATCTGCTGGAGCACTATCACAGTAGTGTCCCCCCTTACTCGACGGAGTCGATTTACAGCCGCCCCGGGAGGGTTGGTAGGGACACCGGGTCCACTACCGGGCCCACTACTCGGAGCCGACGCCGCACCGCCCCGACTGCACCGAGCTTATGGCTCGGAGACTCGATTGAAGACCCGGCATACTGAGTAGATATACTTGTGTGTATTTATATCTTTGAGTATTGAGTATTTGTACGTGTTTAAAATATATGTTTTACTACATGTATTCACTTTTGTTTTATTAGGCAAAGCTGGTCAAAGTTATTTGTATTTTAATTTTGTTAAACCCACAAAGTCATTAGTGGGTTGGTGGGTTTATCTTGTTAGGCTAGGGTATAAACATAATTAGTGGAAGTTAGATGGTATTATTGCTATGGCTTTTTTCCTATATAAGGAGGCCAATGCTTGTGTGTTACGTATGAATGATTGAAAAGCTTGAATGAAAGATTGTGTTGTGAGAGCTATCCCCTCTTGCATTTCCCTTCCCGTCCTGTGTGAGATAGCAACCTATCTGTTCCCGTCCTGTTCGTGATATCGGAGTGCCGCCGATCTATTTTCACGTCGCCGCCGCGTCACAGAGTTATGCTCACTCAAGTAGAAAAGGGGCGAAACTGCACTTGATTTTATCAAGCGCTGGAGGGATTTCAGCATGAGGTGTGATAACCCTCCCTCTCAAGGTGACACAATTACAATATGCCGAAGGGGTCTGTCGGCAGATGTCAGCGAGAAACTTCTTGGAGCAAATATCAAAGCCTTTGACCAATTGAATTCGGTGTTCGCAGAAATAGAAATATTTTTCGCTGACAATCCAACATTCACACCCTCAAAAGGAAAACCCCCTAAGGAGCGGAGTGCTATTGGGAAGGAGGCTAAGGAGGCCAATGCCGTTGATTTCTCTCCCACTAATGGGCACGATGAAGTTATGACCCCAAGCCCCTCTGGAAAAAAGGCTGAAGGGAAGGCGTCAACAAGATTGTCTGAGCGTATGAAGACTCCTTATTCCTTTAAGAAGGAGCATACCAAGAGACTCTTCAATCTTTGCCTAAAAAATAAGTTGATATCCCTTCCGGACCCAAAGAATCCAGAGGACGTTAACAAATCCGATGACCTCAATTATTGCGTATATCATCGCATATGGGGCCACCGCCTCGAAAACTGTTATGTCTTCAAGGATGAGGCGGAGAAGATGATTCGGAATCAACTCATCACAATGAAAAGTAATTTGGTGGATCCTCTGCAACCCCATGCATGGGATCGGCCGACACGTTCGGCCAATGTAATCCACCATTCAACCAATGGGAGTTATAGGGCTGCAGCCTTTACATTTCCCGAACCGGAAATAGAGGAAGCCGGTCCCAGCCGGGCTAAACCCACTGTGTGGTATTTTGGATGGAGGTCGTCCCACTAGTGTTCCTTTCCGAAGGAAAAAACCAAGGAGATATTCGATCACTTACTTGAAGATGGTCGAATCATGGTGCACGATCCGCCAGCGAATTACACCGAGGTCGAGAAAAGGCATCCTCGGTACTGCGAGTACCATGCCATAATATCTCACCCCACTGGGAAATGCATGGAGGTACAAGATTGTATCGAAACCCTCATTCAGGGGGGCGCGATCGACATCCAAGGACACAACATAGTGGAAAAAAATCTTCGGGAGGCTACTGAGCAAACCTTAAGTCGAGGCTGCAACATGGGAAGCCCGCCTCGACCTCATACTCGAGAAAAATCAATTTTTTTCATAAATGTGATTCATAAAGTCCCTGGAAAGAGCCAGGCGAGGTTTATGGCAAATGAGTTTCAACCGACCCTTCCTATTGGGCCACAAGAAGTACCACAAAGGGGAATACCCCTCTTAATGTCCGAGTGCTTAGGCATTCGAAGACGGTTCGAAAAATAAAAAAGGAAGTCCGACGACTACAACGCAATCAGTAGAATCTGCTCCGGCTTATGGAGCGAATTGAGGACCGCCTGTCAGCATTGACCCCGGCTCCCTCAAGAGGCGCTCCGTTCTAGTCTCTACTCGTAATTCGGAAAACACGGTAGAGCCTCGAACGATGTCAAGAGCTGGGGGATGGTTGTCCGATGATGCAGCAGACTCGCCCACCAAGGAGGTCCCGCAGAAGCTATTCTCTTTCTCTCGGTATAAAACTTTGGAGATATTCCATATGTGCCGCAAGGAGGGGATGATACAACTCCCCGCTCCCGACAATGATCCGGGCACTGGCATGAGGCATCGACACAACTACTGCTTATACCACCGCACCATGGGCCATGTCTCTTGCTTTCAAAAGCATTGCGGAGGACCTAATTTCCTGCCAGGTAATAAACATAGATGACTCCCTCCAAGGACCCTCAAGGCCTTCCCAACAGGGCCGGTCAATTTTCTCAGGAAATGTTATACATACATCAACCTCCCGTATGCCAGCCAAGCCGAAAATGCAGGAGGTTGGTTCCAGTTCGGGTCAATCCACCATGGGGAATCCCGAATGTCGGCCATGTCAAGACTTAGAATCCTTGACCTTTCCAAAGAAAGAAACCCAAAGGCTACTTGAGATTCTCCTAGGGGGGGAAGAAGTCTTGGTATGTGACCCACCACAATGCTACTCTAGAGCAAATTCTCGGAGTCAACATTAGGATCCGCCCGCCTCACTTCCTAACAACGAGGAGTAGGCATCTCGAAAAGCAGCCCGAGAGTCTCTTCAACTACGAAGAGAGACTCTCTTCACCCGAAAGAGGGAGTCTCGCCAAGAAGAGCTCGGGACGAGTGGCAAGCAAATCTCAAAGACTAAACCTTGAGAGGAGGGCCCTAAGCCTACCACACAACTAAGTCAAGAAGGCCAGACCCCTCCAAGGGGCCATAAGTCATCCGCTGAGCAAAGTCTGAAGAACGAGCTTCAGCAAAGGAGTCCCAAGTCCATGCCGGTCTAAGCAAAAAAGACAAAGCCAAGCTGAAGCCTCTTGAGCCGAGATATGAAACAAAGCAAAAATCGACAGCCGGAAAGCCTTCTATGGCATTGTCATCTCAAAGCTCTGGACTTTATATGGCCGAATTCCAAGAATTGCCACTCGGGATAGTCAGTCAAGCAATCAATGTCACATTCCGAGTGCACGAAGAAGAGGGCGGCTGGGTCGATGTGACCCCAAAGAAGCGTAGTCACCCTAAACCCTCAAGGAGGAAGGGCAGACTTCATAGCTCTAGTGCTAAGGGCATTCCCCAACCGTCTGCGAAAATGGACATTCCTTCCCCTACCGAAATAGCACGGGCTAAGAAGCAGGAGAAGAACAGAAGAAATAATTTGAAGAGAAAACTAAAGCAACAGGCCGAGCAGGCCGTTGCTATGAAAGCTCCCGGGGAGCCAACTCCTCTGCAAAAGCAGCAAAAATTAATCGATGAGCTCGAGGAGTATGCCCCCTCCATATCCACTAAAGTCGTTCCTCTCGACAAATACATTCCATGGGAAGAACTGGAGCGAAAAACTCGGTTCAAAAGTTGGCTCCGACAAATGTACAAGCAAGCACATGAGGGTGAGAAACTTCCTATCTCGGAGGAACTTTCCATCTTTTACAAAGATGAAGAACTCACCATAGAGATAGAGGAGATGTTGAAGAACTTCTCATGCAATATGGTGTCAATCCCTCCACCAGAAAGTCTACGGGGACCAAGTGGAAACAATATCACAGCCTCTCCCAGTGGGGATAGGATCACTATGGCCACCTACCGTCGTCGCAATGCAGAACTCTGAAATCACGGTCGCGGTAGAAGTCGTGGCCGCGGGTGAGGAAGGCATCTAACGTCTTCTGATGGCAAAAATGCTAATTCAACACATCCTCAAAATGTCATCGTTTTTCGAGGCGAAAACCTGGGTTCTATCCCCGAAGTTCAAATTCGAGCAGAGACCTTTTTTTTTTGATCCGTTGGATGAGGAGGACGAGCCAATAGGGTCAACCCCGCAAAAACTTGCTGCTCCATCCCAAGCCCAAGGTGCGGTCTCTACCTTCCTCTTTGATCTGTCAGATAGAGAAGACGAGGCAGCAGACCCGGCGCCGCAAGAAGAGTCAGTTGATCTGGCCCAAGCAGGCCCCTCTGGCAAAGACAACGATGGGTCGCCTCTCCCAAAGGAAGATTCCTTGACTCCGTTGTTCCAGGAAGGGCCAAACGATCAGGGGAAGGTCGAGCCAAGCAAGAAGCCCAGCTATCAGCCCAAACCTCTTTCTGAAATGATTCCTCCACTAGATCAAGCCCGGGCGAGGGTCGATCGTGAGATCATCCAGCATATGAAATGGATGCCAACATACGTCACCATATGAGAGGCCATTCCTTGGAGTAAAGAGCTTAGAGAAGCCCTGATACAAGTACTTCAATAACCAGAAGTGTATGAAGCTCATGCAGTTGAGCTCCTGGCTCAAGCGTATGAAGCTCTTGCGGCAACAATCACCTTCGCAGATAAAGATATGTTGCTGTTTTCCCCTTGCCACAATCGTCTTCTATATATGCAAGGGAAGATAAATGGCCACGAATTGAACTGGATTCTGGTAGATCCTGGGGCATCTGTTAACATAATGCCGCTTAAGACTTTCAAGTCTTTATTTCTTGTGCCCTATCCGCAAAGGGTCGACGACGTCAAGATCTCAGGTTTCAACCAGGATTCAGAAGATGCATTGGGTAAGGTAGAGGTGGAAGTAACTATGGATAACTTTGTTACTAAAGCCACCTTCTACATTATTAATGCAAATACATCCTACAAAGCCCTACTTGGGAGACCCTGGTTGCATGAAAATTGGGTTGGGTCATCCCTTCAACCCTTCACCAATGCATTAAATACGCAAAGGGTGGAGAGCAACACACAGTCTTCGTTGATCGGGTTCCGTTCCGACCAAATGAATGCAACTTGACGGATGGTCGGCTGTATTTTGGGGAACCTACTATTAACCCTCATCTGGGGGCTAAGAACAAAGGGAAACAAAAGGCAGTCGCAGAAGAAGAAGATGAGGAAGAGCTCTTCATAGTGAATGAGGATCTCGCCAAACTGCACTGACTACACATACAAGCTAACGCCGCTAATGCCAAGCCGACTCGACTAGAGACGCGAGAGGTTAATTTTGAAGTCAACCTCATCAGTCGGTCAATCGACAAAAGCATCTCCCTACCTTCGCATGCAGCTCCTCTTTTTGAGGGGAGAACACAAAGTTGAACAATTAAAGACGTTTATTGTCACATATCAAAGGAAAGGAAAAAAGAAGAATGTTGAGGCCGTCAAGTCAATTATCTTTTATAAGGGAGACCTAGTTCTCCAAGGCCCCTCTGAGGACGACTTCGGTTGGGGTAAGATACCCAAGCATACACTTAAATCCGTCCGGGAAATGCGCGACATGCCCAGACGCATCAAAGAAATGTGCCGAAAGTAAAATAGTCCGTAGGTCCAAGAAGCTTCTCGGCATGACTATTTTCGGCAACTGTGGTATCCCTCACAAGTTAGAGGGCAGCCTAAAAAAGATAGAAGAGGATTGGGCTACGACCCCAAGGCTGATCTTAAGGTATACTACGCCGTCAACACTATAGGGCTGACGCCTTCTCCCAGTGATGCCAGCCTTAGCCAGAAGGATGATGTCTGCGCGACTGAACATCAAAATGACCTCCTTCAGCTATCTGATATCAACAAAAGGGATCCCTGCCTCGCCGGTCCTAGCAACGAGGAGGAGTTTATCATACCGTCGCCTGTTCCGCGAGAGCTGGAAGATGCTGAGCAAGCGGCTCTACGTCAATTGGCTGGGCTCGACGTGGGAAAGCTCAAGCAAATCATTGTAGATGTCCCCTCGGATAGCCAGCGGGAATTATTAACCACCAAACTAGCAGGATTGGAGCAAGAAAATCAAGCATTGAAATCTCTTGTGCAAGAACTACTCCGAGAACGAGAGGTCTTGCTTAGGCATCTCGTCCCTCCACCAAGTTGTCAAACCAACTACAGGGCCCAAGTAAGTGTCAATCCCCCGATGGTTTTGACTGAATCATCAGCTGGCCAAGTCAAATCTATGAAGGCCCATCATACCACTGCAAAGGGGGCAATTAACATAGCACTCTTCCCGGTGGATGCTTATTTTCAAAGGAAAATTGGTACAAGCCGGCCTCATGAAGATGTCAGGGGGAGGTCTCCCATTACGACGTTGGCACAGCGAATGGAAACACTATTCTCTTTTATTAAGGCACACACCGTGCCATTGTTTGAATTTTGCATGGCGCGAGACCTCATAACGCTGCCAGAACCCCGAAGATCAACCAAAGGAGGCATGACCAAAGATCTCAGCTTTTGCCGGTATCATCGATTGTCGGGGCATGCTACAGAAGATTGCTATGTTCTCAAGGACAAGGTTGAAAACTTAATACAGGTGGGCGTTATTCAAATTAAAAATCAACGGGTGTCTCCCCCGTAACCTCACCAATGGGATCGACCTAAGCCGTCGACCAAACAATTTTTTGCCCTAGTCGCTTCTGCACTACCTAAATTTGCGGCAAAGGAACCATCCCCGAGACAGTTTCTTGTCTCCGGAAGAGATGTGATGGGCCTCCCTCATAGTCGAAAAAGGGACCTTAAAGTCCGTTACTCTGTCAACACTCTGGGGTTATCACCCCTACCCGCTAGCTCAGACTCCGCTAAAGAGCCTAGCGACTCTACAAAAGAGCAACCAAAAGAAGTGGCCCTCGAAAGCCAGGACGAGAAGCTTTGGTCGGCCGTCATCAACAACTTGGACTATTGTGACCTTCACGTAGTTGAGGTCGATGACGGCGAGGATTTCATCGATCTGTAGCTAGCTCCCCGAGAACTTGAAGATGGCGAACAAGCGACTATAGATGAATTAGTTGAGATCAACCTCGGGGGTGTTGACGATCCCCGACCAATTTTTATCAGTGCCCTCCTTAATGAGGAAGAAAAACGTGCATATAAGCAGCTCCTCACGGAGTATAAAGATTGCTTCGCCTGGACCTATAAAGAAATGCCCGGGCTGGAGCCCTCCGTGGCCGAACATGAGTTAGCAATACTTCCCACGGCCAAACCTGTCAAACAGGCCCAAAGGCGTATGCGCCATGAGCTTGAAGTCAAGGTGAATGCTGAAGTTGACAAGCTTCTAGAAGTTGACTTTATAGACCCCTGCCTCTACCCGATTTGGCTCGCCAATATTGTCCCTGTCAAAAAGAAAAACGGCCAAGTCCGCATTTGTATTGACTATAGGGACTTGAATAAAGCTTGCCCGAAGGACGACTTTCCTGTCCTTATCGCTGAAAGCATGGTCGATATGACCACGGGACATGAAGCCTTATTCTTTATGGACGGATCTTCGGGCTACAATCAAATTTGAATGGCCATCAAGGATAAGAATCACACGGCTTTTCGATCTTCCAAAGGGATCTTTAATTACAAAAGAATGCCTTTCGGCTTAAAGAATGCTGCCGTCACATATCAAAGGGCCATGACTATGATTTTTGATGAAATGCTCCATGATTCAGTCGAATGCTATGTTGATGACCTTGTCGTCAAAACCGAAAGGCGACAAGATCACCTGGCTGACTTGTGTTGGGTTCTCGAAAGGCTCCGACAATTTCAACTCAAGATGAACCCGATGAAGTGCGTTTTTGGCGTTTCAAGTGGCAAGTTTCTCGGCCTTATTGTCAGATACCGGGGGATAGAAATAGACCCCGATAAAATCAAGGCCATTCGGGAGTTGCCGCCTCCCAAAAACATAACTGAATTGAGATCTCTCCAAAGAAGGCTTGCCTACATCAGGCGCTTCATATCCAATATCTCAGGAAGGTGCGCACCTTTCGGGAAATTAATGAAAAAGGGCGCACTGTTCATTTAATGGGATCAGGAATCCCAAGATGCATTCGAGCAAATCAAGGAATATCTTCTCACTCCCCCAGTTTTGGGAGCGTCAATAAAAGGGAAGCCTTTGATACTCTACATTGCCGCCGTGGATGCTTCACTGGGGGCGCTTCTGGCGCAAATAAACGAAGAAGGTCAAAGAGCAACCATTGTATCAGCTTAGTAGGAAACTGGTTGGCCCAGAATATCGTTATTCCCCAATGGAAAAGGTATGCTTGGCACTAGTTTTCGCCGTGAAGAAGTTAAGACACTACCTCCTATCCCATCCGGTGGAGTTAATTTCAAAATACGACCCACTCAAGTTCTTCCTTAAACAGCCTATACTGTCAGGGAGTCTTGGGAAATGGGCCTTACTCCTCATGGAGTATGACATAACCTTTGTCCCGCAAAAGGCAATTAAGGGACAAGGAATGGCGGAGTTCTTGGCCGCACATCCAGTACTGGCGGACTCCCCTCTCCACATTGGACTCCCTGATAAAGAAACACTCCTGCCCCGATCAAGATCACAGGGTCAGTCCCAGGATATCTCATCACAAGAGAAAGATGTCTTCGTGATTGATGTCCCACACTGGGAGTTTTACTTTGATGGTGCCTCTCGAACAGTCAAGGAATCTGATGGCACCACAAGTCTCGTGTCAGGTGCGGGCATTGTCTTCATGACTCCTCAAGGAGGGATCTTGCATAACTCCTGTGCGCTCATGAAGTCTTTAACAAATAATGAGGCAGAATATGAAGCATTAATTATCGGGCTCCAGTTGGCCTTAGAAATGGACATCAAATGTATTAAAGTCTATGGGGATTTGCAGCTTGTCATACGGCAAGTTCTAGGCGATTATGTTGTTAGGAAGAAAGAATTGATTCCTTATCATGATACCGTGATGCGGCTTGAGGAAAAATTTTACTTGTTCGAAATAGATGACGTCCCCGGAAGTAAAAAGTCTCAAGCCGATGCCCTGGCCAAGTTGGCCTCCGCCATAAAACTACCACTTGAAGGCGAACTGAATATAACCGTCAGATACAGGAAGCTTATGCCGAGTGTGTTGGACGAAGATGCTAGTCCCGGAATTTCTTAGGTCAATATAGTTGAAGAAATTGGTCTTGCCGAGGAAGGGGGACAAGATTGGCGTCAACCAATTATTGATATAAAAAGGGGTCGCCTACCTCTAAATCGAGCCTAAAGAGTTCAGCTGTTACGAAGAGCAACATCATATCAACTGATAGGAGATCAATTGTATAGGCTTGTCCATGAAAAAGACAGGTCCCTTCTCCTGCGCTGCCTCTCGCCAAAGGAAGCTAAGATAATTATGCGTGAGGTTCACTCGGGACTATGCGACGCCCACTAAGCAGGGGATAAGATGAAGAACAACATAAAACTCAAGGGCTTCTATTGGCCCACCATGTATGCGGATTGTAATCATTACGTCCGCGCATGTCATCAGTGCCAAGCCTTTGGCTTGGTGCCGAGAAGACCTCCAAGCTCTTTGCATCCTACGGCGCCCACATGGCCCTTTGCAGAATGGGGAATGGACATTGCTGGGCCCTTCCCACCGTCTTCTAAAGGCCACAAGTTCATACTAGCTGCAACATACTACTTCTCTAGGTGGGCCGAAGCTATCCCTCTGCCGAAAGTTACAGGCGAGGTAGTCGCTCAGTTTGTCAAACATTATATTATTTATAGTTTCGGCACCCCTCACCGGATTATGTCGGACAACGGTACGCCATTCAAAAATAGAACAATATATGCGTTAGCTGCTAAATTCCACATAGATTGGAGAACTTCAACAATTTATAATCCCCAAGCTAATAGGTTGGCTGAGGCATTCAACAAAACCCTTTGCAAGCTCCTCGCCAAAATTGTTGGTAGTCACAAAAGAGACTGGGGTGAAAAGATACATGAAGCCCTTTGGGCATATCAGATAGTTTATAAGACTCCCACCGGATGCTCCTCTTTCTCTCTGGTGTACGGAGCAGAAGCCGTGATCCCGGTTGAAATTGAGATGTCATCTTATTGGGTGGCCGTACATAACGATTTTCAAACTCAGGAACAAGATGTAATAGAAAGAAGACTGGAAGAACTATCCAACCTAGAAGGCAAAAGATTGGAAGCCTACAAACATCTTCAGGCTGATCAAGCTTGAATGACGAGAGCCTATGACAAGCTTGTGAAACAAAGAGCGTTTAAAGAAGGCGATCTCGTTATGGTTAAAGAAAGAGAAGTCATGGCCGGCAAGTCTAGCGGTAAACTACAACCTAATTGGCGTGGGCCTTATGTTGTTTCCAAAGTTTATGAAGGAGGTGCCTACAAGGTCATTGACCACAAGGTAGAAAATCCCTTCCCTCCATTAAACGGTAAACATTTAAAGTTATATCATGCCCAGAGCACGAATTCCTGCAACATTCAGTGCCAGACGTCTCCTTTCCTGGTGAGGGTTTAAAAAAAAAGAAGAAAAAAAGAAAAAAAGAGAAAAAAGGGGAAGAAGAAAAAAAAAAGAGAAAGAAGAAGAAGAAGAGGGACGGAAGGAAACGAAAGACTCTAACCGTCTCTGTTTTAGTTCCACCGCCTCAAGTCCTAAACCCTAAATCCAAAGTTCTGGCTCTTAAACCACTCTGCTGGTCACCCCGAAGTCCTAAACCCTAAATCCGAAGTTCTAGCTCTTGAACTACTTTGCTGGTCAGCCCCAAGTTCTAAATCCTAAAGTCCTAAGTCCAGACTCTTAAACCACTTCGCTGGTCAGTCCCAAATTCTAAACCCTGAAACCCAAGTTCTAGCCCCTAAATCACATAGTTGGTCGGCCACAAATCTCCAATCTCAGAACTTCAAAACTTGGCCCTTAAACCACTTTGCTGGTCAGTCCCAAACCCCCAAATCCTAAATCCCAAATTTCGGCTCCTAAATCACTTCACTGGTCAGTCCCAAATCTTAAATCCCAAGTTTCGGCTCCTAAATCACTTAGGTGGTCAGCCCCAAATTTTAAATCTTGAATCCTAAGTTTGGCTCTCGCATCACCCGTTAAATCATAAACTCTAAGTTTGACTCATGAACCGTCTGAAGTTAGCCAGGGGATGAGTCCGAAGTCTTGGGTCGCAAAGAAACAACCCTCAGCTTCAGACTTTTGAACAGATTATTTCCCACAATCTAAAAAAAAATGGGGCTTAAAATAGAGGTGTCTTGACGGACTTGAGTGTCTGGTTCTACCAGTCACTCGAGGGTAAAAAAGTCATAGCCTGGCTGAGGTGAAAACCCGAAAGGGTGTCTCAGGCAAAAAAGGTAACCCCTCAGCGTGAAAATCCCAAAGGGTGTGCTGGGAAAAGCTAAAGAGAGGCTAATTTTGGTGAAAACCCGAAAAGGTGTCAAGGCTAGTAAAGTTAAAAAAAAAGGAGAACGAAGGAAGAAGGGAAAAGAAGGAAAAAGGAAGTCGGTTGATAGCCTAAGGAAAAAATATATATGCATAATGTAACACTTGAGGAGTACAAGACTTTTCTGTACCATCAATGTATTATCATTCATCTACAAAATCGTAGCCCGAGACAAGCCCTCGGGGTAACCATGAAAAGAGAGCATGAGAGAAAGAATGATAATGTACAAAAACAAACTCAACCTCATCGATGGCGCAACTTTCTCTTCATCAAGTCATCAACCCGCCTCCGTCGGGCCGCCATACTATCCTGCACCTCCGAGTGCCGTGCTGCAAGAGAACTCTCCTCAGCCCGGGCTAGCTGTGCTTTTTTAGCATGCAACTCTGCCGAGGCTTGTAATTCTTTGACTTTTTGCACTATGCGTCGAATTGTTTCTTGGAGCAGTGCGGCTTATTTTCTATCCTCGATCTCTGCCGCCTCAGAGGAATCCCGACGTCCGTGCACATCCTCGACCCTGGATTGAAGTTCCTTGTCCTCATTAGACAAAGCATCTATCTCAGTCTCAAGCTGCTGTATCTCTAGGCGATAAGTCTCCCAGGCTAAAGACTCATGGATATGCCGCATCTCCTCCCAAAGCTTGTCCACTGCCCCCATTCAAGGATCTCGGGGTAGCCCCAGTGCATGGTAACCCCGCGTCCTGGCCCGAAGGGCATTCTGCACAGCCTCTATGGAGGGAAGACTCTCCCGTTGAAATATGGCTCGGGCACCGCTGATAAGTGTGTCAACCATGTGGTCGGCCCCCACAAAAGGGACAGGCTGTGGAGAGTCTAGCCAACTGATACCATGCTCCGGAAACTCAACAAAGGGAGCCGGTACCCTATCGGAGCCCCCTCTTACCGAAGGGATGATGTCCTCGGAGCCTAAAAAAAGAGAGGAAGAGAGCAACATTTATAAGAACAAATGATCATTCTAATAAAAAAAGAGAGAAGAGAAGAGAGAATCCAATGTATTCTGCCCCTTGACAAGGGGCGACATACCACAAGAAGGCGTCATCATGATAGCAGACTCCTGCTCAAGACCTAGCACCGGGTTGTCAGTTGTTCCAATTTGGGAGCCATTCTCTCTTGAAAGAAGAAAGATGATAACGCATCGTGCTGATCAAGACATAAAAAAAAGGGATGGAGGAAAGACAAAGAAGAGAAGGACCAATCACCTGCAAGCTCAATGGGGGTTTCCTCCATGGGTGCAAGTGGTCTATGAACAGGACTGTCACCTGGCCCCTCTCTCTTCGTAATTTGGGGCACCTCGTCAACTTCATCAGTCGGGCACCCTGAGGCTTATAGTTTTTTAAAGATGAAATTTTAATGAGCAAATAAATGAAGGAAGGGAGAGTAGTTTACATTTAAATTTTCAGGCAGATCCGTCATTAAACTCGTATGAGGCCCTATTTTAAGCATCGGATCAGCCCTCATCTCAGGCACCCTAGTTCTAAGATCTTCTCCTATTGAACGGGTCGCCCCTTGCAAAGAAGGAGCGGAAGACCCTATGGTAGCAGAGATGGTCACTGCGTAAAAGGAATACAAAAAAAAGGAGCCAAATCAGCAAAAGACATTCAGTTGTTATAGAAAAAAAAGAGAAGGCAAGTAAAGTCAGTTATTCTTACTAGCAGAATAGGAAGTCGGCTGTATGGCTAAGTTGCTAGATGTAGGCAGCTGACCGCCCTCAAGAGTAAAATGGCCGTCTATGGCCCCCTCCGAAGTCAAATCGCCACCCTTAGCACAAAGCTCTACCAATAAAGTTGCCTCATAGCCTGATAATGTGTTCCCCCCGACTGCGGGAGTATCAGAATATGCAGAGAGTTCACTATTTAATGTGGCATTCAACAACGCATCATACGTTCCTATCGGTGCCATTGCGTCCTCTAAACCCTCTGCCAAAAGACAATAAGTGGATTAACGATTTATGCTCCAAAGAAAGGGGAGGATAACAAAATGAGGTAGCAAGAAAGCAGCAAAAGAATCTACCTCCGCCGCGAGAAGGCATATCTAGCGAGCTTTCATCAAGAGAGGAAGGAGAAGCGTCCGACACCGGGTTATAATCGTAATTCAACATCCCCAGGTCATCTAGCCCTTCATCCTCCCTGTCATTCTGCCGAATGTCCAAGGGGACATTCGTGTCCATGGGAGGGAGACTCCCTACAATCTCGCCAACAGCGTCTGGATCAGCAGAAAAGGACAAAGAAATAAACAAAGAAATCTCCATTATACACAATGAAGCTTTCGTAAACGAAGTCAAAGGAGGGAACAAGTCACCATGATGCTCATCTAATGGAGCCTTTCCCTTTGACTCATGACAATGTGTTTTTGTGATAGGGCCACCATCGCCTCCTGCCCTCCGCCGTTTGGAATGATGAGAACTTTTCTTTTTCTTGAAAGTCTCGACAGGGATAAAGCTCATGGCAAGAAAATTGATTAGTATGCATAATAGTCCATTTTTGGCAAACCAAATATGAAGGGTTACAAGTTAAATATGTACCTGCTAGTACAAGAGAGAAAGATGGTTGTAATACCACCTCCTCCGGGGGAAGGTCTATGGTTTTTTCGGCCCGGCAAACACTATCCCAGATATCGCGAAGTGTGACCCCGTTTTTAATCCATGAGATGCATTCAAGGGCACCTACCCGCGCAATGGCACTAATCAAATGCCTCTCCCATTTAAGGCAAAATTCATTATTAAATCTGTCTGGAAGAAGAGTACTGGACAAAGGAGCATTTGGGGTTAACCACAATCTGAAAGTAAGTGCCCCCACCATGAATAAACCTTCTCACTTACTGGGGCCTTTCTCTTTTCTAAGGATGGGCCTTCTGGGCGCTTCAAGGGCTTCATGGCCCCCACGTAAGTATCCCTATCCACAGGGATAGGCCCATTTGCTGTTTCCCATTTAGTGCGAAGCTCCCGAACTGACCTGGCAAGATGAGGAAACTGGGAATAGAGAAAAGAATGCTCAATAATAAGTGGAGATGCATCAATCTTCTTCAAGCGGGTTTCTTCTGCTTCTTTCAATTTATGAGCCGGCTGCTTGAAGATGTTATTGTGTTGGAACCACCAACGGGCATAATATATGTCGACACACCCAACCCTCTCCCCAGAAGGAAAAGAACAATCTGACTCTGGCTCTCGTTGGATGAAATAATGCCACCAGCTGGCTGCCACCAGATGTTTATCCTGCCCTCTGTATAGTCGCACCTCCAAAGGAAAGTATGCATTCGGGGGTATCCCTCGATCATAACCAAAATTCCGCGCAAAGCGGTGTGGATAATAAGGCTCCAGGAATGTGCTAGTGCCGTTGCGAAAGACAAGAACACTCGGTTGCGTACAACACATCCAATCATCATAGAAAGTCCTGTTGGGGTTGGAAAGATGATTAGTCAAGCCGTCGGGCCCCTCGGTGGCGAAAGGGCGGTAATCATGTGTCACACAAGCAAAGTCTCTACCCGGCTACCCCTGGGTAGGCAAATAAGATAACAGCTTCCTAGCACCTGTCAATTGTTCCAGAGGGCTCTGATTTGGGCGGTTGCGAAACTGAAAAATCAAGGGAGCCGCATGGTTATCCACCCTGACACTGACATAATCCGGGCAATAGTAAGCCCGCCCATGCACTCAAATAATGTGTCACCAGTTGAACATTGCGGTCTCGTGGCGAGCTGCAGGCTGTCAAGTTACCCAGGCTATGATATATGTTGGCCAGGGCAGCAAGCGCAAGGGCAAGTTTCCGACCGTCAATAAGCAGGCAGGCTGGGTAAATCAACTCGGGGCGCACAATGCCCTCCTCCCCATATGGTACCACAAACGTAGCTAACCAGTACACCAAATAAGCTGTTAAGTAGGTCTTGTTCGGAAGCTTGCGGGGGTTCTACTCCTCATTCTTTGGAGCACACAAGTACCGCTTGTTTTCTGGCGGATTTTTAAGCAGCCAGTAATACTGGTCTAAAGGCTTGTCATCGTTTGCAAAGCTGTCCTGAAAATAGAATGGTCCATTATAAAAATACCAGACCCAGGCATTGAGGTTGACCCTCACAGTGCTTGTAGATGCAGATGGGGTTTTTCCCTTTCCAACACGGGCCAGGTCTCTCCAGACCTTCATCAGATATCGGAAGCCGAAGGGCAAGCCATAAGAGCCTGCGCCAGTAGAATACTCTCTGTGCAAATCATCCAAACAAGCTTCCTCGTACATGTTCCCGGAAATGGGGAGCCCTGAAATGCGATGAAAGCTCTACAAGTCAAGCTATGTCTCTCCTTCAGTAGTAGCAAAAGTATTAAAGCGCCGGTTGAATCGCTCTGCTAGACCCTGGAGAAGCCCGTGTAGCAAGGGTGTCGGTAGGGGGCGGCAGTAACAGCATGCCGAATCCCCACGTGCTCTAAAATGTCACGGTAGTGGTGTTTGGCATCCATCAACCACTCTGATGCGCCCAAATGAAATCGATGTGAAACAGCTACTGACCATTTTCCATACCAGCTGGGCGCAGAACCACTCACAATCCGGTCAAGAAAGCATAACTTGTCATAAGCCTCCGCGGCAAACTGTGTGCCCGACGACATCAAGAATAACCCGGAAGAAGGAGGCCTTGTCTTGTGCTGCCCAAACAACTCCCATATGGCTGGGATCACTGTGCATGATTTAGAATGTCCAAGATCCTCTGTCCTGAAAAATCCGAGCTGAGCTGAGCAGCCCCTGGAAGTTGAGCTTGAGGAGAATAACCCAGTGGGAAGTTAGGATGGGAGAGAGTGCAAGTCCCCATCATACTGTCTCTCCCCACCAAAATAGCTCTTTCGAGCAACACCCGTTCTGCCGACACCATTGGATCTTCCTCATCCATGTTTTCTTGCACAAAATTCTGGATAAATAGAAACAAATGCTCGTCCAAGGGAAAATGTCGTGGATAACGCCCGGTCCACTGGTATTTGTAAAAACCCCCTCCTGAATGATAAGTGAGGGATCAACTTCTCCACCCTCCACAGAGTCTTCTGAAAGCGGACCTTTGGCCACAGTGGTGAAGCCCCTCTCAAGCAAGAACATGTTATCCCTTGTAACTCGAGGTGGGCCCAAGGGAGGCATCAAGTGAGTCGACAAACAGGGGGATTTATCTTTCTCCCCATCTCGACCAGCACCTCTCCGGGGACACATCTCTCTCACGCGAGACATTCTCAACTCCTGTCAAACAAAAAGGGAAAAGAGACAAGAAAAAAAAGGGGTCAGCCGAGCATGAAATTGAAATATTAAATAAAGGACAACAAGTTGATGTAGGACAATAAGCAATTAAAGTCAAACAAAGACTAAGGGGCACGGGCCGCCCGCCGTCGCCTACGGCTCCGACGAACACCTCGTAGGGGGCATTTGTTGGACTCCATAAAAGTTTATGATTTTTAATTTTTGATAATCTTAGAAAAATCAGAAATTAAAACTTTCCAAGATTCAACCCGAAGCAATGTTCGATCATCACTGTCATGACGATGCACATGGACATTTTGTCAAACACCTTGTGGGCGATACAAAGTCACATGCACCTGCTCTACAATATCAAGTGTTCGAGCCTACAAGTTCCATGAAGACATTTGGACAAGAGCCTGGTGCGCGGCGTAAGGCCACCAAGTTCTCGACAAAGTCCTACGACAAGTCGAGCATTTAGCTCTTTTTTATGACAAGTGGGTATTTTAACACACATCTCATGGGCGGCATTAAACTACACGCTCGTGGGATTAAATCCATGCAAAAAACAAGTGTTTTAGGGGCCATCGAGTGTTCCCATGACATTTAATTAAATTTTCGTCAACCTGAAGTCAAACGGACAGCAAGGCGGCACTTGGGGAATGGCCAACAAACAAACAAATAAAGTCTCTACGCATCCTTGTGCTGGAAGAAGTCAACAAGCACTAAAAAAATTCCAAAAAGCGGGGTTTTTATAGCCCTCACAAAAAAGCCAAGGGGGAAAGAGCCTTCCTCCCCCTTCCCTCTCTTCTTCCTGTGCGGGGGAGCCCCTCGGCCCACCTGCGACCGGGGGGACCTCCCTTAGGCCATGTTTGCACCGGGGGGGCCCTGCCATTGGGAGGATCCCCCCCCCCCTCCCCCCCCCGGCCCTGTCTGCACCGGGGGAGACCCCCGGGGGCCCTCCTACCAGGGAGACCTTCCCCTGCCACCATCGCCACCGGGGGGAACCCCCCTGGCCCCATCTGCACTGGGGGAGGCCCCTCGGGGCCTTGCCACCGGGGGACCCTTCCGGCCCTTCTTGCACCGGGGGAGCTCTCGGGGCCTTGCCACCGGGGGACCCTTCCGGCCCTTCCTGCACCGGGGGAGGCCCCCCCCCCCCCCCCCCACCATGGGGACCTCCCCCGGTCTGTCTGCACTAGGGGAGGCCCCCCGGCCCTCTCCGCCTGCACACCGGCCCAGGGGGAGGCCCCCCCGGCTTTGTCCGCCTGCGCACCTGCTCGGGGGAGTCCCTCCCCCTCCTCTTCTTTCTGTTACAACATCGGGAGAGGAAGAGACGGGAGAGAGGAAGAGACACTGGGTTACCTCCACCAAGCCTCCACCGGGGGAACTCTTCCTTGACCTCCTTCACCGCCTATAAAAGGGGATGCCTCCTTCTCTTGGAAGAGAACTTTTTTTGAAGAAAAGGGAGGAGGAAGTTTGTTGGAAGAAAAGCTGCTGCAAGAGGTGAGAGGAGGGGGCGCCTTTCGCCCCCACTCAACTTATGTTCAAAAAAAAGAGGGAAAAAAAGAAGAAAGTTGTAAAAGCCCTTATATTAGGGCTATTTGTAAAAATACCCTCATGAGAGAGGTTCATGTCACTCATGTTGAAAATGTCAAATGAAAGTCACAAACTTATGGTTATCAGATTTTTCTCTTTTATTCTCTCAAGACATTACATGGAAGGAAGTCCAAGAAATTGTGAAAATTACAATATACCCCGGAAGATTGCAAAATTATGCAAATGTCCAAGAAATTGTAAATTTCAGCAAAACCATCAAAGAAGGGGGGTTAAAGTAAAAAATATCACAAAAGTCCATGTTTTATCCCAAAGACTCAAAAATTATAGTTTTACCCTGAACTTACAAAAAATTTCGTAAAGCTCGGAGAAATATAGAAAAAATACACCAAAATTCAAGAAAAAGACACAACGATGTCTTAGCCAAAGAAAAAATTACAGAAATGTCCCTAAGGGACATCAAATTGCAAATATACCCCCGATTGAGGGAAAATTACAAATATACCCCGATCGAGGGAAAATTGTAAATATGCCCTCGATTGAGGAAAACTTGCAAACATGTCCCCGGATAAGGGAAAATTGTAAATATACCTTCAATCATAAAAAAATCGCGGATGTGCCCCTCCCTGAGGCATGTGGACTTTTTCTATGGGTGGACCCTTGACATCAGTGCCGACATTGTAGGAGTAAACGAAATCTTTGGCAGTGTTTACACGCAAAATTTTCGGTGTCCGTTTCGACAAATGAATATGCATATTGTTATTGATTTTCTTTTCTTTTTTGGGCATATTCATTAATTCCTCGTTTTTGTGTTTATCAGACAATTAGGGTTCGTGTACTGGACTCTTCCCCACCGAACATAGTCGGTGTTAATTTACATCGGACAAGTCCGAATACCCTTAATTAAAACAGCTAAATATCCTTTCTTGCCCTTATGGCCCATACTCTTGAATGAGGGAGAAGTCTTTATAGTTTTCTCCCAAGCGAGGGTTTGACCACGACTTTCTATATTTAGAAGAAGGTTCATTTGGAGTTTCTTGTGCCACTAGGGGCTGCATATAATCCTTGCAATTGTAGTGGATTTTTTCACATTTTCAAGATTTTTACGGGCATATGCGCAATTATATAAAGCTCAGGGTAGAAACGTAATTTCTGAAAATTTGGCCCTAAGAGAGGGCATTTTCACAAATGGGGAGAGTTTCCTCACAAAAAGAAAACTCCCTTGAATTTTCACCGCTCTTTTTGAATTCTTTTCTCTCTCTCTTTTTTTTTTGAAACAAGTATATGTTTACACGATTTCGGGAAAATTCAGGGTAAAAGTGCAATTTCTGAGCCATACAAGGCCATTGCATAATTTTACAGAAAATAAAATGACATATTTTCATCATTGCTTGACTTTAGTAACTGTGTACAATATACTTCAATTAAATGGCAACATAATACCCCTTTATACATTGAAGGGGTATTTTTGTCAAAAGTATACCCATGAAGGGTCTTTCATGTAAACTGTGCAAAACCCAAAAGTGGGAGTTGGAGAAAAAAAGGGGCGCACCCTTCTCTTCTTTTTACTTTTGACTTGGGCCTATGCAAGCTCTCCAAGCCTCCTTCTTCTTCTCACCTCCTGTCGTTCTTCTTGTCTTGGGAGCTCCTCTCTTTTTATAGGTGCAAGGAGGAGTGGTGGAGGGGGGTGGCAACCCATTTGAAAGCTCCCTCCGGTGGAATACCAAGAGCCAAGGTGACTCCTCCCCTCCCCTTCTTCAGTTTTTTTGTTTTCTGCTTTTTTTTTTTGCTGGCGGACAGAACAACCGGAGGCCCCCCCCCTCCGGTTGCGCAGGGGGCCGGAGGGGGTTCCCTCCGGTTGAAGACACCGGAGGCCCCCCCCCCTCCGGTTTGACTCGCGCATGCGGGGGGGGGGGGGGGGGGGGCTCCGGTTGGCTGGGCCACCGGAGGGGGTCCTCTCCGGTGCGGATGCCACCGGAGGGGGTTCCCCCTCCGGTCCATGTACTAGAGGGGGGTCGCTCCGGACCTCCCACCGCGCGGAGAAGAGGAGGAAGAGGCAGGGGCGGGGCTTGGCCCCTCTTTTGGCTATAAAAGGACGTCCCTAGGATTAAAAAATAGGTTTTTACTGTGGTAGGACCAAGTATAGAGCTGGCCCTTGTGGCTCTTTGGCTTTTTCTTGTTGTCCGGGATTGGGAAAACATTCTCGTTGACCACCGGGACATCCCGGAAGAAGGAAATATCTCCTTGTGGTGTACTCCTTGCGCGGGTGCGCAGATTTAGACCATTTTTAATAAAATTTTTATGCATAGGAGCATGCATGAAATTATGAACGGTCTGTACTTTTAACATGACGTTTGTGGGAGTTTACGACGGCAGCGAACTTGTCGCTTTAGGCCCATTTATAATAAAACTCCTCCATTTTTCTTGCTTTCTGAAAATTTTCTGAAAATATCAGAAATTGATAATAACATTTTGGGGTCCAACAGGCAGTTAATCAAAAGTGTTCGGACTCGTCCGATGTAAATTAATACCGACTTCGGTCGGTGGGGAAATGTCCTGTACACGAACCCTAAATCGTCTGATAAATCCTAAAAATGCGGAATTAACAAATATGCCTAATATACACATATCCATCCGACGAAATCGGGTGTCCGAAAATTCCGTGTTAAACAGGCGTTCAAGAAACTTTGCAAATTCATACAAAAAGTAATGTACACCTTCATGCAATGGTAACTTTCACTGGCTAAGGTTATTTTTGTTACTCTCAATGGTAATGTGCCCATATGTATCCTTGAGTAATGGGGGGGGGGCTTGAAAATGCCAGTACAAATGATTGTGGGAGTTCTAGGAATCTGGGTTGTTGACGCACCCATTAGAGAAATGCGAAGGGTGGTTGGGGATGTGTATGACTGCTGATTACACAGTTGTAGATCAGGATGCTATTCTTTAGTATTTGCATCATTCCTACTTCTTAATGTGCATGCAGTTCTCATTTGTTATCACCAGATTGTATCTTGTGTGGGCTCTGGTAGCATACTAAAATATTAGATATTATGGTTTCAAGAAAAATCTAACCATGCATTTACTTCTGTTGTTAACATGCTAATGACTACATTTGTGTAAATTATGGCTACCCACGAACCAGCTTAACTAGGAATTAGGTCCACACAGATTTAGATAACGCGTGCTATTGACCAATTTTTCATGCAGTTTTATATTAATACTAACTGCATGGGTGATGTTGATTTATCATCTGCTCATTATTCCCATCCTCTCTTTGAGATTCTCTGTCAGATTCTAACTCATCCCAGGTTGATGTAATGATACTTAGTTGATTGATTAGTTGATGGTTGACTAATTGCTGGATTCAATCCTTATTTCTGGCCTATAAAAGAGAACTGGATATCAGTTATTTAAACCAGTAGTGTCCACGCTGATGTAGAGATACCAGTTTGTTTTCCTTAGCTTCTTTTGTTTAACTTTTTGAACTTGGCATTGGTTCACCCCTGCATGCTTTTGTCCATTTCCAGTACATTAACTGCAAGAAGCACCTATCACATTGTGTTTACTGAAAATTTCAACAGTCAGAAGTTTTGCTCTTTGAATATAAGAACAGTTGGGTGCTGCTTTATTCATATTTGGTTCATTTAATAATTGTGCCACATTTGAGCCTTTTGAATACTTAAGGGGTCGGTCCATTTAATATTCATGAATGTGTTAAAACTATTAAACTAGGCAAAGTGACATGTTTCTCCCTTGTCTCTGCAAATTAATCAACCTATTTTTTGGAAGGTGGCATGCAGCCACATTTCATTAGAAAGAACTGGAAATATTACGATCACTAATCACCATTCACCCGGGGGTTCTGCCAAGTAGGTAAAACACCCCGACAAAGCATAACAAAGCTCCCCCAAGAAGGAAAAGTTACAGGATCAGTTGTTTCCACCCCTGGATTCTAGAGATAATAGATGATTGATGGCTTGATGTTCCCTTGATTCCGAGCTGGGTGAGTAATCTGAGCGTGAATGGGGGTTATAGATGAAAAACGGGGTTGGGAGGAAATCAGATATGCAAAGAATTTTCAGAAACCTGCTTCAAGTCACATACTCTTCCCTGCATTCTAATTTAGATTTTATCCAAGCTGGATTAGTAATTTGAGCGGGAATGGATCTTGGATTTTTAAGCTTGGTAAATTTATGTTTACAATATGTTCTTTTGGTTTCTAAGTGCTTTTCTGTTGATAAAAATTCAGGACCTTCTGGTCCTGTGACGACTTTTGTCCTTTTTAGTTCCTATATATCATCATATGTGCTCTGTTGGATTGTAAAATGGAATAAGACAAATGGCCAGTAGGGGTTGAAATGTAGTAGTACTGTCATAAAAAAATTTAAAAACTTTTTTATTGTTAACAGTGGCTGGTTTGTATGGTATGATAAATATGCACTTTACTTTTTGGTCACTGATGCTCTGTTTACCCACTTGAGCAAGCTGTTACAGGTCCTTCTTCAAGACATCAGTTTTAGGTTCAGAACAAAGTCAACGAGAAGAACCTAAAGTGTCAAAATGAAAGTGCCAATTAGGCTTGTGCTTTCCTGGCAAAAAAATGGAAAATACATTTCTATGCAAATTGTTTGGCCTAGGAACTGACATCTGCTTGAATGTAATTCAACTTGATTTCCTGGTATTCTTTGTTGAAAAGAATTACTAGGTATACCAGATCTATTGTTGTAGATAAAATACACATCTGGTTTTGATTTTAGTTGATATATTTAATATCTCTTTTCAAATTAGCATACTTGCATTCTTTTTTATATGTTACCTTTCTAAGTCTATAACTTAATCACACTTCTAGTCATTTATGTTGAGATGAAAATACTTGCACCTTTTGTGTCCGCCTTACCCCTTACTTTAAATTCTTTTGTTTTTTTATTTTACAGAAGCAGCAGATTGCAGATGCAGGTGAAGGACACATATCTTTGTATGCATCTGCAGCCACTGGACATCAGCCTTGGACCTTAGCAGCTGGGTCAGCTGCAGCTCAATGGAATTCTTACAGGACAGATAATGGCATGGTTGAGAATGGTATAGCTTCAATTTCTAGCTACCATGATGATCAGCAAACCAAAAATACAGCTTCTTTTCAGGATGGAGCAAATGTTGCATGTCACACCTCTAGTGTTTCATGTATGGGAGTGTCAAATTCAAGTCATGACTATTCTGCCTACTATTCGAGCCAAAATCCTGCTGACCCTCATGCATATCCGTATCAAGGTCATTACTATGGCTATCCGCAGTCGTCTAGTGATTCTTCTCATCAACAAGTGGGAGCAGTTCAAAATACAGGTGCTCCTTATCAGCCTCTTAGCTCATTTCAGAATGCAAGCTCTTATGTGGGTCCTACAAGTTACTCAAGCACTTACTACAATCCTGGTGATTATCAGACAACAGCAGGATACCAGCCAGCGGCAGCGGGGTACCAGAACAGTGACTATAACCATCAGACCAACTTATGGAGTGATGGAAATTATGCACCTCATCATTATTCCATGTATACATCTGATGCAAATGCTGGTCAGGGTAGTAACGGGGTAACCGTGGATCCTTCACATTATCAACAGCAATATACTCAGTGGGCTGGTTATTACACACAAACTGCATCAGCTGTCATATGTCCTCCTGGAACAGAACGTGTACCTCTTACATCTGCTTCTGCTGAGCATCCAGCTCCTGATTTTAATGGCGGGTATCCACCAGTTAACAACCAGCCACCACCACCTGGCACCACGTCATGGAGATGGGACTCTGTCCCTTCTTTACAGGTTGGATTTTTTTTCTTTTTTGGATTATCTTGATGGAAATGTAGGTGGCTTCTTGATGGGCATATCCATGTTAGAAACTTGAAGCAATATGGTCACAATAGACAACACCTAGTATAGGGTATAAACCATGATAATTCTTTTATTATGATTTTTTAAAAATCATATTCTCTGTCTCTGCTGTATTTTTCTGGAGTTTCCTTTGCGTCTCTTTTGCTCTTGCCATTGTTTCTTGTGTCCATCAAATGACCATGGTTTTCAGAATCCGAGTACTCACACTTTGTGCATTCATCATTTCTTTTGATGTAACAAAGTCTTTGTAGTTACATACCTATCAAGATTTTTTTTCCAATCTCAGATGCTTTGTATTGATGGATTTGGATGAATTGTGTATATTTTAATCAGAATGTCCTATTTACCTATGTAATGCACTTGCTATATCATATTCTTTTGGGTTATTAATATTCCATTCTTAGCATTAAAATCAGAGTGTCCATTTCTGTTAGTCCAACAAGCTTACTGTATTTGTGCCTGTCCCTACAGTGAACTTCTAAGAATGTTAGTTTTACAGTCACTGGTACTAGGCTGCCGATTGGTACCTAAATCCTGGTATCATGGAACGACCGTTGTTAAGGGTTCATTTGTTTCGTTGTAAAACACTGCAACACTCTGCCGTTGTTTCATTTTACAACATTTTCCTCTTGTTTGTTTGAGTGTAAAACGGTATAAATGGGATTACATTGGCTGATGTGACACTAACATTTTCTTGTTTTGATTTACAGTCTATATCCACCAGAAACCAAAACCATAGAAAGAGCGAGTTGAAATTACAACAATCCAAAAAAATACCTTGTTTTATTTTACGGTCACTCAAACAAAATTCTCCCGGTTTTATAATCAGAACAATACACTGGTTTTAAAACTGGGGACTCTAAAACCGGGGAATTTCATCAAAACAAACAACACCTAAGCGAGCTTGGGTTCTGAAATTGAGCCCATTTAATTTTGGGTAACTCAGGCTACATTTTTAAAGCCCAATCCTCGTAATGGGCTGGTCTTGCATGATATCAAGACGAAGCCTGATAAGCCCAAAACCAATGTGTTAAATATAAAGAATAGTAATTGTTTGTAAATGTATACAACTATTAATTCGTGCATATGCATTGTGCACATTAGTCTATAACAAGCATGACCATAATCTACTGGCTCCTAAATATAGGAAAGTGTTCTTTTTGTTCCCTGCCTGGCATGCGGCGTACTGGGCGTGCGCGTGAATTCTGCATGTGTGGCACCGTGACTAGCAGTCTTTTATTTTTAAGAAAAAAAAACTAACCATCAGATCTACGTCTAATGGCCTAAAAGAATTTATTAACAGGAAACATTATATATATGTTTGTTTTGATGATTTTCCTAAAAAGAATCCTAAACAATTCTCCATTGAGCTCGAGCCCAAGATCAAAGGCCGGATCAATATTGGGATTGTGCTTGACCCTAGAAAGTGGCCTTGGGCCTGTTATTTGTCACTAGGTTTGGGCGTGCATTTTCTCAGACCCAACCTGAGGCTGGTCCACTCGTACGCCCCTGAATGGTCACTTGCTTGATTTTGCTTTCTTCATTTCAACTTTTCCCTGAGCTGTAAGTCTGCTTGAGCACTTGGGTTTAGAGTGCAGTTTATGGTTGCTAAATTAAACTCTGCTTTTTGCCTGTTGTCACTTGCTCATCCTATCCTATGGTAACTAACTCGCCTTTATTCCTTATGTTCAGATGTACCCAACATATATTGTCTTCTTTTTGCCTAGGTCCATGAATGACAATTATGATCGCCAAAATGAAGTCTGTGTCTTTTGTTTCTTATTATGGCAGGGAACAAATGATGTTGCAGGATATGGCCAAAGTAATGGCTGGCAAGATGGACCCCTTGTTTTTGCTAATAAGCACCAAGCCAGTCAGACACAGTCACATTATCAGAAGTCTCTAGATTCAACTTTTCTTCCTGGTGCCTGCATAGAAGGCCAACAGAACACAGTTTACACTCATCAATCTAATGCACAGTTTCCATCCGCTAATCAGGTTCCTCAAAATTTCCAACCACATTCGCAGGCAGTGCCCATGTTGGATACACTTCGGGTAAGCAAAATGCAGATTCCAACAAACCCTCGGATAGCTACAAATTTGAGCATGCCAAAGACGGATAAGGAAAGCTCTACAGCCGATGCATCACCAAAACCAGCTTACATCAGTGTTCCATTATCAAAACCCTGCACCAAAGTGTCCTCTCATGATCCAGCAGAGGGTATAATGAAGGTCAGATTTCCTTCTGCTCTTTATTATGTACTTCTTAGGGTGAGAATAATTGTTCCTCCTCTCCCCCTCCCATACCATAGCAGATGCCTTTTTATGTCTTTCCATATTGTCTGTTCAGTTACTAATTGAAAACATGATATCAGTAAACCAGAAAAAATAACCTTGACGGCATTCTATTGTTACAACAATTCAGTTTGAAGGAAAATATTCAAAATGTTATTATCAAAAATCTGGGGAATAATAAAATTTTGGTTAGGAGAATATCATACTTTGGACCGTTTGACGTCCGTATTAGTACACTCACTCTAATGGAAGGCATAGCCAGGGAAAAGGAATCGGCCTAGACATAAGATCATAATGTGATCCAACTCTTGTGAAGTGTTGGCTGCCTTGGATCAAGTCAGGACTGTTTTGTTCTCAAAAGGTGTCTCTAAGCTAACCTGTAAATTAATTAAAAGGAATTAAGCTTAAAGGAAGAGTAGTAGTGGTATAACTGTAATGACTGGATCCAACTCTTGTAAGCTATTGTTTGTTATGAATTAAGTCAGCAAAGTTCCTAAAAGGCGTCTATCCTAGACATACTTGTAGGCAAGTTATTTTTTCTTGCTTTCCAATATGGGACTAATCAGTTTCATCCCTGCCCTATCCCCAGCCTGTAGATAGGCCTAGCAATTATCCGTTTAAAATTCGAACCGAATTCGAATTCATATTCGTTTAATCGGATAATTATCCGAATAAAATATCCGACAAATAATTTAATCGGATATCGGATATCCGATTATTAATCGGATACGAATTTTGATATTGGGATATTTGTGTTGGATATTATCCGACCGAATATGAACCCTTAGATAAATATCTAAGGATACACATATTCTATATATAATTAGATCAAATCTTAATATGTTGTTTGATTGCTCTTTTTTACCTTTTTTGTCTTAAAATATAATTTAAAAGTAAGAACTCTACTTACACTCATTTGGTAAGTTATCTCCTATTTTTTAGGATGAAGTCTAATCTTTTGATAACATCTCTCAAAATAGAAATAACTTTCACTCTTTTTTTTTTGAGAAAACAACCGGCGACGCTCCACAACTCACCTCTAAGTAGGTCTAGCAATTATCCGTTTAAAATTCGAACCGAATTCGAATTCGTATTAATTGGATAATTATCCGAATAAAATATCCGACGGATAATTCGATTATTAATCGGATAATTCAATTATTAATTGGATACGAATTCGAATATCACACTATCCGCTCCGTATTCGATTCGTTTACAGGTCTACCTATAGAACATGAGTAGTCCGTGCGGTGGGAACACATCGGCATGGTTTGACTTCTACTTCTAGATAGCCCTTTCCTATGAGTTCCCTCCTATTGCCTGGTTTGTGACTGATTCACCACAGGCCTACCAGATTCTATTGGATTCATCCACAAATTAACCCACATCATTTTGCGGGTCTAGGTTTTCCACACTTTCTGGGTGTGGCTCTTTGATGTATAGGTTGTTGGTGTTTGGTTTTTTGGGGCGCTCATAGCCTTTTTCCTATACTTGTACATTCTCTTTCATTTTATACATTAGTGGTACTACCCACTTTCAAAAAGAAAAGAAAAGAATGGAACGTCTCCAGGTTCCACACAGGTAATGGAATACCTGACAAAAAGCACCATAGAGACTTGCCCTGCGGTATAACTTTGGCTGCAGTATCTGTCGACCAAGGTTTTCACAGCAGGCTATGGCTATGACCATGGAACACCTTTCTGTTGAGGCACCAATCCAACTAGTCGGCTCTGGGAAAGCAAACCAGAAGATCTTCATTCTTCAGCTCTCTAACCCACCATGAGTCCATTCCCCAGGTATGCTTTAGGAAATCTGTCACCGCTGCTATCTTGTCCTCCACTTCTCCTTGGACAGACACCACCCCACAAGCTTCTCGCTTTCTCTTCCCTTCCAAAAAGGATGGAGCCCAGGGAATGTCTACAACAATCTGGCTATCTTATCCTCCCTCGGAGTATTAGCTACAAGAACACTACACTCTTGTTCGCGTTCGCCGAAATTTCTAGATTTCGCGGTGGTGGCACACACTCGCTTTTGACGGAAGGCCGAGATAGGTCGACTTGGCACGTGGGGATTCCGAGAGTAATGACGGGGATATACAGAGAACGATATATACGCACAGGGAATAGTGTGATTAATCGTCCTATGTGATCGGAACAAGGATGATTGGGTGGAATGTGGGCGTGCCAATCGATTTCTCGACGATCATCTGCGGAACCAAATTTGGACCGGGGAAGTGCCACTAGGGCACGGCACGTGGGCACGGGGTATCGGGCAACACGTGGAGAGAAGGAGGTTCTGCCGGTACGAGTGTAGGTAATTGTGGGGATTCGTGTATAGGACGTCTTTCTCCACCGACCGCAAGTAGTCGGTGTTTGTTTTATATCGGATTGAATCCGAACACTTTTGTTCTTTGTTGAAGGAGGACCGGAATGTTTTTGGAGCCATGGGTAGAGGACTGGATGTGCACTGCAGCTATAGGGCGATCGTCGCACTCGACTGGCAGGGTTGACCTGACTGGGCTCTGGAGGACTGGTTGCATGTCGACCGGTGCGAGGGCTACAAGAGAACATGGGTGCAGGTACGTGTGAAAGATCGGTTTTCCGACTATTCTTTCCTTATAGATGCCATGAAAGCATTACAGGTAGGCACTGAAGGCCTGAGTACATCTGGTGCAAGCCACGGGACAATTCCGGCATACGTGTTGGCTCTCGAGTCAATGCAAGATAAGGCGGATGTCTGCGCATTTTTACGGAGGATCTCCACGAGGAGCTACAGGAGTGGTGGAGCTACCGAAAGGGGGCTGGACTGGATGGCAGGGGCTGACACTGACTGGCGCTTGGGGGAGGCCGGACGCGGCTCGAGGTGAGCAGTCGAGTACCGGCCCCGAAGGGCTAGTGTCAGCATGTCGGGGAGTTAGATCCGGTCCCGGGAATATTACTTCAGGGCCAGGGTCCGGCTAACTAAGGTCAGCGGTTGGGACCGTCGGTGGCCGGCTTCGGGAGAGCGACGGGCACGTGGTCCCATGACAGGAGCAAATCCGACATGATGGCGTCCACGTCGTTATCATAACGCGCCATATGCGGGGGGACCCGATGTGTGGGTGTGATCGGCGTTATCATAACGCCCCATGCGCGAGTAGAAAGATTTGAGTGAAACGACTAGACGCCATGTGAGAGGTGATCGTTCGACGTAACCTCGGCTTGTTCTAAGCCGATCAACAAGCCAACCAACGCGCCTTGCTCCTCGTGCTTATTGGAGTGCTGGAGGCCTTGGATGCTTACCTGCGTCTGTGTATTCTCCCCTGTGTATCTCTGTGTTCTTGCCCCTTGAGCTTCTAAGGGGGATTTTATAGGGAATTTGAAAGGTTGAGGGAGGGTTTACCCGGGTTGGAATGGAGGGGGTGCCCTAGTCCGAGTAAACCCTTCAATTGATAAAAAAAAAGTTTTTTTTTTTGTTTGTGAGAGGGGGAGGGGGGTTAACGTGGTCCAGACTGGGGTGGCCGGTCTGGATCGACTGGGGGGTCCAGTCTGGTCCGCGTAAACCCCTCCCATGGGGGGTTAACGCGGGGCTGGTCTAGGTTTTTTGTTTTGTTTTGAAAAAAGGTTTTTTTTTAAGGAAATGGGGGGTTTACGTGGTCCAGACTGCGGGGGGCAGTCTGGTCCTCGTAACGCACCCCCCCCCCCCCCCCCGGGGGGGGGGGTAACGCGGACTGGAGAGGGGTTTTTTTGAGGGGCCTATAAAATCCCCAATTTTTGTTCTTCTTGGGTCCACTTTGACCCGGTGTGAACGTAAGAAGGATACGGACTGAACTGGTGGCTGGTTGTGTGCGCGTCGAACGAGGAGATTGATCGGCTCTTTTGCGCGATCTCGAGACTTCTTCTTCGCGAACACTTCCGAACTGGTACGTGGACTGATTCTGAGCGAGACTGGGACCGGGATGACCTTGCACCGGGATGAGGGAAGCTGGGTGGAGAGCTCCCCGGGGGAGTTCGGCCCCACCTGGGCGCGACAGTGAGCTGGGCGAACCCCCCCGGCCCCCCCCCGAGGCGGGCTGCCGTCGTGAGGGGTGCCCCCGGGGCTCTCCTTCCGTCGTTTGTCGATGTCCTTTGACGGGATTGCGTTCCCGGGACGCTGGTATTGACCCATGTGGGCCAATTGTATAGTGTCATTGTTGTCGCCCGCAAGGTGTTAGGGGAAATTCCTGATACATATCGGGTTGTCGAACGGCTTGGCTAGCTGGTTCGTCGGGCTTAGATCTAGCCCCGGGGTGGGGATAGTAGCTTGTAGGAACTGAGAGAAGGCATCCTAGGCCTGAGGGCCCAGCCTTGGTGAGGTATGCTGGGTTGAATGGCGGGTTGACGGGTAGCCCCGGGTTGGCCCAGTGGTTGAAAGTTAACGGCTCGTTGTCATGTGTCTGAGGGTCGGGGGTGGCCCCAACTTGTTGGAGGGTTGCCGTGTGATGCGGCTAGTGCGTCTAAGCCATGGGTTGGTCTCTGCTTGTTGTAGAATGGTTGGAACATTCGTGCCCACGAGGTGCTCGGGGAAATTCTCGACACGCGACCACGGGCCGTACAAGTGTGCTAAGGGCTCCCGAAGCCCACGGTTGACTGGGGGAGGTACTCTTTTGGTTTTAGAAGGCTGGGGAGAGGCGTTTTTGGAATAAATCCCGGCCTCGTTGTTGAGTGCCGCATGACACAACTTGTTGTCGGAGCACCCTCGGGTCGGCCCGGGTGGCTTAGTTGAAGGCAGGTGAAGCCTCGTACTGGGTGATCGGGGGTGGTCTCCGTTGGTTGCGGGTGTCACCGTGAGTCACGGCAAGCCGGCTGGGGCCCTTGATTGGAACCGGCACGCCATGGAAGGGGTCGGATAAATAGCATCCGGAAAGTGTTCGGGGAAATTCCCGAACCTTTATTTCTTAATTTTTTTCTGGGAAAAAAGTCTGGGTACAACAACTCTCTACTACCAGTCTATTTCCTGCCTTCCTCTGTCAAGTGATATTTCTTACAAGCCCACTTTCGATGACCAATACCCCTGCAATACAAGCACCTCATTGCACTCCTACACTCTCTTGCCCAGTGCCCTTTCTCTAAGCATCTGATACATAGATCATGCTGTACTGGAATCGCCTTCCTTCTACACTCTTCACAGGCATCTTTGCTTCCTGTAGCATGAGCTATCTCCTCACTGCAGCTCCGACCAGCGGCGAGCTTTTTCTACATGCTAGCCACCCTCCAACCTTCTCCACTACTCTCCACCCACTCCCTCCCTCCCCCTCTAGCTCGGTCCCTCTCTATTCTCTTTTCAAAGCAATCAATCCATTCCTCCTCCCAAGGGAAAATATATAATTAACCTATGGTTTTCTACTTTTTCAATAATTAATAATGATCAAGTACAAAGTGGGTGGGGGGGAGTACATAAATTTAAGAAAATTGAAGGGCTAATTATTGTAAGAAATTGTAAGAAATATAAGACACGTGAAATTTAACTCCCCTCTGCCCTTGTGGATGAGGTACTCAGTGGGGAAAAGTACCTCCAGCAAATTATGGAAAGATGGACAAGATAGGAAGCTTGCTACATCCTGCAAGAAGATGCCTTTGGAGGCCGTAGGCTTTCAAGAGGAGACGGCGTCTGTAAGGACTGTTGCTAAAACAATTACAACATAAGACTGTTATGTTGAAAAATGAAACATTCTTTTTTTAATTTTTTGGGTTTTTTGCATGAAAACTATTGTTAAACGGGAATTTACAAAAAAATCATTTTTGCAAATGTATTAGGAGATATATCACTATGTAAATTTGAATTGTGCAAAAATTTCATATTTATTTGCAGGATCACTTCTTTTTACCAAAAGCTTGAAAAAAATCACGTTTAAATGGCATTTATGCACTATTTGAATTAACCCAGTGATATGTCTGTTAATGCATTTTTAGAAATGATTTTTTTACAAATTCATCTCTAACAATAGTTTTTATGCAAAAATCCCATTTTTTTTACATCACAGTCCTTACATCATTCAAGAGTGGATTTTGAGCTACCTACCTGTGAAGAGGCATTTTCAAATACACACTTCCTTTTGTGATAATCCTAGTGTGATTTGGATTTTGATTCATCCCATGTTTTGACTAACGTGTGATTTTAAAACCATACTTTCAGATTCTGCTCAATGAACAGTAGAATTTGAAATCTATCAAAATCACACCCGTGTATTTTTAAAAATCACTCATGACTAACGTTTCCTTAGAATCTTGTTCCATTTCTTTTGCTACATATTCTCATTGTATAACTATTGTCAGTATTTTTTGGCTAGACTATCATTGTTCCATTTCTTTTATTACTGTTGCACCTGTAATTCTCTCGAAATATTTCGAGAATTTTGTTTTAGAACAACCGATGAAAAAATATGGTGTAGCGTCGATGTCGTCGGACCGCGGAGTACCTCCGCGATTTAGAATTGGCCCGACCACATAATCACAAGCGGCGTCGCAACAAGAGAAAATCAAGAGGGACTATGCACGTGCACCTGTTAAAGTTGCCGAACAACGGTGTATCACACGGCACGGACTGGTGCAAAGACTCCCCTCCAGGCGAGCGGCGCACAACCAAAACAACAAACGGACAATCCTTCGCTCCCACACGAGTCTCTACCGACGTATTGCTGCCACGCGGCGAAGAGTGGGCCTCGGGGGACAATAAATGTAGAGCCGCGCTTCTCCTCGACCCAGGGCGACAAAAAATGAGAGAAAAGACGCGGAGAGGGGCCAAAAGGGCGCCCCGGGAGTCAAATGACCCCGCTGGGCCCCCAGCGGGTCCGACCGGCCCCCGCGGGGGTTGTGGCCACCTTGCCAGCCCCCAGCCGGGTCGACCGGCCCCTTGCGGGGTCGCGGCCACCCCGCTGGGTCCCAGCGGGGTCGACCGACCCTGTGGGGGGTAGTGTCACCCCGCTGGGGACCCAGGGGGGTCGACCGACCCCGCGCGGGGTCGTGTCACCCCGCTGGCCCCCAGCGGGGTCAGCGCGACCCCTGCGGGGTCATTTGACCCCGTTGGGTCCCACCTGCGGGTTAAATGACCCCGGGATCGTTTTCTCAAAACAAAAAAAAAAACAGAAAGAAAAAGGAAAAAAGGAGAGAAAAAAGGGTTGGGCTGCCCCACCTTGTCAGAATTGGGGCTAAAACTCATTTTTTTGTTAGAATTGAGACAAATCCTCACATTTCTGTCAAGGTGTGTTCCTTACCTTCTATAAATAGCCCCCTGGGCCAAGACGGAAAGGAGAAGAGAGGAAGCATCTACGAAGCACTCAGCAGCAAGGACTTTGTTCGTTGTTTTGACCTGTGAGAGGTAAGTCCCCGGGTCTTGTATTTATGCCCCTAAGAGGTATTATTGTAATTATGTCCCTCCGTGGGCCATGTTTGTGGGTTTCCACGTCCCGAGGTGACTAAATTATGTAGTTCCACACCTATAACGGGGGAATTACGGAAATGTCCTCCCCGGGCTGACGAGAAACAAAAAGTTCGGTTGTTTGCAGTTTACCCCTGGCAATCTCTTGTAATTGGGGCTACGTCCCTACTTCCTATGTCAGTGAGGATTTCTGTGATGTACAGTCGACAACTCGCCGACAACCCTTGTATCCACTTGGGCCTTAAATGCATTGGGTGTACTCTATAAAATCCCCCGACTTTCGGGAGTTATATATATACCCCTTCCTCGGCAAAATTGACGTATGTGAGCCTTCTATCGAGCCTCTCGTCATTCCTTTGGTCCGAGGATATTGTCCGCTCAATCCAACACTTGGGTGCCGTCTCAAATCTAGGTCTATGTAGGGTTTGGTAAAATTATTAAAATATCCCTGTGACCTAGAAATGGCCTAGTCGCCCCTAAAACCCTCCATAAATAGCCCCAATGCCTTGGAAAGTCAGTGGTCCAACCCTATTCTCGTTCCAACCCAAAAATTTCAAAAGTACGCCTAGCTTGGTAAAATTACCAAAATATCCCTGGGAACGTAAAATTGTCACAATACCCTCGGGGTCCGGGAAACCCCCTGCCACTTCAAAATGCCTATGACCCCTGCAAAATTGCATCCATACCCCGAGACTCCCAAGGCTTTTGCCTATGCCTAAGAGGCCTTTGATAAAGCCTCAACCCTATAAGTTTGCTGGGGGTGAACGAGTGGTGACTGTGAGATGAACAAGTGAACAAGTCCTCAACATCATGACCTATAAAGGGGATTTTAAGGTTTTCTTTGACAGTTAAACAAAGGTGTTCGGACGTTAGACCGATGTAAATCAACACTGACTGCGGTCAGTGGGGAAAGGTCCAGCACCCGAACCCAAATCGTCTGATACGATGCGCACCCACGGAATGAACCTCCACATATAGAGGAATGTTTCTTTTCAAAAAGAATATATTTATATTTATATATAATTCCGTGGCTAACAACTACATATTATCCTATTATAACTATTGTCAGTATTTTTTGGCTAGACTATCATTGCCCATGAACTAGTCGTGGAAACTTTGGGGGTAATCTTATTAAAAAGGTCATTGAAGTCCTCTAGATGCACTGTTTCAGCCATAGTTGTCAACTTGGAAAATGAAAGCGCAAGTGAAGCGAGAAATGACCCTCCAAAAATAAGAGGAAACAAGAAACAATTATATACTCGATTCACTTCGGGGGGGTTTTACCTGGTCACATGCTCAATCCTCAAGGGGTGTGTGACCCGGGGTTTTTTGGTTCACCAGGTTCCTCGTCACCAAAAAAAAAAGAAAATAAAAAAAAAGAAACAATTATATACATTTAAACTAATCATTAGTGTTTACTATTACATCTTTATAATGTGTGTGATGTTTATGAAGTATTTAATAGTATTATTTATAAATATTCTAATTTGTCTTGGATTCTAAAGAAAAGCCTTTATCATATATATATGTTTTCTAATTTTTATTTTTTGATTTTGATTTATATTTTTACAACTTTTAGGACACTTATGCAATATGTTCTATTCAAACTGGATATTTTTGAAACTAATTTTTGTCATCAGGATTGATTGGTTATTTTCTACAATTAATTTTTCTTGTGAGGGCCGTTTTATAAGTACCCAACACTTTTTAAACTTAACCCAGCACCAAATCCAGATCGATGGCTTATTAGGGCAAACATATTCGGGTGTGTGGCATCGCTACTGCAGTAACCATCCTTACCCATGTGTGTTGCTGCTGTCATTCTCGCCTGAGTGAGCAACCACTGCCTCATCATCTGCGGAGCACATTGGCACTGTCGTCATGGCCTGTGCAGCACACTGCCATCATCATTCTCACCTGCACAGCATGCGGCTCCTGCCACTGAGGCCCGATCACGCCTGCACGTGCTGCCCTTTTTGATTTTTCTTCTCCATTCTTTTTCATTCTTCCATCAGCATAGGCCAGCAACTTGAAGTGACATTTCCACTCTCCATTTCCCAGCCATTTCCGAAATGAATTGCTATTGTTTTGCAAACATGTTTCCTGAGAAACACATTTCCCACCTGGGGGAATGTTTCCCTGTAACTATGGTTTCAGCATAATGTTGGGGGGTTTAAATTTCAGGTTTAAAGCTGCCTCCAAGGTGCTTACCCCTCGCAACCATAACCATAGGGGCCATTTGGTAATAATTTCAGCTGGAAATTGGCCCCAAATTTCCACAAGTGACCTGTGCCATGCTGTGGAAGTTTCTTAAAAAAAGCACCAAGGGGTAGCATGATTTTCTTGTATAGTTGGGACTTTCATGGAGCTACCTAAAGTAGTTCTTTTTCCCAATCAAGGCAAAATACTCTTAAACCTTAGTCCCAATAAGCCTACATTTAATACAACTGTGGTACCATCAACTTCCAAAATAAAATAGGCCTGCATCTCTCTCTGAAAATCTGTGGTTTTTCGCACGTCACCTAAGTCTATCTGGCCTTATCTTTTTTGCCTTTTGTTCCAGTGTGATTTATGTTGTGTATCATATCCTCTTACATAGTTACTTACGTAAACATATTCAGTCTGTAGGGTGATTGCTGGTGACCATGTAGTGTTGGAATGTGATTTGGCAAAGGAGTGTGAGAAAGAGGCTCAGTTTATATCATCTTTTGGCAAAATCATTTTTAAATGCTTTACCTATTGAATTTTATGCTGGCAAAAATTTTCACTTATTCTCAGAAACTTCTAACTTCAATCAATGTTTGTGTTGCTTGTGGCAGGGAACCTTCCCTCCATCCCTCCGTGCTTATGTTGAGAGGTCCTTTGCTCGCTGCAAGGATGATGCACAGAGGTTGTCAAACCAGAATATGATGAAGGAGGTAAAGGCTCATCTTTGAAGTTTAGTTTCTTACTGAAAATGAGTAATCACCTACTCAAAAGGTGAAATGGGGCATCCGAATAACCTGTTTTTTCTATTGAAAGTATTTTGAAATATTTTATGAAAGTTGGTTATGTCACCTTCAAGAAATATTCTGTTAACATCAATCTGAAAAATTATCACATATTTCATATCTCGGCAAAAAAAGCCTTTTCATGAATAATGCAGGACTAGAATGTGTGTTTTCGCATTTGATTTAGATATGCAAGTAGAACGATATTCTTCTTGACATTTGATTTAGGATGTTGCAATTTGGGAAGGGGGATATGGGCATTAGTCATGAATGATATTTTTCTTGACGGTTACTGCAGTAGCCTACTGTATTCACAATTTCACTCTATTCATGCTTAAAATCTGGTGGTAGCATTTCACAGTTTCCTGTCAAAAAAGTATTTCTTACAGATGATGTCTGTCACTGAGAGTTCTGTGACCCTCTTTTATTATGTTGACCCAAGTGCTATTTACGAGAATCCTGTTTAAGAGCGAATGAAGAATGAGTAATGTGTAACTGATATCTAAGGAAAAAAAGATGCAGGTGTTTTATCCCACTAAATGGTCTGCATGCTCTGAAGAAATCTCACAGGCCTTTCTTGTCCTTCCTATGGAGTGCACTACCAAATTGGCTTGAAACAAATGCTATTTATAAGCTATTAAGGGTTAGAAACACCATAATGTGTTTAGGTCCGTGGGTTCTTGCAGGATCTTTGGTCATCATAAAAGAAGAGCATCTCCATTGGAAACCTTTATTTTTGTAGAAAAATAGCTCTTGGTTGCTTGAAAGTAGGCAGTTGCTCTGAAAGAATATTAGAAGAAGGGCTGCTAAAAGTTACAACCCCATCCCACATGAGAAAAAAAGGAAATGCATTTTTTTGGGCATTTTGGCATGTCATTTATTTATTATTTCTTTTGAAGAAAGCTGGGTTATTCCACCGTTTCTATTCATATCTATAATCAGGGGTGATAGTGTTCAATCAAGGGATGATGTACCTCTCAGACCATATAAGACATGCGGATTCAAGGAACCATATTACATGGCTGTGTATATCCAAAATACCACCAATTCTGTTCAGGATGTTTCCAAAATAACTTAGAACAGCAAGTCAAACACTCAACGAAGAGAGAAAAACAAACTCAACATGAAGCCCGAACCTCCCACACAAATCTGCTCAAAGCAGATTTGAGTGGCCTGGACAGATCACGATTGGAAGGAGACAGTGAATATACACCCTCAACACCTTTCCAAATAAACACTTAACCTGAACCCCTATCACCCCCTCTTTTCTGTTTATGATCTTTATGGATAATTCAGCGTTTCCATCCACTTTACATTTTAGCAAACTTTTTAGACCATACTATTATTCAAGAAAGTATCAGCGCCTACAAGAGAGACCGATGAATTGTTGTCGCTACTCAGGTGATTCTTCATAGATGGTGTCTGAGGTTTCCATAGCTTTATTTAATAACTTTTTTGACATTGACTTTTATTTCTGAACTCAATGTTATGTTTCTCCAATTGTGCAGTATGATATTTTGACTTTTCTTTTGTTAGATTATCACCAAAGCATCTGCTGATGGAACACTATTCACTAGAGATTGGGATACTGAACCTCTTTTCCCATTGCCTACTACTAGCTTGGATGCCACGCATAAAGAGTATGTCCTCATCCACTTTTCTCTCACTGACATTATGAACATTTGCTTTTATGAGAGAGTTTCAATCTGTGCCTGTTGGAATTTAGGTAAATATGAGATTTTCCCCTATTCTGTTTACTCTTTACCACCTAGGGTCTTGTAAAAGTTGGGGTTTTTAGTTCACCCTAACAATCATAATTAGAGATTAATCATCCTAACTTCAGTATTTATGTTTAACTTCCCACAATTTCTTGCTTATTTGATATTTTGGAGTTCTTTTCCAAAATCCGCAAGGGGTTATTCCTAACTGTCTGGAGGTTCATAGTATTTGCATCCAAAGTAAACGTTCTCTCTCTAGCCACTTTCTAGAGAGAGAAGCTCCGGGGGGTACCATCTACCATGCAGTGGGACTGGTCGGCGGTGCCTCTCGCCGCAATCAGTTGGGGGGACTCCGGAAGCCAGAGAACCTCCGCCATTTCACGGGGCACCGCATGGGGGGACTCACCTGTTTTCGTTGCGGTCGAAGGGGTCATGTCCAAAGAAGCTGCAGGCTGCCAGCGGTCAGGGGGCGGGCTGGATCGATGACGGAGGCCCATGGCTTTCCAACCAGGTCTTTCGCGGAGGTCGTCAGGGGAAAGCAGGAGGGAATCTCGGAGGCTAAGTAGGGGAAGGGTTATTTGGATGCTGGCTCCCCACTGCTGATCTTCGTCCAAGAGAGGGTTCGATGGCTGAATCGTTGCGTCTGGGTGAAGTTGGTATAGGGGGCTGCAGACACGAAGGCGGTGAGGTTGATCCTTGATAAGGGAGGTAGGGAGGGGGGAGCCTGGGCGATCTCTAAGGTGACTAGGAATGAGTTTATGGCAGTAGAGGCTAGTGAGGAGGCGGCATAGGAGTTGGCGAAGGTAGGATGTGTCTTGGCGGAGGGGATGATCCTCTAGACGACCAAATGGGAGCTGCCCCAGGATATGTTCCTAGATCCTTGTCAGGTGAAGGCCCGTATTTTCATGTTCGATGTCCCACTCATCCTTTTTGATGATGTGGGAGCCAGCTTCATCGCCAATCACTTCAGGCAACTGTGGAGGGACTGGTCAGCCTCATCACTGGCGGGGAGAGACTTTGGCTGGAGATGGTGGTCCAGGTTGGAAGCATGAGGGAGATTCCAGCGGCAGTGACTGTCGATGTCACAGGTAGCTGCTTCCCGACGTGGATCAAACTCCGATAGGCAACGTACAGAGAGGATGCTGGGGCCACCAGAGCCAGAGAAGAAAGGAGGGTGGCGGGCAGGAGTTTGAATTCGAACCCCCCCCCTCCCCCCCCAACCAAAAAAAAAAAAAACTCGGGTGTTGTGGGGTTGGGGTTAATGGGTCTGTCAGATTTTTCCCTGGTGATCTTCCCCGCCTGATCCCCCTGTCCTCGCTAGGGCCGAAGGCCCCTCCTCCCTCGGCGATGATGGGGTCTTCTGGTGGGTAGTTTACGGCGAGGTCTTCTTCGGTCGGCATCAGGTTGCTCAATCCCATTGGTCGGTTTCCTCGACAGCATGAGCCACATCCGCCTTCTTCCCCTGTGTGACTCTTTTAGGCGGCCGACTTGCAGTGTGGTCTTCCCTCGTCACCCAGCGGCCGACCAGCCCAATCTGTCGTCCCAGCCGGCAAGCAGAGGAAGAGGTGATGATGACGGATGTTTGAGATCTCTCAGCCCCTTGCTTGCTACTGACAGTTAGCTACCTTTAGCGGCCGGTGACGATGGCCTCGCCATCTTTTTTTGTGGCGGGGGGTGGTCATGCAAGCTCCACCCCTGTCGGTGCTGTCGACCTTCACCTTAGTCGGTCCTACTTAGACCGGCCAGCAGACCTAGGTGGCGCATCTCTGGGGGACATGTATTGGCTCCGGAGGGGCCGAACGGGGCACTCTAGCTCAAGAAGAGGAGGAGGCTATGTCTTCAGAGGGTGAGGAGATGATCTCGGAGACACCGGAGGTTGGTGGTGAGGGGGTAGGGATGCAATCTGAAGCGGAGGTCCAGTCCGATAAGGACACTTTAGGGAGGGAGGAGGTGAAGGAGTTGGTAGGGGGGTAGAACATTTGACGGAAGCCCAGTTGAGGGAATTGGCAGACAAAATGGGTATCTCTTTTGGAGGGGCGACAAGGGATTTGAAAGGGGCTTTCAACAATATTTAGAAGAGATGCTGTATGTGTATTGTGAGGGAGGCTCAGGGAGGGAAGTCGCAGTAGGAGGGGGGAGGGAGAGTGAAGGTGGAGGGGAGGGGAGGGGAGGGACATTCCATAGTTGTTATGAGGATTGTCTCGTGGAATGTGAGGGCGATAGGAGGGGGGAGAAGAGAAGGGCTGTGAAGGAGCTGGTCAGGAGGTGTAAGGTAGACATCCTGTGTGTCTAGGAGTCCAAGTGTGAAGGGGATGGGCAGCACATCATGAGAGAGATCGGTGGATCAAGACTAGCTGAAAGAGTAGCTTCTTCGAAGGAGGGGAGGTTAGGGGGAATCTTGGTCCTTTGGAATGAATATGAAGTAGAAGAGGTGGAGTAAGACAAGATGATCAGCAAGTGGGCTATCTCCCTATATTTTGAGAATGTGAGGGATGACTTCTCTTGGGACTTTACGGGGGTGTTTGGCCCTACGACATCATCACTTCTCTAGTTGGCCTTGGTGTGTAGGCAGGCACTTCAATGCGGTGACCGCTTCGTGGGAGAGGATCGGGGCATATGCCTACATAGGCGAGATGGATGATTTTGCTGATTTCATTGAGAAAGCAGCACTAGTTGACATTGGGATGGCAAATGGACCATACACTTGCTCCAACTTGCGAGCTAATTCCTATTACTCTAGGCTGGACTGGTATCTAGTTTCAGTTGATTGGGAGGACCACTATTTTCATGTGCAGGTGTTGTCCTTGGTGAGATCAATATTGGGCCACAAATCTCTTCTCCTGAAGACAAGCCATTCATGTGGAAGGAGGAACAACTTTAGACTGGAGAAATTTTGATTTAGGGGGGTAGACTTTATGGAGACAGTGTGGAGAGCATGGAATGTACAGTGCATGGGCAGGTCCACTATGGCTACACTGGTTAGGAAGTTGAAGCATGTGGCACATGTTCTCATGACACGGGGTGTAGAGAAAACCCTTCGTGGCAGGGCAGCTAAAGACAAAATACTCCAACAGATTGAGGGCCTACATTTTTTTGGAGGCAACGGGGCTAATGGATGAATTAGACAGAAGGCTCGGGGACATTTTGAAGGCAAACTTTGATGAGATCCTCATAAGAGGAGATTTATTGGAGGCAGAGGTCGAGGGACAGATGGGTTCAAGGAGACATGAACACTGCTTACTTCTATCGCGTTGCTTCGGGGAGGAGGATCAACACCATCACATGCATTCATGTAGGTGACCACTTTTTCGGTAGAGAGGAGGATATTTAGGGACATGCGAAGGACTTCTACTCTAGACTATTCACAGAGGATGAGTTCAGTAGACCGAAGATTGTATATGACCTTGTCCCATGGCTCTCTCTTGATGATAGGGAAGTCCTCTCATAGAGCTTCTCAGAGGAGGTGATCCATCAGGTAGTCTTTTCTCTTGCAAGGGACCGAGCTCTAGGTCTGGATGGATTCCCACTGGCTTTCTTTCAGAAGTGTTGGGACATAATCAAAATAGACTTGTTGGTAATAGTGTGAGAGTTTCAAGAGGGAAGGGCACATTTAGGGGGCATCAACAAAACTTTCCTAGTCCTTATCCCTAAAAAACGAGGGGCACAATGTTTTTGAGACTTTCGGTCCGTTAGTCTATTGAATGGGACTTTCAAGATCATCACCAAGGCGTTGGTAGGGAGATTGGACAGAGTGATGGACATGGTGGTTAGTGGCTTCCAGGGAGCCTTTATCAGGGGGAGACACATTAAGGATAATTTTCTAGTAGCCCATGAGTGTCTTTTTGTCATGAAGACTCAGAGGAAGAAATGGATGGCCTTAAAGTTGGACTTCGAGAAGGTATATGATAGGGTCAACTGACAATACTTCTTTGATGTGCTGGATAAGATGAGTTTTGAGGAGAGGTGGATAGGGTGGACCCGTGCTTGTAGCGCTTCACCCACTTTTGCTATCTTGGTTAATGGGAAGCCGACTCCTCCCTTCTATAGTGGTAGGGGACTCCGTCAGGGAGACCCTTTATCCCCCTTCTTTGTGTTGGTGGCAAACATCTTGAGCAGGATGTGAATGAGAGCGGAGCCTACATGCTTGATTAGGGGCTTCCAGGTTGGGTGAGGTGGCCCATCTATTACACAATTGCAATATGTAGATGACACTATTATGTTCCTTATAGAGGATGAACATTAGCTTTATGGGGCCATGTTGTTGTTGGAGTTATCGGAAGAGATCAGCGATCTCAAGGTTAACTTTCAAAAGAGCCTATAGGTGTGAACATAGAGGATAGGGCTCTTCAGAGGGCGGCATTCATATTGGGATGTTAGATAGGGGATTTCCCTATATCCTATTTGGGCCTCCCATTGTCCCCAGGTGCCTTACACTGTTCAAATTGGCAGCCTATTGCGTAGAAGTATGAATTTAGACTGGCAGGATAGAAGCCAATGCTACTATCCTATGGGGGAATGCTGGTTTTATGTTAGTCAATATTGGACAACTTACCTATTTATTTTTTGTCTGTGTTCTGGATCCTAAAAACGGTGACGAAGAAGGTAGAGTCTATTAGTAGTGGGTGAAGGTGCAGGGATTGGCACGATATCTTTTGGGGTAGAGTGGCTAGAAGTAGAGAAGGGGGAGATGCGGGTATCAAGAATATCAAAGATTTTAATTTAGTTCTCTTGTGTAAGTGGTTATGGAAGTTGGGGATGGGAGAGGATGATCTGTGTGCGCAAGTTATTAGGCAAAGATACTTTAGTGGAAGAAGAGATCAAGATTTGGCACCAATACAACACTACATCTCTCCCATTTGGTGTCATTTTGACTTGTAAGGACATTATCACTTCCAACGTCAGGGTCTGGGAAAAGATGACAAGTGTCTTTTCTGGAAGGATAGATGGTGCGGCAATTTCACCTAGGAGGCTTCCTACCTAAGGCCTTTCTCAGTTGCAGTAGATCCACTGGGATCTATCTTGCAGGCTTTTTGATTCTCACCTGTCATGAGGTACTTGGTAATCTTAGGATCAAGGAGATAGAGGAATTGGAGGACCTCCTTCAGTAAGCTTAGCTTACACCTTTATCTCCAATAGAGGGGTTCATCATTGCCTTGCCCTTCACATTTGGTGACCCAGGTGTCCGCCGAAGGTGAAACTCTTTATTTGGAGGATTTTCCATGGGAGACTATCCACTTGGGATAGATTGCTTCCATTCCTTCACGGCATATCTCCTTCTTGCTGCCTGTGTGGAGACGAGGATGAGATCTTGGACCACCTGTTTGTAAGATGCATCTACTCACAGGGGTGTGGGAGGAGCTTGCTAGGACACAGTACACTCTTGGCTGCCAGAGGGAGATGCACCACCTTATTGGGTGGGGAGATGGGGCAGAAGCTGGATCCTTGGAGGAGACAGAATCATATGGTGGATGGTTCTCGATGCCACTCTTTGGGTCCTAAGGGGAGAAAGGAACAACAAGACTTTTAGAAGGGAAGCTAGGGTGGTGGAGTGTTTAGTTTTGTTCATTTGTAACAAAGTGAGAGTGGGCATAGCTCATTTGTAATGTGAACTCCCATAATTCCTCCCTTTTTGTTTTGTTGGGGGGTTAGTGTGGGTCACATGAGCTTTGTGCGGGCTTTTTGTATAGGGAGTTTTTGGGAACTTATTGACAATACTTGTACATCTTTTTTTACATTTAATACAATAGTGGTACTACCCACTTTCAAAAAAAAAAAGAACCTTTCTTGAGGTTCATCAAATAACCATAGATTGTGAGGCTTATGAAAAAATATCAGTACTAGACAGGCTGATACCAAGATATGATATAATACAGGTGTAATTTCTAGGAATTCTTATTTTATCTGTGCAGAAGATGTAAGTGCCATTCTTACGCACAAAAAATATAACTATTTTTTATGATCAATGTCAGCGTCTATTGTTGCCACAGTCGAATCAATCACAAAGCTGTAATCTATAACTGATACCATACGAAATTGAGCACCTTCCAAAAAAGTATCATATGGAATTGAGATTGCTAATTGTTGCCTCAATTGAGTGGGGTTTTTTTTTTAAGTTGGGTCTTGTGGAATCTTGTTTTCTATTTGCCTTTTGAAGCATCTCTTACACGGGCCTAGCTCAACTTTTATGTGCCAGTGTGGTCAACAGAAAGGTATGCAAGATTAAATTAGTTATATGCTATTAGTTCAACATTGGCCTGCATGCTCCAATGGTGCCTAAAATTGGCCATCAGTGATTGGTCAGTTATTCAATTCTGCCGATGGAAAGAATAGTGCATTGTGTGCTTTCCTAGATCTGTAAGTGAGTGTACCTTTTCATATGCATATTGCCGCATTGAAAAAAGTGTCTTTTTTTACATGAGCATGAAATTTTTAGTATGCAATTTCTTGAAATTGTGTAAAGACACCAGAATAAAATTTGGATATGGCAGTAGCCTCTGCTAATTTGCTGTAGTTATGCTAGCCATAAATTTCTAGAGGCAGTAGAGATTGCACGGTTTCCTGCTCTCTTCGACCCCGTGTGCGTCTGAACAACCTTCATATCTTCACATCAACATCGAATCCTATTACCTCTGAACAGTATTTTGTTTTGTCCTGTTTTATAGTTGATGATGTTAGACGACTTTTTCTCTATTTTTGCATCAGCATACAGAAATTGAAACGGAGCCCAAGTCGGCGAACTAAGAGTCGGTGGGAGCCCATTGCTGAAGAAAAAATGGCTGAGAAACCTGCACCTGTGGACCATCTTTCACCTGAGGACGTCGGTTTCAATCATTTTAAAGTGACTGAAAAGGTTGTAAAATTTTCTAGTCTCTCTTTTTAAAGTGTTTACTAATTTTTATTCCTAAATTCTACAAGGCTCTTGTAGTTATTTGTCATAATGTTCCCGTTTAAAGTTGCATATAGCAGAATGAAACTCATTTTTTGTCTCTTTTTTTCCCGTTATTCATCCTTCCTCTATATATATGTTTTGGCCTGGGGTTGTACCAAAGGCTGTATAAGTCAAGAAGATTCCTTATTGTGCTTTATCTTAAGAAATATATTCTGTGACCTCTTTGCAGACTCATACTGCAAAGTATGAAAACAAGGTAAATGGTTGGAGTGGCATGAAGTTGCTACCATCTCTGCAGGCTCTTCCAAATAAAAGCATTCAGAGACCACCTAAAAGGCAACGGCTTGGTGATTCAGGTGCAACAGAAAATCTTGATGGTTCTAGTGATAGTGACAAAGACCAGGATTTAACCAAATATTATTCAAGTGCCATGGCAATGGCCAACTCACCTGAAGAAAGAAAAAAACGGGAACATAGATATAAACGTTTTGAGAAAGGACAAGAGCGTCAAGGAGAACTAAAGAACTACCAACCTAAAGGTTTTAGAGCTGGAAGTTTGTACAATAGAAGGGCAACTGCAACTTTGCTTTCAAAATATGAAGATGGCTCCAACCAGGCTGTGGAAGATATTGATTGGGATTCCTTTACCGTCAAAGGTACCTGTCAGGAAATCGAGAAACGCTATTTGCGTCTCACCTCTGCTCCTGATCCTGCTACCGTAAGTATCTCAGAAGTTTATTTTGTGGGCAAGATTTCCTTCCTTCTTTAATCCAACATTTTGGTGTTAATTAACTTAGTTTCCTTGAAAATGTAAATTAAATGCATGTTTGAACACATTCTCTCTCCTTCCACTCCAAGAATCTTTTTCTGATTTAAGATTAATTGCAGGTAAGACCTGAAGAAGTGTTGGAACAAGCTCTTGTGATGGTGCAGAATTCTTCGAAGAACTATTTGTACAAATGTGATCAGCTGAAATCCATCCGTCAGGACTTGACAGTGCAACGGATATGTAATGAGCTAACTGTGAAGGTCCTCCTTTTGCTTATTGGCCACTTACTGATAATCATAATTGTATCTTTCCTTCTGTTAGCTAGACTTGTGTGATTATCCTTTATAATTAATACTTGAAGGCAAACCTTCCAACTTCATGATGAATTTCGGATGCACTTTGAATGGCTTCCTGTAATGTTCTAGGTTTATGAAACTCATGCGCGACTAGCATTGGAAGCCGGGGACATGCCAGAGTATAATCAGGTTGGTTTTGATTTCTTCCACCATTGTACTGTGAAGTACTTGATAGTAAATGTATGCATGCTGCAAAGATAGCTGGTGATGATATAACAAATTCAAAGTTGAAAGAATTTTTAGGTGATTACATTGAGAAATATCTTATTGGCATTTTTTTGGTATCATTGTGAATAAAGAACCTCTGTAGGGCACAGGAGCCACAGGTTATTCCCTGCTCTGACCGTCATCTTCTCTTAATTGCATCTAGCCGATTTGTCTTTTTTAGCTGGTTGACCAACTATGTAGCTCATTCCATATCCTAAAGTAATAGGGAAAACCACTGCAGTGGCCATAAATATCAGCTGAGTAGATAGAGCACTGGCTCCTTCCCTTAGCTATCTAACCCGGAGACTTCTACTCCTGTAGGTGAGACAAGTCATAGGCTAACCTAGAACACAATCTTCAACTACTCCTGGTATTAGCTGTGGGGGCATTCAAGTGCTTTATGTGTTGCCTAGGTTGATTTTTTTTTGAATCAGGATTTAGATTGATAAGAAAAGACAATGCTCCATGTCCTGACTGTGGCACTAGTTATCAATAGCTAACCTGATATCTCTCACACCAAGGGATAGTTTGTGTGGGCCCATCCTGCCAATGAAAGCCATTCCTGACTTTCCTGTGCAACATTCATGGTGTTAAACACTAGTAGAACCCTTGTGGGGCACTTTGTGTTGGAGATCGGAGTACCTGTAGAGATGGACAAACAACAGAGAAGGAAGAAGAAAGGGGAAGAAGAGATCACACCACAAGAACACCGAGATTTATGTGGTTCGGAGGCGATGTGCCTTCCTACATCCACGGCCGCAGCCAGGGTTTCCACTAGAATAATCACACCAAGATACAATACAAAGAGAGAGTTCGCAGCCCTTTTATACAAGGAGATTAGGGCGCCCAACAGTCAGGGTACAAAAGACAACAATCCCCGCGACCTGACCGCGCAGGTCGATCCGCGTGCGAGGGCGCACGATGGCGAGTTCGGTCTCCACACTCTAACACTTTGTTCTTCTATAAAGAATGTAAAACTCTTTCTTGGGTTGGGAGAGCTGGATGAAGCACTTCATGAGTAACTGTGAGGTCGTGGTACCAATGTAGGGAGGGTACTGAACTGGGGTTCACACGACCTCATGGACTTTACACGCCCCCTCCTGAGTCCAAGAGACATTTGCCCTGCGCATGGATTGGCATACTGGTGATTTGGGCTTGATCCTAGGTGGGTGGGTTTACTCCTGATTTTTTTTTTAATTAAAAAACTCTTTCTAAAGTTTTTATTTAGTTTGACATGCTAAGTACAATCTTGCAGGAGATTTTCACTGGATTGTAGTGGGATTGGACATCAGAAAAATGGGCACAAGCTGACCAAATTGAACATTAAATTGGTCTGGCAGATGAGCTTATGCCAAGCAAGATTTTAAAAACCATTTTCCCAGGCCAGTTTTGGCCGGTTTCCTCCCTATTGGAACATGACCTGTTCAGCTGGTTCCAGTCTGGTTTGGCTGGTTTTTAGTACCATGATGCCAACATCTCCTCCATTACGGCTTGCCATGTTTACGTGTTTATGCCATTTTGGTTACCCAATAATAAGGCAGCAAGAAGAATCAAAAGAGGAAGGATGGATGATCCCACATTTACAGCCATCTTGAATCCTTCGTTTTTATTATGCTCCAGCCCATTAAACTTGTTTAGTAGTGCAGCTTGTCCATGATCAAAGGCATGAAGGTGACTCTGCATTTGGGATAGTCCTTCGATTATATCCATCCAGTTCACCAAGTTCTTTCAGCATCTTGCTCATGATAAGCCTTGGTGCAGAACATGATGCTGGTTGTTTGTTTCTCTTTCTGATTAGCAGAACAAATACAATAAGTACCAGCAGCCAGGAGGGCCATTCAATTTTTTCTTATGTTTGATAGTTACAACAAAATAAGTAGAAGCAAAAAAACAAAGTAGAAGGGGATGGGTGAAATCTTCATATTGTGGGCTTCCTGCACGGTGCAACACAACATAGGGGATGTGTTGGTAATTGGTTGATGTGTGGGAGATCAAAATCTAAATCTGAGTTTTCCATGCGGGTGTTGATGGGTAACAAGTTGGAATATTACAGAAACTCAATTAGATATTTAGATAGCATATGATGATTTACATGGATTATCTGATGTGGTCAGGAGCTGCTGAACCAGCCACTTTGAATGCGAATTGGCTAAGGAACTGTGTAGCGTGATCAGTATTTGTGAAGGTTTTGAGTGGTGTATCTTTCTTGGGCAGATTCTGGAGAACATGAGGTGATTTGGTGATCAAACAAAGTAAAAAGGGAGAACTGCAAGTTGTTACATGTTGCAGTTTAGTGGGAAGTATGATAGGAAGGGACTAAGAAAATTAAGGGTGGGTTCTGACCGCTGGCAATGGACCACTCAAGGTATACAATGAAGCTCAAAACTATAGAGGATCCTCATGGGGGCTGCAGCCAGTGTGATCAGCATGATTCCAGATAGCCAGGATTTTTGGGGGGTTGGGGGGGGGGTCTGCTAATTTCTAATGGTTATTCATTTAATCTTATATGGTCTATTCTACAGTTTTTTAAACTAATGTCTTTTGACACATTATCCAAGGCACATGGCCAATGAGACATGAAGCTGCAGTGCCATGCGTCTGCAGTTGCAGGATCCACGTGCCACTGGGGTTTACCTCAGTGCTTCGAAGGGGAGGAATGGGAGTTATTGTCATTAAGAAAAATGATTGATGCATGTCGCTAATCCTCCTAACTAGCTTACTAAAGCACTGTGAAGGATGCCAAATTCTTAATGACATATTTCATGCAAAGGCTCTGGCAGAAGACCAAAGAGACCAGCTGTTGGATATAAAAGGTCATTTATAGGTAGCCCAGTGTTTTATGTATGAGTATCAATGATACATAATTGCAAAAAGTTGAAGCCTTCAGTCTTTGAATGGTTTGATGAATGCTAGTATAATCTGTTAGTTTGTGGGATCAAATCATTCTTCATAGAGGCCTTTTTGTTTTGATGACCATGGCTGCCACCAACCTCAGCATGTGGTTGCTTTGGACTTGCGGACCCTACCGCTTGTGCCTCATGGGGTGGGGTCTGCCAGCTGGGGTGAGGGGTGGGCAAGGTAAAACCGCTGAGTGGTGCTGCACAGACTCGAGCCAAGGAATCACTCGTGGGTGTGGACATTGTGGTGAAGGCACAACTGCACTTTGCCGCCAAGGGGAATCAAACCACAACCTCATTGTTATTAACAAAGCACGGAACCATTCAACCCACTCCTTGGGGTCCTGGTAGAGCTATTAATTTCAGTACTTTACCTTCAAGGTCAAATTTACTCATAATCTGTGAAATCTTTGATCATGATTATGCGTCATTTATCAGATTTCAAGGTTTATGGCAGGGTTGGCTGTATTGCCGAGTCGTAGCGACTCGGACTGGTGCTGATATGGTACAATATGGCCTGACTCGGACTGTCTCAAGCTTGACTTGGACAGTCTCGGGCCTGCCTCGGATAGTTTCGAGCCTGTCTCAGGCTTGACTTGGATAGTCTCGAGCCTGGCTTGGGCTGTCTCGTTCCGGCCTTGGCATGATGTGATATGCACAAGTTGGGGCGAGTCGCTCCAATACGGCCAACCTTGGTTTATGGCAATTAGAACAAAAGTGATATCTCATGGAAAAGAGATACATTGGAGTGTCAAGTTTGATGAGATTCAGTGAGTGGAGACCATCCCAGGGCTTGGATGCTTGCCTAGGGAGCAAACATTATGCTCAAACCTGTCTTGGGATGAAATCATGGGTGGGCTATGCCCCCTTCTCTACCCAGTGCTAAAGATTTGCTAAAACATGGTTATAATGTAATAACTTCTTTGTCAGATGAGCTGGAAAAGTTATCTTTATTTATTTGAAATGTTTTTTAATTAACTTCATTGATTTTGAATTATTAATCATATTACAACTTTTGTGGGGCTTTAGTCTTCATGTGTCCTTGTGCATTGGAACTCTTTCTGGATATACCGATATAGTGCCGTGGACAACATGCATGACTCATGCTGTTGGAGCTGTATTGATCAGAATTTTTTGTGAAATAAATTACCATAACTTACATTCTTTCTAGATTTTCTTGGGGGGGGGGGGGGTTGTATTCTCAAGATTTCTCTAAAAATGAAGAATCACGGGAAATACTTTCCCGGTAAGTGAAAACCCATGGTAAATGATTTACAGTAAAATAGAAACATTTGGCTGCATTTTTTGTGGAAAATCCTGTGCAAATGAAATCTCGCGCTTGCATCCAGTTCTGGGAGAGAGAGGTGGATGGAAAAAAATTCTCCATGGGGAAATAGATCCCATGATTAATGGGAATATTCCAAGCATAGTTTTCCTAGCTAACTTTTCACGCATTTGCAAAATCTATGAAAGCTTGTTGGGAAAACAAAAGCACGGAAAAATTTAGCAAATGCAAACCAACACCCCCCCCCCCCCCATGTTACACAAGGGCTCAAGTTGATACTTAATCCGATTATGAAGGTTGAGATAATGGGATTGTTTTCTTGAACCTTATTCAGTCAAGAAGGAGCATCGAATTAAAAGATGGTGGCTAGCATAATTTATAACATCGCTGTGAAGCTTTTGCGCTTGGTTATAATCTCCTTATTATCTTTTGCATTTCCAGTGTCAGTCTCAATTGAAGAGCCTTTATGCTGAAGGGATCAAAGGATGTCACTTAGAATTTTCTGCTTACAACTTGCTGTGTGTTATTCTCCACTCCAGTAACAACAGAGAACTTTTATCATCAATGGCAAGGTACTGACATCATAGTTGATTCTTTCGTGCATTTTCTGTTGCATCCCTTGTAGGTTACTGAACATATCATTTTCTGTGGTAATAATTTGAAGGTAATATCTGTATCATAATGAATTTATGTGTGTTCCATAGCATATTCATGAAGGAATTTTATGTCAGGTGGCATGCATGCTTGCCCATGGAAGACTTTCGCCAACATGTCCAGTGTGTTACTTTCTTTTAATTAGAATGTATGAAGCGGTAGAGATCATGGTCTGTTCCCCTCAAATGGACACCCTTTTTAAAATATTAGGGCCTTCTCTAGTAATTACTAATCCAGAAATAAGAAGGGTGGGGGAATTTAGTTGTTTGAGGTATTCCACACTTTTCTGATTGCATCAAACTAGATCTGAAAGTTTAATCTGAAATCTGATCATTTCCTCAGACATACTGAAGTTTGAGAATTGGAATGCTGAGGACAGTATTCAAGTAAAATTTAGCTATTTGTAATCATTAGTAAAGAGATAGGAAGGAGAAAAGAAATTATATTGCAAACCAAGTTATAAGCATGATTTTTGCATCAATGAGAGAATAAAAGAGATGTACTTCTCCTGGTGACCCAAGTTTGTCATATCAGATCTTGGCTCCACTCGGGGTGGGGGGGGGGGTGGGGGGGGGTGGAGAGAGGAGATCTCGGTGAAATCTGGGGAGATTATGACAATGCAAAAATAGACGTACATATATGTGTGATAAGAATCAAGGAATATTGAATCGTATCAAGACATTTTCTCAGTGGAATAGAATATGATTAACACAATACCATAATAACAATACAAAAACGAATTTACACAAACAATAATTGCCTTTTCAGATCTCAATGCCATCTCAACATGTAAGGGAGCTCCTCCTTTATCATCTTCATATCTTCATCCTCCTCTTCTTCCTCTTCTTTATTTCCCTCCTTTATCGTACTCCTCTGTCTCCCTCTTGTTCTTGATCTTGGTAGAGATTCTTTTCGGAACCCTTGGAGAGACAGGGATCTCGGAGATCTTTTAAGAGATGGCAAACCATGCTGGTGATTGATTCAGAGTTGTGGCTTTTCCCAACCGCATGAAAGCTATCCTCTCTGCATTGCTTGAAGATGCAGAGAAATACTAATAGTTTACCCTTTCCTGTGTTATCATATGTAATGTACCTTGCATCCGATGTATTGTCTTACTTACTGGACATGCAAGTTAGGTACTGGTAAGCTTCATCCTAGTTCATTCTAGGTTCTTGTATCCGTCATTGAGTTGTTTGGTTATTTGGCAACATGTGTTGTACCTCTAGGTTCTTGTGTTTGATAATCAGATGTATGGTTGTTAGCCCAACTTCACTGTATGCCCAATTGGAAGTTGATGTTTTGATTGTTAATTCTAGATTATCTGCTGAAGCTAGAAAGGATGAGGCTGTAAAGCATGCTCTTGCCGTTCGTGCAGCTGTTACTTCCGGAAACTATGTTTTGTTTTTCAGATTGTACAAGAAGGCGCCGAACTTGAATACTTGCCTTATGGGTATGCAGGTTTCTCATATTTTGACTAATAGTAATTGTTTTTCCTTGCAATAATTAAGCTATTGTATTACAGATCTATATGTGGAGAAGATGCGGTTTGAGGCTGTAAAATGCATGTCCAAATCATATCGCCCCACAGTTCCAATTACGTTTATTGCACAGGTTCTGGGCTTTTTGCGAGTTGTACCAACAGAGGAAAGTGAAGGAAAGGAGTCAGATGGTTTAGAAGATTGTGAGGAATGGCTGAGGGCACATGGTGCAAGCATCACTGTCGATAACAATGGAGAACCTCAGCTTGATGCAAAGGTATGCCTACAGATGCCCTTTTCCCTGTTTATTACACAAAAATTGTAGCCGAGTCCAAGATTGAGGGCTTCCGTTACGCCACATTGCTTTATCATATACATTAAAATGAGATAAAAATGCAACTTGCCTGAGATGGTTCCTTCAAGGGGCCGTTTGGTTGTTGTAAAATACCATAAAATGTTGTACACTAGGTATATTACGGTGTTTTGGAGTGTTTTATGTCATAGACAGAGACTTTTATGGCTAATTAGTAATTCACACCGGCCAGCGTGATCGGTAGTTATTGCCTTGCACGCGTTATCAACCCAGTCTCTGAGTCTGACGTTAGCATCTAATGGAAGGCTTGGCAGCCTCATCTGGACTGTCCATTAGGGAAGTTTACTGGAATGCACTATTAAGGGGTGCAAATTTTTTGGAACCTTCTTAGTAATGTACATGGAGGGGGAAAAAAAAAAAGAGCACAATGTCTCAAATAGTGTCCGATTATGTCCTGTTTATTACCAGTAGCCGCTTTCTCCTACCAGACGGGGAAGGCCTGCGTCATTCTCATCCTTCCGACCCAACCCGCCGCCGCCGGAAAGATATGCATCCTCGTTACCTCTCTTTCTTCCTCTGCCTCACAAATGATCACATATCGCCTTTGCTGATTCTAATGCATCTGGTGCTGGCTAAGTTTTGAGAACAATATTCCTGTTAAAAGGAGTTGAATTTCTTATTGCACCTTTTTTTGGGGGGGGCTCTTCGCTATTTTGCAGGCAACATCAACGACGCTATACATGCCAGAGCCAGAAGATTCCGTTGCCCATGGCGACTCGAACCTTGCTGTAGATGATTTTTTTACCCGGGCATCCTGAAGTGTTACGACTTACTAGTGGCTTTGCTCGTGTGGAGAACGAGATAGCAGCAGGGGTGTGTCCTTGATAGCGCCGCATTGTGCGTCCTGTCTTGGTGCACGCACCAACGCCGTCTGTGGTGATGGAAAAAAGAAGACATTACTGTTGACATCAGAAGCCACAGAGACGGTTTGGCCCTTGCGGCCCCAGCTCGAAAGGCCGCCAAGACATTCGATGGTGAGGTAAGAGAGACCCCGGAGGAAGAAGGGGTGGGGCGGGGTTGTTGGGTTCGTATTTTCCCCCACACACAGTAAAAAAACGGTGCTCTCCTCTGGTGAAGCCAGGGGTTGCCTCGAAGAAGCTTACCTCTATAGGCAGGGTCGGCATTTGCATGTATATTATACGACAAAGACAAGCATTTGTAATTCAAAAGTTCACTGGAAATTGTGACCTTTTGAGAGAGTCAGGGAATTTCTCAAAACACAGACGACATGTTAGCGTTTTTTTGTCGCGGCCAACTGTCATATTAGATAAATGTGACTCAAAACGGACCACCATCTCAAGCCATCAAGAGAGTTGTTTGACATTCAACTTCAAGTGAAATAATCATTTCAGGTATATCTTCGACACATTTTTTTTTTGGAATTAAATTTTTTTGGCTACTTGACTGAGATGATGATGGATCAGGTTTATCTAATCGTAATGGATATTCTGAATTTATTTCGTATGAGGTGTTGGAAACACCTCCGTATGCCGATACATAAGGCGACAACTGGTTAGCTGGCCTTTATTACTTGACTTTCCTAACTAACCCTGGCTCAAATGAATCTGACCTTGTTCTCTGGAATTTTTTTGGAAGGTGATTGTTCACTGAACTTGTTTATTAGTTGAATTTTGTTAGCTGACCCTATTAGCTATGAAGTTGGAAGATGTTTATTCCCCAGTCCATGTTAGTGTTACTAGGACTTAAAACGACCCTTCTTGTGTGCTTAAAAATCTACCTTCATAGCGTTATCAGATGTGATTAATTCAAACTTTCTAACAATACGAAAATTATTGATTCCAACAAAAATTGGTTTTGCCACTTGTATGAACTATTTCTTTAATGGGTGAATCTGTGGGTCAAGTGTTTACAAATCCTCAATAATGACTTAAAATTTAGACATTCACATTTGAGAAGGGTAGAATCAGTATGGCTCACGTGCGGCCCAGTAGTGTTAGGTTTAAGTCGGCCCAAGATTTGCACAGTGCAAAGTGAACCTCTGACAGTTGGCGGCCCAATTAAGATGGGAAAAGGATTCATCAGCTCATAAGGGGCATCGTTTCAGGTATTTTAAACGTCGAATGATTTTTCGACGATCGAACGTTACTCTCATCATCATCGATCTTTACTCCAGTAAGAACGAGCATATTTCAAGGGTGTTGTAAGACTCGTCTGAAGATCGCACGGTCCGGTTAAACGGGCATACAACGGAAACTTTTTTCACGTCTTTCCATGTTAAGGGATGGGTCTCTATCGTCGTGACAACCGATATAAATAGATATTCGATCAGATGACAAGGATATACATAGAGAGAGAGAGAGAGACGTAGATCTACGCGGATTTACAGACACTCACGTTGAGACACAGAGAGAGTCATCTACAGAGAAGAGCCTTGATCTATTTTCGAGCACATCTTAAGCCCAGCAAGCACTCTCCGAATAGTCACAGGACACAACGAGTACCCTTAGAAGCTCCATCCGACTCTAGTCTTAATCAGTCTGTTCTCATCCTCCTCTCTCTCTCTCTCTCTTCATCCACTGTTGATCCTCACGTAACACGATCCTTACTTGAGTATCGGAAGGTTGTCCTTCAGGATAATGTTTAGGGCTTCTTCTGACGTATTATTCCTGGTGTTTGTAGACTTACGTGGGTGACTTGACGTTCTTCCCTAATAAATAAATCTTAAAAGTGGCACGAGATCATGAGACATTATTTCCACCTCTACAACATTTTTTCCCTCCATAGAAATTATTTTATATATTTGCCTTCTTTAAAGAATAAATATTCTCCCATTTGGCTTCACTTACACAGAGTTCTCCTCCCACACAGTTGAAAGAAATGAGCATCGAACTAGAGTTCTTTCGTACATGATGGAAGTCTTATGCCCTCCGGTTCATATTCTTGAACTCGTTAGGTGTCCGGATATAAGCTGGCTTCGCTCCAGTGGATTCTCTTTTCCTCTAATTTGTAGTTGGGAAAAATAATTAGCACCCCCTGTTATAGAGGGGTTTGTTCTTTTGGGTCCCCATCAGGATATCATCCAATCTCCACTCCTTTATCAGGGATTTATCTTCTAGTCCTTGGAGTCACATTCCCGTTAAAATCATTTGAATGATGGTCAAACTCCTCTCTCTCTCTCTCACTCTCTCTATGCACGATGGGCAGGGATGAGACCCACTTCGTCTCTCTCTCTCTCTCTCTCTCTCTCTGTGCTCGATGGACAGGGATGTCTCTCTCTCTCTCTCTGTTTTATCTGTTATGAGCTCCTGAAAGATCCTTCACTCTCAAACAGACTTCTTCACACTTCCCCCAGAGGAGAGAAACATGTAGCAGAGAAAAAGTAGACTGCTGTTGAACTAAGGTTCTTTATCTCTAGCATAAGCGATCACATCTCTAACTCTGAATGTCCCCGTTGCCTCCTTCTCTCTTTTTATAGGAATTACAGGTAGCCAACAAAACGAAGATAAGAAGAACGAATACAACGAAATAGGTATGATGTTGGATAAGATTCGTCCGTCGAGGTCGTCACACAAAGGTGAACCCGTGTACTAAGAGACTGATCATCCTTCCTTGGCAAAACAGCCCACGGTGGTTGCCGTGCATGGGTCATGGCTACCGTGATCACTGGACTTTGTCTTCATGCCTGCAGGCATGTGGTCGATCGTTTCATGACTCCGTTATGCTGCATCGAGCTGCATGCACGAGTGTTTGTTTATGTGCCAGTCCTCCTCAGGATCTTCTCCTCGTCATGGAGAGACATTAACGTGATATTGAAATACGGTCCCAACAATGTCGACGCTACATTAATTAATGATGACGCGTTACGGATAAATACATTAGTGATGCATTAATGACACGGGATCCATATGCATCCTCCAATTAAGTTTGCCAACATGTGGTAATCATTAACGACCGCATCCAATGCATATCAGTAATGCGGCATCAATATGCATCTCCAAGCTATCGATATGCAGTATCAATAACAACTGTGTCTAATGTGGTATTCATAACATATTAATAGTAATGCAACATCTATATTAATTGTGGATACCACGGTATCATCTCTCCTTGCACGTACACCCATGAGCGTGTCCGTGCACGCGCATATATATATATATTGGGGTCGGTTACATGAATCTTGTTCTGCCAAAGATTTCTATCAAGTGCAATATTCGTATTTAAACTCAAGAAACTAATGTCCTTCCTAATAACATCGCACCATCTCATTTTAGACCTTCCCCGAGCTCTTTTACTAGCATCCACTAAGATTTGGTCACATCTTTTAACCGGCGCTGAGTTAGGGCGACGACACACATGCCCAAACCACCTGAGTCTAATTTGTCTCATTTTACTATCAATTGGAGCTATCCCTAAGTCCTTACGGATACGCTCATTCCTAATCTTGTCTTTCTTAGTCTTGTCACACATCCATCTCAACATCCTCATCTCTGTTACACACATTTTGTGGATGTGTTCCTTTCGTACTGCCCAACACTCGGTACCATATAACAAAGTAGGTCTCACAGCCGTTCTATAAAATCTCCCTTTGAGTTTCACAGGCATACGACGATCACAAAGGACACCTGATGCACTTCTCCATCTTAACCAGCCTGCCTTAATCCTATGTGTAACGTCATCATAAATCTCCCCATTCTCTTGTATGATAGACCCTAAGTATCGAAAGCTACTATTCTTCTGAATGTTATGTCCATCAATTAGAACCATGTATTTCTGAACCACTCTCCCATTACTAAAATTACAGTGCATAAACTCTGACTTACTCCTACTAATTTTAAAACTTTTAGACTCCAAGGCAAGTCTCCAACGCTCTAACTTAGCATTTAAAGCATCAATACTCTCATCAATTAAAACAATATCATCTGCAAAAAGCATACACCAAGGGATATCCTCATGTAATTTTTTAGTTACTTCATCCATAACTAAGGCAAAGAGATACGGACTTAGTGCAGAACCTTGATGCAAACCTATAGAAACGGAAAATTCACCGGTCTCCCGAGCAATAGTTCGAACACTAGTAATAGCGCCGTCGTACATATCCTTAATCAAATCAACATATCCTTGAGATATTCCTTTCTTTCTTAATGTCCACCAAATCAATTCTCTCGGTACTCGATCGTACGCCTTCTCTAAATCAAGAAAAACTATATACAAATCTTTTCTCATCTCTCTATACTTCTCCATTAGCTGCCGTAGTAAGAAAATAACTTCTGTAGTAGATCTATTTGGCATAAAACCAAACTGATTTTCCGATACAGTAGTCATACATCGGAGGCATTTTTCAATTACTCTTTCCCAAAGTTTCATAGTATGGCTCATAAGCTTAATTCCACGATAATTGTTACAACTTTGAATATCTCCTTTATTTTTATAGAAAGGAACTACAACACTTATTCTCCAAACTTCTGGTATTCTCCGTTCCTTTAAAATTTTATTAAAAAATTTAGTTAGCCACTGAATACCAATATCTCCTAGGCCTTTCCATACTTCAATAGGTAAGCCATCTAGTCCTAAGGCTTTACCCACTTTCATTTTTCTTAAAGCATCCTCCACTTCTGACATTTTAATACGCCTGAAATATTGATATTTATCCAATATTGTGGACTCTTGGATATCTTCTAAAGATAAATCATTGACGGAATCTCCATTAAGTAACTGCTGAAAATAGCTATGCCACCTCCCTTTAATCTCAAGATCCTTAGTTAAAACCCTTTGATCTTCACCTTTGATGCACCGAACATGATCTAAATCTCTAGTTTTTCTTTCTCTTAATTTAGCAAGTTTAAATATGTCCTTTTCACCCTCTCGGGTTCCTAATTTATTATATAAATCTTCAAATGCCTTTGATTTAGCTTCGCTAACTATTTTCTTAGCTCTCTTTTTAGCGATTTTATAGGCTTCTAGGGTTTGATCATTTTTGTTAGTTTGCCAAACTTTAAAGCATTCCCTTTTTACTCTAATGATATTTTGGATTTTCTCACTCCACCACCAAGTCTCTTTTTCTAAATTCTTTTTACCTTTAGATTCGCCTAAGAGTTGTTTTGCAACCCTCGTTATACAATTTGAAATATTATTCCACATTACATTAGTTTCTTGTTCTAAATTCCAAATATTTTCCTTTAATAGATGATTTTTAAATATTTCCAAACTTTTACCTTTTAAATTCCACCATTTAATCTTGGAATAATTATTTATAATGATCTTTCTTTTGAATTTAGGGATAGTGACATCCATTACTAACAACCTATGTTGAGGGGCTAGACTCTCACCAGGAATAACTTTGCAATCTTTACATAAAACTCTATCGACCTTCCTAATAAGAAAATAATCAATTTGACTTATATGTGTTCCACTCTTGTACGTTATTAAGTGTTCGTCCCTCTTCTTAAAGAAGGTATTAGTAATTGCTAGATCATAGGCCATAGCAAAATCAAGAATAGTGTTACCCATATCATTTCTATTGCCAAAACTAAGCCCTCCATGAATCCTCTCATAGCCTCTATTATTTTTACCCACATGACCATTAAGATCTCCTCCAATAAAGATTCTCTCTTCACTAGGGATATTTTGGATCAAACTATCAATAGCCTCCCAAAATTACTTTTTAATGCTCTCTTCTAATCCTACTTGGGATGTATATGCACTAATTATATTCAAAGTATCCTCACCTAAGATAAGTTTAATTAACATTAGTCTATCCCCCAATCTATTTACTTCCACAACTCTGTCTTTTAAGTTTTTATCTATTATTATAGCAACACCATTTCTAGAATTATTATTACCTGTATACCAAATTTTATATCCATCAATGTCTTTAGCTTTATGTCCTTTCCACCTAGTTTCTTGTAGTCAAGCTATGTTAATCCTCATGTCCTTCATTAACTTAACTAATTCTAAACTCTTACCCGTTAAAGTTCCTATATTCTAAGTAGCTAGACGGATCCTATATTTTTGGACTTGCTTCTTTACCCGTGTGCGTCCAACCCCACATGAGAACCCTTGCCTATTTGACACCGCAATCGGGCGCCATTGCGGCGCGTCGCTTACGGGGAACGCCCTAGCTAGCCCTTGCTCACTTGTCATTCTATCCGGGTTCCGATGTAACGCGTCGCTTACGGAGAACGCCCTAGCTAGCCCTTGCTCACTTGTCATTCCATCCGGGTTCCGATGTAACGCGTCGCTTACGGGGAACGTCCTAGCATTAGCACATAATGTATTTGGATCAGAATTCATGTTGGAGATGTGACAAAATTTTACTGCTGGCTGTCGACCTAACGCAAACCCTCCTCTTTTCTCATCCAGGCTTGGGACCGGCCATGGCAGAGTTGATCACATGGGGTCGACCCCATGAGAAACCTCCCGTGTGGCCTTCTTCTGGATCGTTTGTTTCCCCTCGTTATTATCCAATCTCCTAAAACACTGCCCGGTTTTTTCTTAAACCCCCTCCAACTCACCCCCTTCACACAGGGAGGGAGAGAGAGAGAGAGGGAGATCGTGTAGAGATATATATATATATATACATATTATTTTTAACATATTTTTAAATATCTTTATTAAACTGTACTTATTAGGTAATGATAGTTAAGAAAAGGAAAAAATAATTAAATTTATTAAAGTTTTTATTTTAAAATTTAAAAATATATAGAGTCCGTAGACTCAACCAATCACAAATAAACACATGCTCATACGTCATGAATATTTAAATTTTATTTTTAATATAATTTATAATTATTTTCTTAAAACTAATAATTAATTATATCATATTTATTTTAAAAATATATTAAAAATGATTAAGACTAACAATCAAAATTATAAAAGTTATGTTGAAATTACGCTTCGAACCAGTGAAATGTAAATGTTAGTAGCGTACAGCGTAAGTTTGTCTTGAAATTTTGATTGTTAGTCTTAATAAATTTTTTGAACATAATTTTAGGATAAATATGATATGATTAATTATTAAATTCTAATAAAAATTAATAGAAATAAAAAATAAATGTAAATAGTGTATAGTATAGTGTCTATTTGTGATTAGTTAGATCTATAAATCTTACATATTTTTAAATTTTAAAATAAATATTTTTAATAAATTTAATTAAATTTTTTCTTCTATTACTTAACATTATCTAATTAGTAGATTTTAATAAAAATATTTAAGGATGCGTTGAAAAATAATATCCATCTGCACTACTCCCTCTCTCTGTGAAGGGGGTGAGTTGGGGGGAGGGGTCATGGGAGAAATCGGTTGCCCCGGTTCGGGTACTCCGTTAACATGCACCTAATATTAAAGAAATGAAGGACGCTACAAAAACGAGTTCCTCAATAAAAGAAGGGCTGCTGGTTGGATGACCAGCAAAATAAGTCCCCTTCTCACAGGGAGGGTGTTAATTAATTTTTGCTTTATAATCTTGAATTTTCTTACGATTTTATGAAAACAACAAAAGAAATAAATTTCTAGTGAAGGAGACTTCGCAGAAAAGAAAAAGAAAACACTTATTTGAATTATCCCAAACCGAGCCGCCACGAACAAAAGCCCTGGGTATACAAAAAAAGAGAGTGAGGATTAAATAGACTTCGTGGCGCTTCCTCGGCCACTCGTGGCGAGCCGCCGGGTGTCACTCACCAACGTTCGCCGAGGACGACGGCGGCGAAGACTCGGGCCAGACGCTGATCTTCTCCTTCTCGTACTTCACGAACAGGGCGGCCGCTGCCGCCACGGTGTAGATCTGGATGAAGAGGATGGCCGGGGCGTGGTAGCTGAGCAGTCCCTTCCCGGATCCCAGCTCCACCAGCAGCAGCGCCGCTAGCCCCAGCGCCGCCAGCCACCCGTTGAGCCACTCGCTGTAGGGGCTGAGCCCGAAGTCGACCTTCATTCCCCCGGCCGAGAGCGGCTCGCGCAGGGGCACCGGCGGCAGCAGCACCTTGCCGCCCTTCTTGGAGGTGGAGGAAGCCGCGCCCGCGCCCGCGCCCGGGGGGGACTTCTTGGCGCGCCTCTGCTCCGCCTTCTTCCCCGTGCCGCTGCGGTACTTGAGGCGCATCTGCGCGAGCCGGTTCTCGAATGCGGCGTCCGGCTCGGCCGGGGCCGCCGGCTCCTCCCCGCCGGCGTCGGGGGTCTCACCTCGGTTGGGGTCCGAGGAGGCCCGGGGAACGTGGCGCGACGGCTGAGGCGATGAGAGGAGAAGGGAGGTCGGCCTCAGGAATCGCGATTTGGCAGCGGCGGAAGGGAGACTGAGGGTGGTGGGAGGGAAGATATGGCGGATTTGGACGGTGGGGGCGCTCGCCATGTCGGCCGGTCCTTTCCCGGTGAGGCTCTCTGTGTTTCCCCCAGCCGGCCTTCTTCGTCTTCGTCTCCTCATAATTCATTGTTGTTTTATTTTTACTTTTAACGGCCCCCCTTTTCGTATTCTTTGCCACGTCCAACTAAACGTTTCAATATTTAGCGATATACTCCTAAAATTATCACTATTAAATGCTTTGTTCCTGGAGTTCAAGTGATATTTCTAAAACTACGGAGAGAAAGTAGGCACGTCGACAAATACGATGATTAGTAGGAATTTAAGACATGATTATTAGCAAGGTATTGCGGCAATTTGACGATGTTAATTGTTAAGGAATAAGGATATACTGAGATATTAACAAAAAGTTGCAAAAATTTGACAAAAGTCTTCCTTTTTTTTTCCCCTTCCCCGTCGAGAAATATCACATATCTGTAGTTGATGGGACCGTGGGAGTGCCGAGAGTTCCACAGCGGCAAGACCATCATCCCCTCAGTTCCCACTCAGCGGGCTCGCTTGGCAAGAGGCCCGTTACGCCCACGTGAAGAGGAGCTGAGCTGAATGGGCCATCGTCCAACATTGCCTTCTCTGCCTCTTATCGGATCTCCCCCCCGTTATGGTCCCGCCCGCCAAGCTGGCCGGCCACTCTTTTCCTCTCCCCTGCTGTCCTATCGTTCCTAGCTAGATCAATAGGATGACGGTGTGTAACGCTTGCTCCATGTACATTATTACTCCCATGGTCCTGTCCACTTCGGTTTGATTCTCGGTTTCTTTGGCCGGATTTTGTTTCTATGTCTTGACAGATTTTGAAACCGATTCAACTGAACGCATATCACACTAAAAAAAAATTGGCTTAATTTGATTATCTGGTATTGTGGGTCTGGATCGAATTTGTTTATATATCCCAACTAGAGTCATGGCAGTTGTTGGCTTTTTGTAGTGTCTTAGCCACATGTTTTAGTGGAGTTAGAGGCCGACGACAATGAGAGGAACGTTTTGGACGTTGGAGAGTTGTCCGGCGTCCGATCCGTCTAGGTGAATGCACGTTATGGACCGAAGAATCCGATGGCTGACCTTCTTGGGCCGCCCGTCGTGGGCTGCGCCCATCGGGAGTCCGTTAAGCGTGATGTAGTGTCTTAGCCACATGTTTTGTGACACACTAAGAGTCAGGCGACAGTAATAAATCTGAGAGTGTTCATGCTTTATCGATGATAGTCGTGTAGCTACGTGGTTTTGGCATGTCCAGATAGTGCGACATCAGTCCCTGTTTGCTTCGATCTCCTTCCCGGGTTCCGCCCGCTTTGATATATAGCTTCCATTGTGTGCATGTATTAGTATTATGCCCGGATAAATGTCTTCACACTAGCATTGTTCTCCCAGCACCTTGTGTGGTGTGGTTGCAACAGAGCCAACACGAGGTTCGCTAGCTCTTCATTTCTTCCCACGGGTCCTCCTTGCTCCGATCAGCAATAGCGTGAACTACGTACGGAACAGGGACTGTTCGACCAGTAATAAGGGAGCTCGGATGAGTAAGAGAGGGATCCCCGAACCCCACCCTCTCCTGTTCCCACTCTTCTCTAGTGTGGGTTGTGGCCCCTTCTCATTCTTCTGCGGCAATTAACCTCTCGCCAACCAAGGGAACAAAGTTTTTGAGGAAGGAACGGGTCTCCTCCCGGAACCTACCCACCACCTACTGAACCATCCCCTCCTTCCACCAGTGTACGTACGTTCACGCACAAGGAAAGTGAAAGGCAAACTTGAAGGTACGTACTTATCAGTTACCGGACGGGTTTTGATGCTCAAGAAGAGCATGCAAAAGAGAGTTGATCAAGAGCAAGAGGCCTAGGTTGCAGCCCTAAGGGAGCTCAATTATCTCGTGAGCCATGCATGGGAGTTCCAAGGCAGCGTTGGAGAAGACGGTGGTGGGGTTAATCACCTCCTGTGAGGTCATTGATTTGAGAAGGAAACAAAAAGGAATATGGTCCAGCCCACATGCAACTTTTATATAACTGCGCCATCACTAGTCTCCTAATTGGGCTTACGTTTCAACGTTGATAGTTGGGTTTGTTTATCAACTCGGGGGTGGGGGGGGGGGGTGACCCTTCACTTGGCGTCCCTGTCGTGAGCTCACCCTCTCTTAAAAGAAGGGGGAAAAGTTGGAGAACTAATTAATGTGAGTCAATATCTTGTGCGATGGGCTTCATGAATGGAGGGCGTTGGGTAAGCGGTAAGAAAGCTTCCTTTTGCCCAATTAATGAGGATTACGGATTACACGTTAACAGCGCATGGCATTTGACCTGCCGCCACTGGACGGCTGTACGTAGCTAGGGTTAGCTCGTTTGCTTGCCCCGGCCCCCTCCCTTGCATGCATCGGCCAGGTCATTTGATGGTGAAGCCTCCCCTCTTGTCTGTCCAGATCAATTAATTCATCTTAAAGAAGAGAAGTCGGTTCTCAAGTCCCTCTCTGACACACCGCCATCCCAACGTTGTGCATCCAATTCGAGCTAACTTAATGTTTCTCTATAATTAATTGGAAGAGGAGTGCTATTCTTGTAGAAGTATGACTGTTTCATGCATATTTAAATTCAAACCAACCCAGTGTCTTTCTCTTAAGAGGCCATTTGGCGTGCTGTAAAATATCAGGTTTGAGATCACCGGTTTTAAAATCTATAGAGGTAAAGTTTTTAATTATAAAATCACTGGTTCTACGTACAATCTCCAGTTTAGATTAGTTTTCGATAGCTTAATTTGGTGTGAAAGTCAAAAATCAATTAAAAAGGATGCTATATATATATATATGGATCAACCAATTTTAATACTCAACATTTTACGGCACAGTGAATATACAATTTATGACATTCCAATTTCCAAATGTATGAAAAAAATATTTTACACAGTATTTTAGGACAGTTTACAGTCCACCAAACATTAATTACCCTTGCAGAAGAACATTCTTAATTACACAAATATATGATTATTTTGTGCTCATATATATATATGAACCATGCCTTTGGGTTCAACGTCGTCATGGGGGAAAAAAATAATCTTGCAGACTACGTACACGATCTCCATCAGAGGGAAAACGCCTGTTTCTCGAACCCGTGTTCAATTATGCAGTCTAGAAATCTAAATTCTGATAGGATATATAATTAAGGGGAATGATTACAAGGCTCCTGTATCAGTGGCGCTGATGGAAAACCCAACCCCCGCTAATAACCCACCCTGACCCTTGCATGCAGGTTCCTATGTACGAATAAGATCAGAGGTCTCACTCTTCAATTCCCCCACTGGCCACGGGTTCTGGATGCTCCAACCAACAAATTAACCCCACCCACCAGTTCAACCTCCCCATCGTCCTCCCAACGTCCTCCTCCTGTATGCATATTCTCAGGAGAAGGGAAGGCAGATATGCCCAACACGTACGTACGACTGGTACGTTCAAATCACTTTCTTACTTCCATACTTCGGTAAGATTGATACGATGCAGAAAATATGTAGTAGCTAGGTATATTTAATCAACAGGAAATAATAGTGATGTGATCAGGTAGAGTTGAACAATGTTGAAGGCGATGGAAGAATTTTTTTTTAAAAAAAAAAGTAGAGAGAAGAACTTGTGGACCGTGTGAAATCTCATTACATGGATTGGCGTGGGGGCTTAATTGCTTTCTTTCCCGTGAAAAAAAAAAAGAGAACAAGAAACATGAAGAAGGAAGAAGAAAAGCAAACTGTAATTATGCTGATATGTATATATACCACATGAGAATATGAGATAAAATGAGGTCCCCTGGCTGTAACATTTCACCTTCTTTGTTTTTGTTTTTGTTTTTTTTTGTTTTTTTTTTGGGAGGGGGGGGGAGTGTCAAATGATGAGGTGAAAAGAGGAGGTACGTATACGCGCGCAGTCCAAATCTCAAGAAGCAATGGATCAGGTGTAGACTGTTCTTACCGCGCCCTCTGCTAGAACACGGCATGCGGGGTTTACTCTACCTCCGCTTGTTATTGCTGCCCAGCAGCAGGGCCAGGTAGAAGAGGATCCTGAAGAGGAATCCCCAGGCCACGGTGATCCAGACGCAGTCCCACTTGCCCAGGTCGGTGATGCCCTGCTGCCGCAGGATCTCCGGCCCCGTCGTCACGCACGTCGCACGGGAGATGTTCTTCCCGAGCACGGCGCTCATCCCGGCCAGCAGCCGCCCCTTCACATCCGGCGTCAGCTCCCCCAGCGGCGAGTTGTCGAAGATCTGCTCCCCGCGGACGAAGCACCTCGCCGGGTCGTCGAACTCGTTGTGGAGCACCGCCTCGTAGGGGTACTTCACCAGCGATATGTAGTGGAACCACAGCCAGTAGGGCGGGATCCTCTGCCTCGTGATGAAGAAGCCGGAGAAGAGCAGGAAGTAGGCCAGTATGGCCACCACCACGGTGAAGCCCAGCATGACGTGGGAGACGACGCCGGAGAGGAAGGTGACGAAGGAGTTCCCGGCCCAGAAGGACGCCAGGATGACCAGGAAGTAGAAGACGAAGCCCTCGAGTCCCCCCGACAGGCCCACCGCGAAGAAGGTTGTGGCCGCGAAGGCGATGGAGAGGAAGACGAGGGAGGGGAAGGAGACCACGGCGTTGGCGAGCACGTAGGAGGACCGGCGGTAGGCGTTGTAGGCCGTCTCCCGCATGAAGACGTAGCGCTCGTGGAGGAAGACGGGGAGGGCGTCGGCGCAGGAGTAGAAGGTGGTGGACATGGCGAAGGCGAAGAAGCCCAGCCGCTCCTGCACGCCCTTGGGCGAGGTGTCGAGCCGCCAGAAGATGGTGGCCAGGATGAAGCCGGTGACGAGCACGGCGCCGAGGCGGACCCCGAAGAGCTCCGGCATGCGGCGGCTGTTGGTGAAGGACCGCTTGCCGATCACCCACATCTCGATCCAGAACGGGTTAGCGAAGGTGGGCACCGAGATGATCTTGCCCGGGTGGGCGGCGCCCTGGGTGGCGCCGGAGACGAGCTTCCCCCGGGAGATACTGGCGCTGATGGCGTCCTTGAGGGAGATGGACCCCTGCAGCAGCGTGCTGGGCTGTCCCGGCTGCGGGCCGGGGTTGGCGTTCTTGGCCTGCCACCTGCGGTTGAACTCGACGAGGGCCTTGGTGGCGCCGGGCTCCCCCTCGAGCTCCCGGACGAGGTCCAGCGCGAACTCGCAGCGGTTCTCGTTCTCCGGGATGGGCTTGCCGAACTCGGCGAAGAAGATGGGGAGCCCCTCCGGCGGCCCGTTGTACACGACCAGGCCCCGGGAGAGGAACATGAGGTGGTCGAGGAGACCGACGATGCGGTAACTGGGCTGGTGCACCGACATGATCACGATGCTGCCGCTCTGGGCGATGCGCTTCAGCACCTTGACCACCATGAACGCCGAGGTGGAGTCGAGCCCCGAGGTGGGCTCGTCGAGGAACAGCAGGATGGGATCGTGGATGATGTCGGTGCCGATGGAGACGCGCCGGCGCTCCCCGCCCGAGACCCCGCGGTGGCCCTCGTCACCGATGACGGTCCCGGCGGCGGCGCGGAGCCCCAGCTGGTCGATCAGCGCCTGCACTCGGCCCTTCTTCTTGCTCCTGGACAGCGTGCGGGGCAGCCGGAACTCCGCCGAGTACATGAGCGTCTCCTCCACGGTGAGCATGGGGAAGAGCAGGTCGTCCTGCATCACGTACGCCGAGATCACCTTGAGGAGGCGGCTCTCCAGGGCCTCCCCGTTGAGGGTGACCCTCCCCCGGAGGCTCTCCCTGGCGATCCTGTTCGCCAGCGCGTCGATCAGCGTCGACTTCCCGGAGCCGCTGGCGCCCAGCACGGCCAGGATCTCCCCCTCCTTCGCCTCCCCAGTGATGCCGTCCAGCAGCGTCCTCGTCTTGGCGGACCTGCCCGGGCCCTCCCCAGCCGCGGCTGGCGGGGACTCCCCGGCGGCGGCGGCCCCCAGCCGGTTGCGGCCCCGCCCGAAGAGGGACATCTTCTTGGGGTTCTTGACGCTGTAGCTGAGGTCGGAGAAGGTCAGGACGAACGGCTGCGACCTCCCTCCCGCCATGTCCTCCAGCTCGACGACGTGGCTGTGCGGCGACTGCTCCTGCCGCTGCCCGTCGCCGCCGTCCTGCTCCGTGGTGTCGCCGACGTGCTTGAGGAGCTCGGCGAGGGTGCGGCCGGCGGGGGCGGCGCTGTCGTCTTCTGCATCCATGATGGGCGATAGGGTATTACTACTTCTCCTGTGGAAGGACCGCTTCTCCACGATCCGCGCCATCGCCTTTCGGTTATAATCTCTCGACTCGATCGACCTCCTTTTATATGGTGTATATATATATCAGCTCTAGCGAACACGCCAGGTTTCTAGTGTGCCGCAGGAGCACGCGATCGGAGGACTGAAACACACTCGCTCCGCAGTGACGAGTCTCCCGCTACATCCGGCGGAGACGGAAGGCGTGTAGGCATGAGAGAGAGTGAGAGAGTGAGAGAGAGAAGAAGGGCACAGGAGCTGAGGGCAGAGGGCACGTCTTCTGACTCTTCTCCAGGCAAGGCCTTCCTCTACTTTCTTGCATCTGTTGGTTTCCGCAGGAAAGGGGTCTGGGGTGGAAAGAATTGCGCATTACAACGTACGTATTACTTCTAACGTAGTATTTTTATCTTTAACGTGTACATGTTACGACTAACGCTTCCTCCCCCACGTACTCTTTAGAAAATCTCTCCACCCTACAAATCCAATGACAGGGGGTGTTTTTAAATGGTAATGATGGCAGAATACTCCGAAACCCTCTCTCCCCAGTTTTGAAGGATTGTGGAGAGAGCACCGATCATGTGCCTTCTATCCTAGATTTTTTCCAACGCGGGAGTGTTTTTTGACGATGATCGAGGATGGAGCACGTGATCAGACAAAACTCAGGTCACGTATCTCTAGAAGATTGAGCACGTGACCAGATAAAACTCTTCCAAAATAAATCGAACTTAAGACCTCGTATTTCTTTGACAGAGATCTTCTATCATTCGACTTACTCCAGATCCTCAACCAAGACACAGTTAGGGACGCGTGTGATAACACTCAAATATTATCTAGATTTTCAAATGTTGAAATCCCAGCTCAACGCAGTGCCAAACGCCACCTCAGTGTTGCAAGCAATAATAATCCATGGAAGGGGAGGGAGAGGGGTTGTTTTGTTTTCCTCTCCGTTTTTGGTAGGAGGATATGGGTCTCCCAGGGGGCCTACGCGAATTAGGTGGGGGGAGTTAATCTACTCAATCCACGGTAGTCCTCCTCTTCTGCGACCTTTGAAACAAAAAAAAAAACAAAAGTGAACCACACACGGGCTTCGAGCTACACCTGCGTGCTGACCGGAACGTATATTACATGGAACCAGAGAGATGATAGATGGTGTTAGGAACATATATAACCAGCATCCGTTTCATCTCCTCCATGTGTGTGTGTGTGTGTGTGTGTGTGTGTGTGTGTGTGTGTGTGTGTGTGCGCGCGTGCGCGCGCGCGTGTGTGTGTGTGAGAGAGAGAGAGAGAGGGATGGGCATGGGTCATGGTCCCATGGATGGATGGATAGTTATGCCGAGAAGACCGCCACCATACCGAGAGGCAACGTACGTCATGTAATATACATAAAACATTGAAATATGTAGTGAGGGTGAGGACAATGGCGGTGGATGACATTATTACTCAATTTTATACACAGCAAGGAGAAGGGAGGAGGCTGGTAGAGTTGGGGTTCATGCATATGATCATTCGAGCAGACAAGAAGAAGGGGACGGTGGAATTGGTCTTTCATGCCGATTTTGTGTGGGGGAAATGGATGTCTCCTCCCATGCCCTGGGTTCTCCGTAAGGATTATGAAATATCGGTAGAGGTAAAGGTGGATTTAAATATAGAGGAGGGTAAAATCGGCTCGACCCATGAAAGGTCTATTACCGTCAGGTCCAGTCAGGCCCACAGTCTGGGATGCATCTGTCGGGTCTCGACAGCCGCAGCCCGTCACGGACGGTCTGGGACAGATCGTCCTTGGATCCGCCAGCCCATGAAGGACTTTGACCTAGGCACAACGGCCATCAGATGACCCTGGGCATTACCCCAGATGACAACCCTCCGATGTTTAAGGCAGTACTTGGGAGACGAAGGAGCTGGAAGGAGAGAGCGAGAGAGGGAGAGCCGAGAGGTCGTGAAGCAAGTCTAGAGGGATAGACTACCTTTGAGGGAAGTCCTCGCCGTGGCTAGCGAGTGCTCGTAGAGTGCTCGCTAGGCGGTAAGGGTGCTCAAAAGGCAGCCGGTGCTTGACAGGGATGCTCTCTCTTGACAGCAGGTGGATTTCTCCTTTCTCTCGTCTGAAGCTCTATGTGTATGTCTTGGTGGAGTTCATCGTCCCCTGCTTCGTCCACTACAAGAAAAAGTGGCTATAGCGACCGAATTAGCGACCGATTTAATCGGTCGCTAGTCGGTCCCAAATAGAGACCAATTCGGAGACCGAAATAATCGGTCGCATAACCGAGACCGTTTCAGCGACCGCATGTATATCGGTCGCTAATCGGTCGCTATTATTGCGACCGAATTAACTTCGGTCTCCAGTCGGTCGCTGATGCCGTTATACTTCCTACTACGACCCCCGCCCGCCCGAGCCCTCCCGCCCGAGCCCCCCCTCCCGAGCCCCCTTCCCCTGCGGCCCCCTCTCCGCCCTAGCCCCCCTCCCCGCTCCCGCCCGAGCCCCCTCCGCCGGAGCCCCCCCTCCGCCCGAGCCCTCCCGCCCGAGCCCCCCTCCTCCGCCGGAGCCCCCCTCCCCTTGCTGCCTCCCGCCCGAGCCCCCCTCCGCCGGAGCCCGTCGCCGCGCCGCTCGCGTCGAGTCGCCGTCGCCGCTCGCCCTGCCGTCGTCGCCCTCCGCAGGTACCTCTCTCTCTCTCTCTCTCTCTCTCTCTCTCTCTCCCTTCCCCCTCCGTCACCGCCCTGCTCATCGTGTGGATGTTACTCTGGTGAATTCTATCTTGTTGAGTGCAAACCCAAGGATTGATTAGACATGTTCTTGGTAAATCCGGATGCATATGATCTGGTTACCACTACCATTGATCGAAATGAGCAATGGCTGTGCAGGTTGAGGTTTCTCACTTCACCCCCTACAACCCAAGAAGTCTTAAAATTTAAGTTACCATGACGCCCCTCTCTGCGTTCTGTGTTTGTGACTGGGTATTCCGAGCTAGTTCTTCCGCCGTCCCAGATTATCCCACTCCTCCACCGGCCAGGTCAACAACGAAATCCTTGTTGAACTTCTGGAAGCACGTTACTGTTTGCACATCAATTGAGAAGCTTACACATCCATATGTTATGTCTGGGCATGCTGTGTGTCCGGGGGTAGAAATTTTATCTCGTTGGTTATCAGAATTTCTTTACGGGATATAAGATAAATGACTTGCGTCAAGATGGAATGGTCCTCAGTTACTAGCCCTTTTAAACAAGGGATTTTTGTATATATATATATATCTATAAATATCGGTTTTGCCAAATAAACTCTCCTATAGACCTATTATCGAGAAAATCTTCAAAATAGTTAGAATGATTGTAGTTATACCTCTGACGTAACTCAAGTTGGTTTAACTAGAGCTAAACGTGAGTCAAATGGCAAAATTATTAACTTACTCTCTCTCTCTCTCGCGTTCGTGGGAGGGGAGGGGAGGGCCGCGGAGAGGAGAGGTTGCAAGTAGGGAGGCGGGTTCACCGGAAGGGGGGAGGGTGGCCGAGAGGGGAGGGGTTCACTTGAGGGGGAGAGGGAGACATTCCTCTGTAACTCTTGGCATCATCAAGGCTTGGGGGGTGGGAGAGGGGGAGGGGGGGGGGCTATTGAGATTTCTCTTTTTCTCTCTCGCACATGGTATTTTGGGCATTTCACATATCTTAACATTTTAAATGTGGGATGGCTGAGAATTATAAAGGTATAACTACATTCTAGCTATTTCAAGAGCTTTCTTGATAATAGATCTAAATGAAGAATTTATTTGACAAAGACGATCTTTATAATGGTATATATGCAAAAATCCCTTTAAACTACAAAGATAAAAGTTACGAATGCTCTACTTAATTTATCACATATATAAAGAAAAGGATATATAAAGACACTATTGGACACTAGGTAACCATTTATCATATATAACAATGAATTCTTCTAACACTACAAGAAAAAGTGGCAATAGCGACCGAATTAGAGACCGAATAAATCGGTCGCTAGTCGGTCCCAAATAGCGACCATATAGCGATCGATATAATCGGTCGCACGTCTGAGACCCATTCTGCGACCGAAATTATTTCGGTCTCTAATCGGTAGCTGATCTTGCGACCGAATTTATTTAGGTCGCGAAGCGGTCGCTGATCACTCATCTCCCCCCCCCCCCCCGCCACCAGCTCCCCCCCATCCCCCCCGCGTCCCCCCCCTCCCCCCTGCGGGCCCCTCCCGCCCGAGCCCCTCTCCGCCCTAGCCCCCCCTCCCCCTGCGGCCCCCTCCCCTCCCGCCCGATCCCCCCTCCGCCCGAGCCCCCCCCTCCCCCTGCGGCCCCCTCCCGCCCGAGCCCCTCTCCGCCCTAGCCCCCCCTCCCCCTCCCGTCCGAGCCCCTCTCCGCCCTAGCCCCCCCTCCCCCTGCTGCCCCCTCCCGCCGGAGCCCCCCTCCGCCCGAGCCCCCCCTCCCCTTGCGGCCCCCCCTCCCCCGCCCGAGCCCCCCTCCGCCCGAGCCCCCCCTCCCCCTGCGGCCCCCTCCCGCCGGAGCCCCCCTCCGCCCGAGCCCCCCCTCCCCTTGCGGCCCCTCTCCCGCCCGAGCCCCCCCTCCCCCTGCGGCGCCCTCCCGTCCGAGCCCCTCTCCGCCCTAGCCCCCCCTCCCCCTGCTGCCCCCTCCCGCCCGAGCCCCTCTCCGCCCGAGCCCCCCCTCCCTCTGCGGCCCCCCCATCTCCCCCCCCGCGACCAGCTCCCATCGGCGGTGGACGGACGACTGCGAGCGGCGTGGCGAGCGGCGGTGGACGGACGACCGGCGTGGCGAGCGGCGGTGGACGGACGACTGCGAGCGGCGGCGGGGACCGGCCATCGGAGGTAAGTGAGGCGGACCCCCGCCGGAGCCCCCCTCCGCCCGAGCCCCCCCTCCCCCTGCGGCCCCCTCCCGCCCGAGCCCCTCTCCGCCCGAGCCCCCCCTCCCCCTGCGGCCCCCTCCCGCCGGAGCCCCCCTCCGCCCGAGCCCCCCTCCCCTTGCGGCCCCTCTCCCGCCCGACCCCCTCTCCGCCCGAGCCCCCCCTCCCCCTGCGGCCCCCTCCCGCCCGAGCCCCCCCTCCCCCTCCGGCGCTGCTCTCCCCTCCCCATCTGGTTTCCCCCTCCGGCGCGGCTCTCCCCTCCCCATCCGGTCCCCCCTCCGGCTCCGGTCCCCCCTCCGCAGGGCCCCCCCTCCGGCTCCGCCCCCCCCTCCGCAGGGCCCCCCCTCCGGCTCCGGTCCCCCCTCCGCAGGGCCCCCCTCCGGCTCCGGTCCCCCCACCGGCTCCGGTTCCCCCTCTGCAGGGCCCCCCCTCCGGCTCCGGTCCCCCCCTCCGGCTCCGGTATTAAATTTTAATATCCTGCTATATTTGATTTCTGCTCTTATGAATGTGTTGGATGTTAAAATAAAATTCATGCTTGGAGTGGTCTCTGATCTCAAACTAGCCCACCCACCTCCTGTTGCTACAGTACCATTAGGAACTGGGAACAATCTTCCTTTTGCATTTGGCTGGGTAGGTTACATTTCCACATGTATAATGTACATGTACAATTTGACTTGTTCATGCATGTGCATGTGGTTTGGGGCTCAGGGGATGCTGATCATGTACTTGCTTTCACAATTAGACAAGCTAGTCACATTGGGGTTCCTTAATTTCCATTTGTGTACATGCTCCCAATTTTAACCATTTTTGAGCCTTCTTCTGAGCCTTAATTGGCTACATTATGTTGATACTTAACAGTGGTGAGCAATGCATTATGCATTCTGAGGACCCCGAGTGGGTCGATAGAACAAGTTACTTCCTTTTCCTTGCTTTTCAGATGATGTATTCAATTTTAGAATTCATCACGTTATCCAACAAATGGATGCACATGAGATTAGATGCCTTTATTTTTCTTTTCCAAGTCCTAAGGTGAAAGCAACTGCTGTTGTAGGGAAAGAAGAATCCTGGTAATGGATGTATATGTATTTGGAGCTGATAATCAGTGGTGTACCCAAAATAAATAAACTAATATAATAGGTATTAATATGATGTTTAAATTTTATTTTATGTATACTTGATCATTAGATTAAATTAATGGATGATATTAAAGGATAAAATAGTAATTTAAGTATTATTCAATTATCTGATATTTATATGATACCTATAATACTGTAGCTTTTCGATAGAACTATAGGGTCTTATAAGACAGTTTAAGATGGTAGTTTCCTTATTGACTTGGATTTGGATGCACCCGCACCCCATATCTGCACCAAAATCAGACATGTTCATCCTTAGCCTGGATCTAAAGATTCAATTATGTTCAAAAGCATCTGGCAGCATGATTTCTTCATGTGTTTGTGGGAGTGGATCATACATTCGTATGCATGCACTCAGTCAGAATCTTTTTTCCTTTTTCCCTTGTCCGTAGTCCAAATGGAATGATATGCAAGATATATATCTGACTATCACAGCCTTATGATGTAGAGAGTTTGCTGCTGATTTTATTTTTTCTTTATGAAATGTAATTCAGTTGGCATATAATCATGAGGATGAGAATTCCTAAAGAAGGCTCTTGTGATCATGTGGCGCTTCTAATCAGATTTCTAAAACAGAATGATGCACCTAACCTTATTTAGATGCTGGGCGGTTTGATCACGTATCTTGCAATATATCCATGCTCTGTCTAATCAGAATACTGTGTCTGAAGACCACTGTTCCGTTGTTTATTTTTTCTTTTTTGTTATTTAGACTTGTAGCATTTCTAAAATAGTAATTATATATGAAGCTAGAGATAGTTGGGTGTTACTTGCAGCATTTCCAGCACATTCATAAGAGCATGAATTTTATTTTAACATGTTACTGCTATGTTTTTAGAATGTGTTATTATCTTGTCAATATTTAATTAGTTGGGTGTTGTATGTGAGCTGAGATGCGTGGGTGCAACCTAACATTGCACGCATCTTAGGAGAGCGTGTTAAACCCGTGTCAATCAATCTACCCGTTCAAGACTTTGGGATTGATGTGCACGTTCTCATTTTGAATGATGAGAATGTGTATATCTAACTCAAAGTCTTGAATTGTCCCGTTTGGACAGTCTGTGAATGTTTGATCGCACTTAGGTGGTTAATTACTATATGTGTTTGTGTTGTTTGTTAAAAATTTTGGCTGGATGCGTCTTCTCACTCCTCTCTGATATACCTTTATTGATTTTGATTAATTTCTTAACCACTTATTAGTAAGTGTTTAAGAAAATTTCTTAATCAATAAATATTTTGTGGTATATCGGAGAGGTGTGGGGAGATGCTGCCGAAATTTTTAGCAAACAACACAACACATATAGTAATTAATCGTGCGATCAAACCTTCACAGATGGGTTAAAAAGTGAAGATCTAAATGATATTTCCGTCCTATTTAAAATGGCAGACATGGACGATGTGAGGTAAGGGTTGTACTTTTTATTTTGTTAAACATGTTAAAGTTTTGTGTGTTTACATTTCATTCGCATAGGGAAAATGTCTGAAGATCGTTCATGGATGTACCGTAGAGTAGTTGATCAGGTGGTGTCTATAGAATTTAAAAATGGAGTTGAGAGATTCATTCAGTTTGCTTTGAGAAATTCTATTGAAGCTGTAGATTGTGAGGGTCGTATCCGATGTCCTTGTGTAGTCTGTAAGAATTTGAAGTGGCTGACAACATGGGATGTACAACGTCATTTATACAGAAAGGGGTTTGTTAAAGATTATACAAACTGGATATGTCATGGTGAAACATTGTGGTCGACCTACGAGCCTGCCAATGTTGGAAGTGGAAGTTCATATGTTGATATGGTCATAGATGCTGCTGGTCCAGGATTCAATGTTCACGAGGAGCATGTACATAATGAAGAACCGCCAAACAAGACAGCTGAAAGATTTTATCAGCTACTCAAAGATGCTGATGAGCCATTGTGGACTGGATGTCAAAATCACTCTCGACTGTCTGCGGTGTCACAATTATTGAACTTGAAATCTGAATTTCACATCAGTGAGATTTGTTTTGATCGTTTGTTACTGATTATCAAAAGTATGTTGCCACAAGATGAGAAATTACCTGAAAATTTTTATCGTGCAAAGAAGATGGTCACTGACTTAGGGCTTGGATATGAGAAAATAGATGCATGTCCTAATCATTGCATGCTATATTATAATGAGGCTAAAAGTAAGGTATCATGTTCCATATGTGGTCATGATAGATTCAAGCCTAAGAAAGGGGACAATTCAAAGCAAAAAGATATACCATATATGTCATTGCGGTATTTTCCTATTGCACCGAGATTGCAGAGAATGTATATGGCACCAAAGATAGCTCAACATATGAGATGGCATGCGGAAAGAGTACGTCGACAACATAATGTAATCAGTCATCCTGCAGATGCCGAAGCTTGGAGTCACTTTAACCGTGCTCACCCTACTTTCTCAAAAGAGTCGCGTAATGTAAGGCTGGGTTTATGTACTGATGGATTCAATCCATTTGGAGGTTCAGTGACTTCCTACTCTTGCTGGCCAGTTTTCGTGACACCATATAATATTCCGCCAAATATGTGCATGAAACGAGAGCATTTATTTCTATCATTATTGATCCCTGGTCCAAAAAGTCCTGGGAAAAAATTAGACATATATCTCAGGCCGTTGATTGATGAGTTGAAGTTGTTATGGACTGATGGGGTTACTACCTATGATGCATGCAGAAAACAAAATTTCACTATGAAGGCTGCATTGATGTGGACAATAAGCGACTTTCCTGCATATGGAATGTTATCTAGCTGGAGCACTCATGGAAAACTAGCATGTCCTTACTGTATGGACAGTTCCAAATCATTTGTACTTAAGCATGGTGGCAAGTCATGCTGGTTTGATTGTCATCGACGATTTCTACCAAGGGACCATCCGTTTAGAAGGCAAAAAGATGCATTCTTAAAGAACAGAATTGAATTGGAAGAAGCTGATTTTGAACGGTTGTCTGGTCCACATTTAGCAGCACGTGTACAGAACTTACCAGATATAGCACAATTGTCGAGCAGCACAAGACAACTCCCTGGATTTGGGAAGGATCACAATTGGGTCAAAAAAAGTATCTTCTGGGAATTGCCTTATTGGTCAACTCTTCTTATACGACATAACATCGACGTCATGCATGTTGAGAAGAATGTCTTTGATAATGTGTTCAACACTGTTATGGACATAACAGGCAAAACAAAGGATAATGTGAATGCCCGTTTAGACTTGAAAATACATTGTAAACGTCCAGAACTGTACCTTATTGATAGAAATGGTAAAACAGTTAAACCGAAAGCAAGTTACGCCCTTGGAGCTGCACAGATTAAAGAAGTATGCTCTTGGCTAAAACAGTTGAGATTTCCAGATGGTTATGTGTCTAACATTGCTCGTTGCGTGAATACAAATGAGGGGAAAATATATGGAATGAAAAGTCATGACTGTCATGTGTTCATGCAGAGGTTGTTACCTATTGTATTTCGTGATATGATGCCGAAGGCGATATGGGGAGCAGTGACTGAGTTAAGTAAGTTTTTCAAAATTTTATGTGCATCAGAGCTCAGGTATGAAGATGTGGAAACTATTGAACAGAATGTGATCACGACAGTTTGTAGATTGGAAAAGATATTTCCACCATCATTCTTTGATTCAATGGAGCACCTGCTTATACACTTACCATATGAGGCTAAAGTAGGAGGGCCAGTACAATTTAGATGGATGTATCCATTTGAGAGGTAATATATATATATTTTCTCCTAATAATTCAATTACATGGTGATGTGTTTTTCATTATCTTATGAACATTCTGGTAGGTGTATGCATGAATTGAAAATGAAAGTTCGCAACAAGGCAAAAGTAGAGGGTTCCATTGCCGAGGCGTACATTATGGAAGAAATATCAAATTTCTGTTCAATGTACTTTGAACCTGAGGTACAAACTCGTCGAACTCGGCCACCACGTAATGATGATGGGGGAGACTCCGTTCACTCTGAGCGACTGTCGATATTTAAGTATCCTGGACGTGCGTATGGACGTTCCTCGAGTCGGATGCTAAATGATAGAGAATTGCACTGTGCAGAAATTTACATCCTTTTAAATTGTATGGAGGTTGAACCTTATGTTGCGTAAGTTCTCTGCTCAAATTACATTGTGTCTATAACTTATTATTTTTCATTCCATCTATAATGCTCCAATGGTCGTAATACAGACAATTTGACTCAGAATTAATCCAAAGATGTCCATATCTCACTGACATGGAGGTTGAAAAAGAACGAGAAAAATCATTCGCTTCTTGGCTGAAATATCGTGTAAGTATTATTACTACTCTTTCTCCTTGTTGGGTCAATGACAAATTCTGACTAGTGTGCTGTCCATATGTAGGTTGAAAATGATTTTATTACTGATCAAAGAATTCGAGTGATCAGTTATGGCCCATCGAAAGTTGCACGTACATATCCAGCATTTATTGTGAATGGGTATAGATTTCACACTAGACAATATGGGCAGAATAAGTCAACAATGAACAGCGGGGTATGTGTGAAAGGAAGTACATATAATGAAAACGAATGTGATTATTATGGTATTATTGAGGAGATCTTAGAATTGCAATATCTCGGAGATGACAACCATATATTTCTGTTAAAGTGTCATTGGTTTGATCCTAATTCTGTTCGAAATGACACAACATATGGGATTGTCGATATCAGACATAAGTCTAAATTGAATACTTATGATCCATTCATTTTGGCCGCACAAGCCCAGCAGGTCTATTATACAAAGTATCCATCGTCTAGAAATAAAGAAAGAAATGATTGGTGGGCAGTTTGCAAGGTTAAGACAAGGCTTTTCCCGGATTATGAGTTGGATTTGACTGAAACAGAGCAGTTGGATGTGAATGCCGAATTTCATGAACTTTTTGATCGAACTCATAAGAAGAAAGGGACAAATGCTTACATTAGTGAGAAAGCTCGGGAGGTAGCGGTAAGTGTATACATTAATAGTTTTCATTTAAGATTAAATTGTAGAATAATTTGGTTTTGTTTTTTTTTGGTTTTTGCAGGACTCATATAGTAGACGAATGGATGAGAGGTACGGGGATGACAGTCAGCGTCCAGAGTTGGATCCTGCCATTTGGGTTGCAGCATCTGGGGCACCCAAGAAAGGACATGTTTATGGTTTTGGACATAGCTTGGGCACGACTAGGGTGTTATCATCATGCTCGAGTTCGGTCTCACATGCGACCTCTCCATTTACCACACCAGCAGCCCCAGATGGTTCTTCCAGTGCCGCCCCGACCATGACTCCAGATATGTTTAGGCAGATCGTCAACGAGACCGTCTCTCAGAATATCTCTCAGAATATCTCAACCATCGTCGCTCAGACCGTCTCCCAGATGCTCACATCCTTGGGAATTGATAGTAGTAGAGCACCTCCTGCACCTCCTGCACAGCAGCCTCCGGTAAGTATTTTATTTGATTGATTTTCTATTTGTTAACTCTAAATATCATCTTACAAAATATAAGAATTTAGATTGAGGAGGGGAAAATATCATTTTCTTAACTCTAAATATCATCTTACACCTATCCTCTGGATATTAGAATCAACAGGCAGACTGTTCTGCAGGATTTTCCATAGGTGTATAGAGATTTTGGTTAGAACTGAAAGTGAAAAGATATGTATAAATTCTATTCACTTGAGTGGGGGAGGATACAGATCTATAAATATTCATAAAGCTAGAATAATATAAGGAAAGTAACATGTAGACATGAATAAAATATGCCAATTTAGGTGAAAAGATCTCCCCAAAGTCTGGTAACTGTCATGGCAGGAAGCCAGGAACAGCACCTCTAAGCAAAGGAAGGGCAGTTCATACAAAGGAGCATAGGTCATAAGTTACAAGAAGTGAAGGATATTATATATAGTCGGCGGCGGCCGCCATTGGGGCGTATCCCTGCAAGGGAAAGGCGGAGAAGATACCATACAGAAATGGCTATGGAAGTTACCCAAGTTCTTTTGAATGCACAGTCAATAGATTCAGCGGTTCGCAAGCATGCTGAGGAAAGTTTAAAACAATTTCAGGATCAAAATGTTACTGGGTTCTTGCTATCTCTTTCGAGTGAATTAGCAAATAATGACAAGCCTGTTGTTAGCCGTAAATTGGCAGGCTTGATTCTCAAAAATGCCCTGGATGCAAAGGAGCAACACAGAAAATTTGAGCATGTGCAGAGATGGTTATCATTGGATGTAGCTGTTAGGGCCCAGGTCAAAGGATGTTTACTACAGACTCTCTCTTCACCGGTGATTGATGCAAGATCTACTGCATCTCAAGTTGTTGCAAAGATTGCTGGTATTGAGTTGCCTCAAAATCAATGGCCTGAACTTATCAGTTCTCTCTTGTCAAATATTCACCAACTTCAGCCAGATGTTAAGCAAGCAACTTTGGACACCCTAGGTTACATGTGTGAAGAAGTCTCCCCTGATGAAGTTGATCAAGAGCAAGTCAATAAGATATTGACAGCGGTTGTTCAAGGCATGAGTGCTTCTGAGGGAAACATTGATGTTAGGCTGGCTGCAACTCGAGCTCTGCATAATTCTTTGGGATTTGCTCAGGCAAACTTCGGGAATGATATGGAGAGGGATTATATCATGAGAGTCATTTGTGAAGCTACTCTGTCCCCTGAGGTGAAGATACGGCAGGCTGCATTCGAATGCTTGGTCTCCATATCCTCCATGTATTATGAGAAGCTTGCATCGTATATGCAGGACATATTTAACATCACTGCAAAAGCTGTGAGGGAAGATGAGGAACCTGTTGCTCTACAAGCTATTGAATTCTGGAGCTCAATATGCGATGAAGAGATTGACATCTTAGATGAATATGGAGGGGATTTTTCTGCTGATTCTGACACCCCTTGCTTTTATTTTATCAAGCAGGCACTACCTGCGCTTGTCCCTATGCTGTTGGAGACACTCCTTAAGCAAGAAGACGACCAAGATCAGGATGAAGGAGTTTGGAATCTTGCAATGGCTGGAGGAACATGCTTGGGTTTGGTTGCACGGACCGTGGGAGATGACATTGTGCCTCTTGTTATGCCATTCATAGAAGAAAACATTAACAAACCTGAATGGAGGCAGCGAGAAGCAGCAACTTATGCATTTGGTTCTAAAATCTGAAATACCGGTCGGATGGCCGTGCCGGTCATTCCAATACGACCGGGGAGATGAAAGTGACTTGTCAGAACTGACGGAATCCAAATCGGATGCCCGGTTTGAGCTCGGCGCTCAAACTTCATTTTTAAAATACACTTATTTCAAATGAACTGTTAGGACGGGTCCGGGGGTCTAAAATCTGAAATACCGGTCGGATGGCCGTGCCGGTCATTCCAATACGACCGGGGAGATGAAAGTGACTTGTCAGAACTGACGGAATCCAAATCGGATGCCCGGTTTGAGCTCGGCGCTCAAACTTCATTTTTAAAATACACTTAGTTCAAATGAACTGTTAGGACGGGGCATTTGGTTCTAAAATCTGAAATACCGGTCGGATGGCCGTGCCGATCATTCCAATACGACCGGGGAGATGAAAGTGACTTGTCAGAACTGACGGAATCCAAATCGGATGCCCGGTTTGAGCTCGGCGCTCAAACTTCATTTTTAAAATACACTTAGTTCAAATGAACTGTTAGGACGGGTCCGGGGGTCTAAAATTCGAAATACCGGTCGGATGGCCGTGCCGATCATTCCAATACGACCGGGGAGATGAAAGTGACTTGTCAGAACTGACGGAATCCAAATCGGATGCCCGGTTTGAGCTCGGCGCTCAAACTTCATTTTTAAAATACACTTAGTTCAAATGAACTGTTAGGACGGGGCATTTGGTTCTAAAATCTGAAATACCGGTCGGATGGCCGTGCCGATCATTCCAATACGACCGGGGAGATGAAAGTGACTTGTCAGAACTGACGGAATCCAAATCGGATGCCCGGTTTGAGCTCGGCGCTCAAACTTCATTTTTAAAATACACTTAGTTCAAATGAACTGTTAGGACGGGGCATTTGGTTCTAAAATCTGAAATACCGGTCGGATGGCCGTGCCGATCATTCCAATACGACCGGGGAGATGAAAGTGACTTGTCAGAACTGACGGAATCCAAATCGGATGCCCGGTTTGAGCTCGGCGCTCAAACTTCATTTTTAAAATACACTTAGTTCAAATGAACTGTTAGGACGGGTCCGGGGGTCTAAAATTCGAAATACCGGTCGGATGGCCGTGCCGATCATTCCAATACGACCGGGGAGATGAAAGTGACTTGTCAGAACTGACGGAATCCAAATCGGATGCCCGGTTTGAGCTCGGCGCTCAAACTTCATTTTTAAAATACACTTATTTCAAATGAACTGTTAGGACGGGTCCGGGGGTCTAAAATCTGAAATACCGGTCGGATGGCCGTGCCGGTCATTCCAATACGACCGGGGAGATGAAAGTGACTTGTCAGAACTGACGGAATCCAAATCGGATGCCCGGTTTGAGCTCGGCGCTCAAACTTCATTTTTAAAATACACTTAGTTCAAATGAACTGTTAGGACGGGGCATTTGGTTCTAAAATCTGAAATACCGGTCGGATGGCCGTGCCGATCATTCCAATACGACCGGGGAGATGAAAGTGACTTGTCAGAACTGACGGAATCCAAATCGGATGCCCGGTTTGAGCTCGGCGCTCAAACTTCATTTTTAAAATACACTTAGTTCAAATGAACTGTTAGGACGGGTCCGGGGGTCTAAAATTCGAAATACCGGTCGGATGGCCGTGCCGATCATTCCAATACGACCGGGGAGATGAAAGTGACTTGTCAGAACTGACGGAATCCAAATCGGATGCCCGGTTTGAGCTCGGCGCTCAAACTTCATTTTTAAAATACACTTATTTCAAATGAACTGTTAGGACGGGTCCGGGGGTCTAAAATCTGAAATACCGGTCGGATGGCCGTGCCGGTCATTCCAATACGACCGGGGAGATGAAAGTGACTTGTCAGAACTGACGGAATCCAAATCGGATGCCCGGTTTGAGCTCGGCGCTCAAACTTCATTTTTAAAATACACTTAGTTCAAATGAACTGTTAGGACGGGGCATTTGGTTCTAAAATCTGAAATACCGGTCGGATGGCCGTGCCGATCATTCCAATACGACCGGGGAGATGAAAGTGACTTGTCAGAACTGACGGAATCCAAATCGGATGCCCGGTTTGAGCTCGGCGCTCAAACTTCATTTTTAAAATACACTTAGTTCAAATGAACTGTTAGGACGGGTCCGGGGGTCTAAAATTCGAAATACCGGTCGGATGGCCGTGCCGATCATTCCAATACGACCGGGGAGATGAAAGTGACTTGTCAGAACTGACGGAATCCAAATCGGATGCCCGGTTTGAGCTCGGCGCTCAAACTTCATTTTTAAAATACAAGATGAAATTTGAACTTATATTGTGTGTGTGTATTTATATATATGAAAATGAGCTGGCTTAAACTATTGGCATACTCTTGTTAATGCTTGATTTCTTTATTAAGTCTTGTTAATGCTTGATTTCTTTATTAAGGATTTGATTATAATTTTTTTAAATGATATACAGGATCATCCGTCGCGAGATGTTGGACGAGACGACGACCAGGATGAGACATATGTGGAGGATTTGTGATTTTATTTTAGTTGTGTATGTTGTCATTTTATTATTATGGATGTATGATTAATTTGTGATTTTATTTTAATTGTGTGTAATTTGAGGTTCGTGGAGATTGTGATCCGTGTAGTTGATTTATTATTGTTTTATGAAATTGTTATTTATCAGGTGTTTGTATGTGATGAATTTGAGATTTGTCGATATTGTTGTCTGTGTAGTTGATTTTATATTTATGTTATGAATTTGTTATTTATCAGGTAATTTATTTATCAGTTTAAATAAATTTTTAAAAAAAAAATAATGCAAAATTAGCGACCGCATGGAGACTAAATTGCGACCGAATAGCGACTATACGTTATATTTCTTTTATTAAATAATTATACTTGGCGACCGACTGGCGACCGACTGGCGACCGACTAGCCACCGAATCAATCCGATAGGTTAATTTTATTTTTAAAAATACAACAAATTTAGCGACCTACTAGCGACCGAATTGAGACCGAATAAATCCGATAGGTTAATTTTATTTTTAAAAATACAACATAATTCGAGACCGAATAGCGACCGAATTGAGACCGACTTAATCCGATAGGTTAATTTTATTTTTTAAAATACAACAAATGTAGCGACCGAATAGAGACTGAATAGCGACCGAATCATTAGCGACCGGTCAGGCGACCGATTATAATCGGTCTCTGATAACGACTGATATTGCGACCGAATTATGTCGGTCGCCCTATTGCGACCATTATATAGCGACCGACATATTCGGTCGCTATATAGTATCTGTTCGGTCGCAATCCATATTTGAGACCGATCTACGACTGAATAGCGACCGCTAGGTCGGTCGCTATCCGCGATTTTTCTTGTAGTGTTCTCCTAGGCACCTCTCCCTCCTCCCAAGCAACCTTTCCCCTTTCCCATACAACCCTTCATTTTCCCAAGAGAGAATCCCCTCTCCCAAGTAACATTTCCCCTCCCCAAGGCAACTCCTCCCCTTCCCAAGGCCACATTAACCAACCCCACATTAAACTCAGTTCAAATTTCCCTCTCCCTCCAAGCCACTTGCGCCCCCCCTCTCTCTCTCACCCTCCACCCTTGGTCGCAACCCCCTCCCCCTCCACCTGCTAGCTGCGACCCAGCCCTCTTCTCCAGCCTCTCCACCACCTCTATCCACCTCCATCCAAGCCCCACAGCCATTAGCCCTCTCCCCATTGCAGCCCCTTCACCCCTCCCACCACTATCAATTTCATTCAAAAACCTACTCTATCCAGTTCGCAGGCAGCAGAAGAAGCTCCACTTACAGAGATTGCCCTGGTGCTGTCCGACATCATCTGGAGGTGCACCATACATCTCCGGAAACGTCTTCCCGTCTTCTTCGCAGGCGAGGTGGAATCGTCTTGTTCCGACTTCTCTACAGATCGTGGTGCCCATTCTCGTCCGACTGTGCAACCGGGACCAGAACCTGAACCAGAGCTGCAGTGCAGAAGCTACTACAGCTACACCCCTCAACTTCTGAAGGGGCCACTTGGCCGAGAGCTGCTACTACAAGGCATCTACCATCACCCACAAGCGGCATCCCGTTCGGCATCAGGAAGAGCAGTTTCCAATTTTTCTCTCCCAGACTCGTCCACGGTCGTCCTCGATTTGGTCCTGCTACGTTTGGACTTCGGGAGCTGCCGTGGTGACTTCATCCATCTGCTGCTACACCCAGGGAGCAGTCCGAATCTGATCGCAGGGGCCCTGTTCCAGAGCCCGTCCCGGCCGGTGTCGACTTCAGAAGCACCCAAAAAAATTCACAGACGTACCTGGATCTGTCAGTGACGTTTTGGCGCCAGTCTCGTCAAATTCTAAGTTCGGAGGAGTGCACAGCAGCGACCACTCCGACCCCCTGTTCTGCTGTTCCAGACTGGGACAGAATCAGCAAGGTGCTCCATCGGCGCGATCCAAGCTAATCTCCCCTCCCCGCCTAGCCGGCTTAGCGCCCCTCCCTGCATGGAGGTAGTTTTTGCTTGTACCCTACTCTCCCCACCCCAAGTTCCCCCTCCTGCGTGAGGAGTAGTGCATGTATTAGCAGGTCATCGGCCGAAGCTTCATCGGCGCGGCGTGCGGGTTGCCCACGCTTCCCCGCTCGCCCTCGTCTCCGGCCGGGATCGGCGTCTTCACGCCGATCAGGTGAGCTCCTGGTTGCACTCCTCTTGGTTATCACTTCTTGCTTAACTAGTATTGCTTCTTAGTTCCGTCGGTGGCGAGGGAGTGCCCGATCCAAAATCAATCAAATCGAGTGTCCGCCGCGGAGCGAGTTGTGAGAGAGCCACTACATCCCATGCCCTTGGCGTGCTGGCCGCCCACGGATTTGGGCATCCCAGGCCCTTAGGGGTTCAGTCCAAGCTAGTCAAATCCTTGGAAAGGTGAGGTCCATCCTCGGACCCTCACCACTATCGCCGGTCCACCTACGGACCCGGGTGTGCGTGACGCGGGTGAAGCCGCTTGAGTGGGTCTGCCGTTCGGTTCGATTGCTTGCAAATCTAGGTCCGAGGGGTCGTGTCACATCAAATTGGTATCAGAGCAAGTTCTAGACTTGTCTCTACTAAGTCTTGTCCTAGGGCCATTGCATGCATCACACTTGTCCTCCATCATGACTATCTCATACTTGGCATATTCGCCACTCTTAGGCCCATTAGAAGCCTTTGTGTTTGATGGAACTCGCCCTAGTATATATATAGAGTGGGAGGACTCTATAGATCGACACTTTGGGAGGTTCACTCTATCAGGGCCTATGAAAGTCAACTATGCCAAGAGTTTGCTCTGGCGCCAAGCTAGGAAAGAATGGGAGAACATTATAGGATCGAGAGAAGCCAAAGGGGAAGCACCCATTGAATCTTGGGATGAAATGAGGGCCAATCTTAGAAAGATCTACGCACCCCAATCCAAACCTCTTCAACCAACCGATCTTCCACCCCCGACCCCAACTCCAACCCAAGAACTTCCCCGACCAAACCCAACCCAAGTCCACCTATGTTCGCCACCCCGAGAGTTACAAGATGACCAACCAAGTCCCCCCACCCATCCCTCCATGAGAATTGTAATTTTAGGGGAACCCCTCATAGAGTGGCTAAAGCAAAACCTCCTCCTCCGCGTCACACGCCCCTCCATGGATAACCACAACCCAATCGTGCCCACCCCACACCTCCACACAACCTACCATTCATTCTACCTTGTAGGGACCCTGAGGGACTTGATTAGGGGAGTACTACGGCAAATAGAGGTGACAAACCTGCTGGCCTTAGGGGAAAGCGACACTGGATACCTTAGTTTCTCACACACCTCTATTGGATCCATCACCTCCATTTACACTAAGGGTCCTTGCGCAAGCAAGCTATTATTGATCCTGCCCGAACCCGAAGAATTTTGCAAAAACCAACCCTATGACCCCCACCTCCCTCAAGAAAAGGACACCCCATCTAGGGAGTCAACCTTGGTGATTGTCCCACTAGGTAACGAGTGCACAGTCCGCACTAGGCAGTGTGTGACTTGGAATACTATAAGTCTAGAAATGGAAGAAGCATCCTTCCCCACAAGCCAAGCCCACCTACATCCTTGTGACCTATTCCCTTGGGGGCCCCAATGCCAACCTGGCCACTTTCCCTCCTTCACCATTGCCCACCCCTCATCCAATCCCAAGGGGCATTTCATTATACGCAACCAGGCCCATTGCTCCCACACCACTACATGCCTAGTAGGCCTCAAACTGATCCCTTGGGGTGAGCAACACCCACCACTCACACCCTTCAATTTTCCCGTTGACGAGGTCCCAACCTACATTAGGGAATCTATGGAATGGACTTTCTTGATCCATGGGATTGAAAACACCCCCTTCACCAAGGGCCTAACCATACTTGACCCATTTGATCCCTCTGCATGGGAACCCCCAAACCTGCCATCCTTGTCCCTTTTCTCCAAAGAATTCCTAAGCCTCGCCCCTTGCCGAGACCATTGCGCCAAAGTTGAACCAAACCCCTCCTTGTCAACACCCACGCTTTGGAAGATAAGACTCAATGTTTGGGTAGAGTGGCATGGTAGGATCACATTTGGGTGTCCTGGACCCCCTATAGAAGTCAACATTGTTAGAAGACACATGCATTTTAGGACCACATGTGGATGCCCCGGTCCTCCAACCTTCCGTAGAGAACCTATGCATGATAGGGCCACGTTTGGATGCCCCGGACCCCCAGTCTTCACCCACCTTGATAGGAAACCTAAGCAAGCTAGATCCACCTATGGTTGCCCCGGCCCCCCTGAGTCCATAAAAGTCTTCATCACATCTATGCATGATAGGTCCATGTACGGTTGCCCCGGTCCACCTTTGCATGCTATCCACTTTCACACCCACTCACCGCATTATGATGCATGGCATGAGCATACCCGCAAGCAATTCTTGACGAGCGGTGAGGTTCACAAAGAGCGGACAAGAGCTCGCGAGCGCCACTTGGAATTCCAAGTAGGTGATCTGGTGATGATGACATTGGAGTGGCTCTACCCTAGGGTCACCTCCAATTCGAGGGCACGAGGACTTGGACCTTCCCAAGTTCCGAGTGGCTTTGGCAACCAGGCTAACGGGTTGGACTTACTAATGGATTTTAGGATTCACCCCATTTCCCATGTGGCGGATCCGGCACCCTATATGGGCACCGCGGTGGATCCTAGTGAGTGCCTCGAACCTATATCTTCCTTTGAGAGGGACACCCTTGGAGAGCCACCAAAAATCAGCCTGAGAGTCCGACGTGTGCACACGGAGGCAATACTAGGCAAGCAGGGTTCCATTGCCAGCAAGAGGGTGCGCCTGAGCCACCTCGAGAGGATGAAGGACCGTCCCCTGGTTGCGGACGCAGGGTTGAGTTTGGAGGTTGAGGCTCACTCTGAGCTGCTTGAGAGGACCACTTCCCTGGTGGGCCCATACTCGACAGAGTCGAGTTTTCCGCACCCCGGGGGTATGATGAGGACATCACCAGCAATTTCATTTGATCGAGGATCCCGATGCTCGCCACCTATGCTACATCTTGTTCAGCACTTTATTTTGAGTCATATGATGTAATTTTCATTTTCTTATCATGTACTTTTCCTTTTATTTGAGTCCAATACCTAGGTTAGGTAGCTATTTACCTAAGTCTTATGTCATTATGTGTGTTATTGGGCCCAATTATATGGGCTAGGCCCAGGGGCGCCCCCTTCCCCTTGGTTTAGTGTTAGTAGTCCAAAAGTCAGGGACCTAAGTTAAATTGTGGGGTTCCTATAAATAGGACCCCAATCCCACCAGTTGAAGCTAATGAAGATTTGATAAAGTTTGCCAAAGAAATTGTGCATCTCTCTCTCTCTCTCTCTAGCTCTCTCTCTATTTCTCTCTCTCTCTCTAAAGGGGGCGAACCCCATTCTCTCTCCTCCTCTCTCTAAATTTCGAAATTCACTCTCTCTCCTCCTTATTCACCCCTAATTAAGACCCCTCCCCCTTTCCCATACCTCCCATTTAATCCCCCTCCAACCCCTAGGTGGAATCCCCTTCTCCTAGGCACCTCTCCCTCCTCCCAAGCAACCTTTCCCCTTTCCCATACAACCCTTCATTTTCCCAAGAGAGAATCCCCTCTCCCAAGTAACATTTCCCCTCCCCAAGGCAACTCCTCCCCTTCCCAAGGCCACATTAACCAACCCCACATTAAACTCAGTTCAAATTTCCCTCTCCCTCCAAGCCACTTGCGCCCCCCCTCTCTCTCTCACCCTCCACCCTTGGTCGCAACCCCCTCCCCCTCCACCTGCTAGCTGCGACCCAGCCCTCTTCTCCAGCCTCTCCACCACCTCTATCCACCTCCATCCAAGCCCCACAGCCATTAGCCCTCTCCCCATTGCAGCCCCTTCACCCCTCCCACCACTATCAATTTCATTCAAAAACCTACTCTATCCAGTTCGCAGGCAGCAGAAGAAGCTCCACTTACAGAGAATGCCCTGGTGCTGTCCGACATCATCTGGAGGTGCACCATACATCTCCGGAAACGTCTTCCCGTCTTCTTCGCAGGCGAGGTGGAATCGTCTTGTTCCGACTTCTCTACAGATCGTGGTGCCCATTCTCGTCCGACTGTGCAACCGGGACCAGAACCTGAACCAGAGCTGCAGTGCAGAAGCTACTACAGCTACACCCCTCAACTTCTGAAGGGGCCACTTGGCCGAGAGCTGCTACTACAAGGCATCTACCATCACCCACAAGCGGCATCCCGTTCGGCATCAGGAAGAGCAGTTTCCAATTTTTCTCTCCCAGACTCATCCACGGTCGTCCTCGATTTGGTCCTGCTACGTTTGGACTTCGGGAGCTGCCGTGGTGACTTCATCCATCTGCTGCTACACCCAGGGAGCAGTCCGAATCTGATCGCAGGGGCCCTGTTCCAGAGCCCGTCCCGGCCGGTGTCGACTTCAGAAGCACCCAAAAAAATTCACAGACGTACCTGGATCTGTCAGTGACGTTTTGGCGCCAGTCTCGTCAAATTCTAAGTTCGGAGGAGTGCACAGCAGCGACCACTCCGACCCCCTGTTCTGCTGTTCCAGACTGGGACAGAATCAGCAAGGTGCTCCATCGGCGCGATCCAAGCTAATCTCCCCTCCCCGCCTAGCCGGCTTAGCGCCCCTCCCTGCATGGAGGTAGTTTTTGCTTGTACCCTACTCTCCCCACCCCAAGTTCCCCCTCCTGCGTGAGGAGTAGTGCATGTATTAGCAGGTCATCGGCCGAAGCTTCATCGGCGCGGCGTGCGGGTTGCCCACGCTTCCCCGCTCGCCCTCGTCTCCGGCCGGGATCGGCGTCTTCACGCCGATCAGGTGAGCTCCTGGTTGCACTCCTCTTGGTTATCACTTCTTGCTTAACTAGTATTGCTTCTTAGTTCCGTCGGTGGCGAGGGAGTGCCCGATCCAAAATCAATCAAATCGAGTGTCCGCCGCGGAGCGAGTTGTGAGAGAGCCACTACATCCCATGCCCTTGGCGTGCTGGCCGCCCACGGATTTGGGCATCCCAGGCCCTTAGGGGTTCAGTCCAAGCTAGTCAAATCCTTGGAAAGGTGAGGTCCATCCTCGGACCCTCACCACTATCGCCGGTCCACCTACGGACCCGGGTGTGCGTGACGCGGGTGAAGCCGCTTGAGTGGGTCTGCCGTTCGGTTCGATTGCTTGCAAATCTAGGTCCGAGGGGTCGTGTCACATCAGTCATGTACCTAGGTTGTTGAGTCATTTTCCTAAGTATTGAGTCATTATGTTGGTTTGATAGGTTAATGGGCCCAATTCATTGGGCTAGGCCCAGGGGCGCCCCTCCCTTAGACTGTTTGGTCATTAGTTAGTTTGTTAGGGTCAGTTTGGTCTTAGGAAAAGTGTGGAGTCTATAAATAGTCCCACCCCTCTCTCATTTGTAACAACTTATGCTTGAATAATGAATCCAGAAAATTTCCACACCTTCTAGTTCCCTCTCAATATCTCCCTCTCTCTCTCTCTTACTATCACTCTCTCTAAGTGGGTTGTGCCCCCTCTCTCTCTCCTCCCCACCCCAATTTCGAAATTCATTCGCTCTCCTCCCCATTCACCCCTCATTAAGGCCCCTTCCCCTTCCCCATGCACTCATTCAATTCCCCCTCCAACCCCTAGGTGGAAACCCCTTCTTCTAGGCACCTTTCCACTCTCCCAAGCAACCCTTCCTCTCCCCAAGGTTGAAGGGGCTCTTCCCTAAGCCCAAATTTGAATTTCCCTCTCCCTAGGGCTGTGCCCTTCCATCTCCCCACCTCCTAAACCACCCTAGGTCGAATTCCATCTCCCCCCAACAGCCAAGTTCGCCCCCCACCTCCTCTCCTACTCACCATCTCTCTTGTGCACCTCCATCTTCCCCCCACCACCCTTTGCAGCTCCAGCTCTTCCTCCACCCATCCCTGCCCCCCTAGACCTCTTGGAAGATCCTAGCCATGTCCCTCCCCCCTCCACAAACCATCAGCCATCACTCCCAAGCTATGCTACCCTCTCTCCCATTCCCTTAATCTTGCTGGTTTGCAGTTTCAGATAGCAGGTCGCAGGCAGCAGAGTTGGGTCCTGAAAGTTTCATCGGATCCGGCCTCTCCCTAGTCCTTCTGGTGTCAAGGCCTACATCTCTGGAAAGGTCGTCCAGAGAGCTTTCAAGGCGAGGTGGTTTCGTCGACATCTGAGTTCCGAGCTGCCGGTAGGAGCGATTCTCCCTCGACTGCGCAGGACCTCTTAGGCAGGGAACCAGAGCGAGAGTGGAAGCTCGACCATGACGAACCTTTTGAGATTCAGATCAATTGTTCTTCTGAAAAAATCTTCCCTCTCAAGTTCTCTTTCATCCTCAAGAAGAAGATCTGCATTTGGACATCGGCATCTAAAGTTACGAATTTTCTACTCCAAGTGTGTCAGGTCACTTTACAGAAGCCAGAACCGACACCCCTCTACTCATCTGATCATCCCAGTCTTCTCCAACATCTGCCGACCACGCCGTTGGTGCCGACAGAAAGAAGACTCGACCACGGTTCCAACGGTTCAGGTCTCGTCTCAATCAGAGCTTGGTAGAGATCGTGGCACCCTCTGCAACCAGCCACATTGTTCTGCACCAGACAGAGGCAGAACCAATCAGTCCGGTTCCAGACTCTGCCCTGGCCAGCAACGACTTTACCAAGCACAACAAAAATTCAGAAGTCATCCTTGGTCCGTTGGCAAGCTTTTGGCGCAAGTCTCATCAAGTTCTGAGCTCTGTGGAATTTTTGGCAGCATCATCACCGCCCTACTGTCCAGCAACTCTGAAGATTGGCAGAACCGGCAACGATCCGAACGTCGGGTTTTCTTCATAACTCCCCCACCCCGCTTGGCCGGCTGAAGGCCCCTCCCTGCGTGGAGGTAGTATTGGATGTAATAATATTAATCCCCACCCTAAGATCACCCCTCCTGCGAGAGGCGTAGTGGTGTAATCTTGCCATTTCAGGTTGAAGCGACACCGACGCGGCGTGCGGGTGTATACCCTCGCCTCCCCGCTCGCCCCCGTCTCCGGCCGGAGTCGGCGTCTTCACGCCGGCTAGGTGAGCTCCTGAACATCTCTCATTGCTGTAATGGACTTGCTTAGCTTAGTATTTCTATAGTTACTCCATCGGCAGTAAGAGAGCGTCCGATCTTAAATTGCCACCAAATTGAGTGACCACCGCGGGCGAGTTGTGAGAGCATCCACTTAACCCACACCCTTGGTGTGTTGGCCGCTCATGATTTGGGCATACTAGGTCCATTTTGGGTTCTCCCCAAGCTAGCCAACCATTGGAGTCTCAAGATCCCGCCTCGGACCCTCTCCAACATCGCCTAGTCGCCATCGGGCACTAAGTGTGCGCCATACGGGTGAGCTCGCTAGTGTGAGTCCGCTGCTTAAAACTTGAATGCTTGCAAAATAGGTCCATAGGTCGGTGTCACATCACAGGAATTACCCTCCAAGCCAGAAAGATCTAGCCATTTAGCGTTGACTCTCCCGTCATCATCAACAGTAGTGGATGCCGAGCTGTGGGCCGTGGTAGATAGCGTTGTCGAGTTCAACCCGCTGGCGGTACCTTCTATAGGTCACGTTACTTAGAACCTAACAGTCCGCCAGACCTTATTAACTCTACGAGCCATGATGCTCGCCGACCCCCACCCCACGTACCGGGGAGTGCACACCGTGGTCATGCAGCTGACCGGGGCTCTGCAGACAATGGGTTGTCCTTTGGAGGAATGGTCACGGTGGGTTCTATTATTGTTGAAATATGTCAACCGCCATGAGTTCCTCGAGACACAGGCTCCCACTGAATTCACAGCGATCGGCACCCAAAGGGATGAGTACCTGCAGGCCTTGGAAGCCCGGAGGATTAATAGGGACCAACACCGGAGGGCATTGGATGAGTGTCGCGCCAACATCCATGCCTTAGAGAACAGGATAGAGAAGCTCAAGGGCTGGCTTGCTAAGGTCGAGTCCGACCTTGTCGAGGCAGAGGTGGCCGAGGTCAGAGGGGCTGAGGAGCTAAGCTTTGCTGAGGTTGAGGTAGCCTCCATGACCGCAGAGCTGGAGTGCCTTGACGCACAGGAGGGCCACCTGTGTGAGATAGTGAACTTCCCCTGTGTTGGGATCCTCCCTCTCAAAGAAATCTTTCGGGGAATAGACTAGTCGTCAACCTTCCTCTAATTATCCTTTTTTTCGCATGTAACACCGAGGTATGCCCCGAGGCCTTTGTAACTTTTCCAAAAGGAATACAATGCAATTGTTCCATGTGCCTCTCATATATGTATGGTGTTGGGAAATCTCCTTTTTTTTTGCTATGTGATGGAATGCGGGTTTGCACTAATAGCTCATTCGGGGAACACCCGGTGGGGTTCACGTAGGAGCACAGGAGAGTGCTCGCCCTTCCAGAGGAGGGATGAGGGAACTACTCCACCATGTCCGTCGCGCGATTAACCATATGATACCACCGGTGTGGTTGACCTGAATAGGTTGATCTGACCTTGGCAAGGCGGAGAGAAGAGTTTGTTCATTTAATGACCTAGACGGGAGGTCTTGGTCAAAAGAGGGTTGTTGGTCTGTGCCGGCAGGGTGCCGGGGGCAACTGTGGTCTGTTTGTTTCTTGATGTATTCGTTGGTACAGAGCTGGTGCCAACGCAAGGAGGTAGGTTAATTCCCCAACCCCTAGCGAAAGGTTCGGGTGGGGTGTTCTTCGTTAGTGCCGATGGAACGTCAAGGGCTGACAGGGGTTGATTTATTTATTGAAGCATTCGCTGGTACGGGCTGGTGCCAACGCAAGGCGGAGGGTTGATTCCCCAGTCCCGGACGAAAGGTTCGGGTGGGGTATTCTTCATCAGTGCTGACAAAATGTCAAGGGCTGACATGGTTGATTCGTCTATTGAAATATTCGTTCGTACGGGCTGGTGCCAACGCAAGGAGAAGGGTTGATTCCCCAATCCCGGACGAAAGGTTCGGGTGGGGTATTCTTCGTCAGTGCCGACAGAATGTCAAGGGCTGACATGGTTAATTCGTCTATTGAAATATTCGTTGGTACGGGCTGGTGCCAACACAAGGAGAAGGGTTGATTCCCCAGTCCCGGATAAAAGGTTCGGGTGGGGTATTCTTCGTCAATGCCGGTAGAATGTCAAGGGCTGACATGATTGATTCGTCTATTGAAATATTCTCGCAGGCGAGAGTGAGGGTCAGTAAAGGAGGGCTGGTTCCTCCTTCTTCTTTCTCCCTTCATTCTTATCTTCTTCCCCTTTTTTTCTTTTTTTTTCTTTTCTCCCCTTTTTTCCCTCTCTTTTTCCCTTTTTTTCTTTTTTTTCCCTTTTTTATCATTCCTCTTCCTCTTTTCCTTCTTGTTTTGTTCTTTTTCGTTGCTTCCCTTGCAATGCATAGTAGGCAGTGGACAAACCATCCAAACAATTGAAATGCAAATTCGCCCACTATGGGGCGGGGAAACGTATTATTCATTGAATGGAGGAATTGGAGCATGATACAACCTCAGATGCCTACCATTAAGGGGTGGAAATTGAACCTCCCCCCGATGATCGACTATCACATACGCTCCGCCCTCGTAGCCCTTTTGGATTACATAGGGTTCAAGCCAATTTTCATTCAGCTTGCCCTTCGGATTGGGAGCCATGACTTCTCTTCTCTTCACCATGACGAGGTCACCCTTCTTGAATTCGCGTTCCTTGACGAGCTTGTCAAAGGCGCGAGCTATCCGGGCCTAGTAGACCTTGATATTCTGTTGGGCCTGGAGCCGTTTCCCCTCCAAGCTGGAGAGCTCTTCGAGCCTCCGCTCGACATTTATTTGCTCTTCCCAGACCAACCCGTGTTGGATTGCGACCCGAACGGAGGGTATCTCCAGCTCGATGGGGACGATCGCCTCTGAGCCATATACCAGGGAAAAGGGTGAACAACCCGTCGAAGTTTTGTAAATAGTTCGATATGCCCATAGGGCCTCATACATTCTTTCTTCCCAGTCTCTTTTGTTGGAGTTAACAATTTTTGAGAGGAGAGTACAAATAGTCTTACTGAAAGCTTCGGCCAAACCATTGGCTTGCGGGTTGTAGGGGGTTGATGTCCTCCAGTCGATCTTGTACTTCTCTGTCAGCCGGTAGACTTTCTGGTTGCGGATGTGGCTTCCATTATCCGAGATAATTCGATTTGGGGTGCCAAACCAGAATATGATGTTGTGCCGGACAAATCTGGCGATGATCTCCCTAGTCACTTCTGTCAAAGAAACGGCTTCCGCCCATCGGGAAAAGTAATCAGTTGCTGCCAGGATGTAATTGCACCCCGTAGATGATGTGGGTAGTGGACCCACAACATCTGTTCCCCATTGGGTGAAAGGCCAGCTGGGCAATGTCAGATGCAGCGGCACGGTCGGTCTCCTGGGCACCGTGGCATGCTCCTGGCATTTCTAACAAGACTTGGCATACTTTCAATAGTCATCGAACATTGTCGGCCAATAGTAGCCAAACTTTTTTATTTCAATTTTCATCTTCGGTCCTGCCTGGTGTGCACCCGCCGTTCCAGCGTGGACCTCTTTCATGACCTTCCAAGCTTCTTCGGTGGATAGGCATCGAAGGAGCATCTTCCATTTGGCGTCCACCATGATTCGGAATAGGATCCCGTTCCGGACCTCGTAAGAGTCCTTTGTTCTGATCAGCCTGATCTTTTCTTCTCTCTGCCTGGGCAATTGCTAGTGTTTAAACCATTGCATAAGGGGGTCCCTCTAGTCAGGTAGGCCGACGGCTTCTGCTGCAGTGACCTCCAATTCTTCTTCTTCTGGTTCTTCTATCATGATGGGCACCTGGCGCTGATTCACCACCCGGATGCTAAGAGATCCATCGGGCGGGACTGTCAGTGAACTTGCCAATTTTGCCAGTGCATCGGCTTGTGCATTTTCTCCCCTGGTAACATGGCCTATCTCGATGAGGTAGAATTGCACCATGAGCCGCCTCGCCTTAGCATGGTAAGGGAGCAGCTTAGGTTTTCGGACATCAAACTGCCCCTAGACTTGCTTGACGACTAGTAACGAATCGCCAAACACTTGTAGCATTTTAATCTCTATTTGCAAAGCGACTTAGAGACCGATGATCAGAGCCTCATACTCTGCCTCATTATTTGTACAGGGTTTGTTGATAGAATAGAATGTATATAGTACTTCTCCCTCGGGGGATTTAAGGACGATGTCGGCCCCTGCCCGTATTTTGGTGTGTCCAGACGGGGTCGTTTCTGTTCTTGAAGCCCCGTCAAAGTGGAGCTGCCAGACGATCTGCTGGACCTGAACCACCTCCAATGTTTCATCTTCAGGCAATTCTGTGGCCAATGGGGAATCTTCAGGCACCGAATGTGCTGCAAAGAACTCGACTACATCTTGACCCTTGACGGCCTTCTGCGGCACGTAGGTAATGTCAAATTCCATCAATAGCACGGCCTGCTTGTCGAGACGTCCCTTCAGGACGGGTTGAGAGAGAATGTGTTTAACTGGGTCAGCCTTGGAGATCAGTCTCACTTCATGGGAGAGCATGTAATGCCTCAGCTTCTTGACTGTGAAGACCAAGGCGAGACAAACCTTCTCAATCGGGGTGTATTTCACTTCTGCCCCCACTAGTCTTCAGCTAAGGTAATAGAGAGCTTGCTCCTTCCCCTCATCATTGTTCTGGGCGAGCATTGCCCCCAGCGAGCATTCGGTGGCGGCTATGTATAGAATAAGCGTCCTTCCCTTGACAGGTGCCCCCAGCACGGGCGGGGTCTTCAAGTAATCCTTCAACCGATCGAAGGCCTTCTGGCATTCCTGGTTCCAGTCAAAAGGTGCAGTTTTCATCATCAATTTGTGGAATGGCTGACAGCGCTCTGATAAATTGAGATAAATCTTCGGATGTAAGCCAACAGGCCTTGCAGGGATCTTAACTCTCCCAGATCCTTCGGAGGAGGTAACTCTTGAATGGCTCTTATTTTAAAAGGGTCGATCTTGATCCCTCTATATTAGACGATGAAGCCAAGGAACTTCCCACTGGAGACGCCGAAGGTGCACTTCATCAGGTTCATTTTCAGCTCATACTGCCGGAGTCTTTCAAAGATGGCTCTGAGGTCCTTCAGGTGATCTTCCCTTTTCTTTGTCTTGACGACCAAATCGTCAATGTAGCATTCGACTTTGTTGTATAGCAGTTCATCAAATATCTTGGTCATCGCCCGCTGGTAGGTGGCGCCGGCGTTCTTGAGGCCGAAGGGCATTTTTTTGTAGTGGAATATCCCTTTGGGTGACCGGAAGGCCGTATGAATCCGGTCGTGCTCAGGTATCCAGATTTGGTTATAGTCGGATGATCCGTCCATGAAGGACAAGGCCTCATGGCCAGTGGTTGCATCAATCATTACTTCAGTGATGGGCATCAGGAAATCATCTTTTGGGCAGGCTTTATTCAGGTCGCGGAAGTCCACGCAAATCATGATCTGTCCATTCTTCTTCTTCACCAGCACAATGTTGGCCAACCAAGAGGTATACTGGTTTTCAGCTACAAAATCGACATTTATGAGCATGTCGAGTTCTTTGCAAATTTGGTTTATCAGCTCCGGCCTCATGCGCAGGGGAGACTGCTTCACCGGTTCCACCTTGGGATCAATGGCCAGAATATGTTGGGTCACACCGGGACTTAGGCCGGGCATCTCCTTGTAATTCTAGGCAAAACAGTCCCGGAATTCTTACAGCAGCTTGATATATTGTTCCCTCTCTTACGGAGGAAGAAGGGCAATTAGAAAGGTCGGCATGGGGTCGCTTTCCATGCCCAGGTTAATTTCAATAAGTTCATCTACCGTGGCCTGGCCGCCATCTTCAATTTCCGGCGGTGCCAGCAATAGGTCGACGAAATCCAGATCTTCGCCATCTTCTGCTTCAAGGACACCATAGGTGTCACCCTGCTCCGCCTCGTCGGGCAATGAGGTTTTACTTGTATCCCTCGCTTCCTGGCTTGCGGGCTGTGGCTTCGAGGGGTCATCTTGTGCGGAGAAATAAAGGACTTCTCCAGGGTCTTCTCAGTAATTATCATAGACGGCTCCAGTCGGCGCCAAAGTGATGGATTGCCACACCGGGGGCTGGTTCTCTACCTGTGGCAGGGGTTGCCCGTTCTCAGCTGCATCTTCAAAAATCTGGTGCTAGACTGACACCATGTAGATAGCTCTTTCATGGCCACCCGTCATGTGGGGGCGTGGCGGGGCCACTACATAATCTCTCATTCTAAGCTCGTCTGTCTCAATCAGATCCTGAGCAATATCCTTGAAGACGTAGCAGTCTACGATAGAGTGGCCCAGTATTTGGTGATAAGGGCAAAACAAGGGGTCACCACTTCTGCGAGCATCTTGCGGCCTCTTGGACCTTGGGAGGGAGACCTTGCCGTAGTAGCAAGTCCACTCAAAAAGTCCTCCGGTCTTATTCCTTGGGAAAGAGTAGGGTCTCTACATCCTCTCTTGAAGTGTAAGGTTTCGCTCGGCCGATCGTCTGACTGGGGAAATAGTTACATCCCTAGCCTCCCTTTTCAGGTGCATGGGGGCATTCGGGACAATGCTCGGGGACTGGTGCGTGCCAATGTTCTGTTGGCGGAAGATGCCCCCGATTAGGTCAGACATGAGTGTAGTCGCTTCGGCCAAGCGAGCCTTCAGCATCTCAATTTCCCGTTGCTACTGATAGCATAGGGCAAGCAGGGCAGAGTCGCACCGAGGGAGGCCCAGAGTCCAGCTAGCTTCCCCGTCTTTTGCATCAGTATCAGACGAGGGCAATGGCGGCCCGTTGCTGTAGTTGTTCGGGGCTGGCCCCTCAGAGGAGGACGGGGCCTTCCCCTTGTTCCTACAGGGAGATGGATTCCATAGAAATACCACTTCATCTTGCTCTTCGTTGGCTGAAGGCTTAAGCTGCTGGCGACCTTCAACCTCTTGTGGGCCTGCGGCGCCTGTGAGGCTACTGCCATTCGAAGCCGAGACTGATATCACGTCGGCTTCGTAGGAGTCTTCTAATGAAAAGCCCAATCCTAGATGCCGGGTGATTGGCAGCAATCTCCGGTCCAGGTTTGGTGGATTCCATATCTTCTTGAACATGTCCTTCCGACTGGAGAGCTGGCAAAAGGGGATCCCTTATTTTCTGGTCATTCTGGCTACACGGCAAGTTATGTTAGGTAGTCCCGTGATCGGGACGAGTGGGTCATGCAATTCGTCGGGGAGTTTACAATCACCGTCCCCTCTGACTGGGTGCTCATTAGCCACATAGAAGATAGTAGACCATCCTCCGGGGTTAGGCACCTCAAAGGTCCTCAATGGCTCAACCACTTGGCAGTCAACTTCTGCGAGAGGCTTGATGATCCCAGGCGGGACCTTGATGTCCTCCAGCAAGTCTTCGAGGTATGGCGTCCCCGGTGCAGGGTAGATGGAAAGGGGAGTGGCTTTGAACACTCCTTCTACCTCAGAGACAAATGACACCTGACGAGGAGCCACATAGCCTGGCGGTGGTGGAGGGAACCAGTTGTCGGGCTCTACCTTCTTCTTCCCTTTGTCCTGAGTGACTTGGGGAGCTTGCTTTGGCTTTTCCAAATACTGAGTGGCATCGAACAAGTGACATTCAAAAACCTCAAAAAGGTGGAGGTCAGCAAAGATTCTCTCCTCCTTCCCATTGCCGGGGTACTTGATGCATTAGTGCAGAGTGGACGGCACCACCCTATTTTGGTGTAGCCATGGCTGGCCAAGCAATGCCTTGTAAGTGGTGTTGGAGTTGATCACATGAAATTGGACTTTGGTAGTGAAGTCGTCGACGGAAAGGTTAAACTCCGCAACCCCCATGGGGACCTCGCACTTCTGGTTGAAGCCAACAATCTTAACATTCTTGACCTCAATCAAGTGTACGTCAAAGTAATGTTTCTGGTACACTCGATAGGGGAGTATGTTCACTGCTGCCCCAGGGTCAATCAATACTCTGTTGATGGGATGCTTGTTCAGCTGCCCCTTCATGTAGAGTGGCATGTTGTGACTGCAGGTGGGTATGAGCATGTCTTCTTCTGTAAAGTCCACAGCTATCTCGGGTGACATTTCTGCAAGGCAAGCTTCCACATATGCTAGCGTCTGGAGTGCCGCGATGACGGCTTGCCATGTCTCTTCATCTAGAGATAGAATCTCCCAGACGGTGAATCTAGCTGGGATCTTCTTCAGGTGCTTGACTATTTTATTGTTGGCTCGGACCTCGAGCAACTTCATCTCTTCGGCTCTACTGCGCCTGCCCCGGTCTGGGCCTGAGGAGCCGGCTCAGCGGGTGCCTTCTCCACCGGGTCAGGTATCACTTGAGCTTGTGAAGCCTGTTGGGTCACTTCCTTCTCTTACATGAACTTGGCAAGGTTCGGGATGTTGTCAAGTCCTTCCCTTGACCGAGAAGGAACCACCACCAACTGAGCCGAGAGGCTACTTGCTTCTTTGATCTACCGAGGCTCACGGGGGCATGACTGCCTTCCCCCCCGAGTCGTGAGAAATTCAATAAATGAAGGGGCGCCCTGGCCGACTGGCTCTTCGGGGTAGAGACCCGAGGGAGGAGTAATCTCCATGCCTTGGACCTTAGGCTCAGGGATATGATACAGTTGTTCTCCCCTAAGTAGGATGTTGTGGTTGGCCTGCGGAGGATCACTTCCTTCCCGACTTGGTGGCATGCTGAGACGTAGATGCTTCAGCCTGATTCACTTCTGATGACCCGACGGGCCTTTCTTGCTCTTCTTCTCCCAGGGAGAGGGCAGTGTCAAATAATGTTGAGAGGGTGTTGCAAGAAAGGACAACCCCGCTCTTCTTCTTATTTCTGGGCCTTCTCTTCTTCTTTTTCTTCTTCTCTTTTGTGGCTGGCAACTGCCCTTGGGGAGGCTCACCCCAAAAGAGGGGTTCTTCCGTCGCCTTGGCTTCCGCCTCTGGAGCTAGTTCAAGTGACTCGAACTCCTTCCACGGGACATACTCCTTCAACTCCACGGGCCAGATCTCAGGCTGTTCATAGTCTTCGAGCCCGTCAATAATGGCCTGGAGTCTTTCCACTGCAGGATTGGTCTCTTTGTGCACCCGCATCGGGATATGCTTCTTCTTGTTGTGAGTAGGGCGCCTCATGACTAGCCAGGGGGCTGTGTCATGCCAAACAGGCGTCACTGGTGGTGGTGCTGGTCGGGGTGTGACACCCCTTATGTGAACCTCCGGTGTGGGCCGGGGAGCTTGCCTTGTCTTCTATTCCTTGTCGGTGCAATCTGCCAACCTCCTTGGCCTTGAGCTGGCGCCATGATAAAGGCTTCATATGTAGCACTTGTACTGGCCTCCGCCCATTCTTTAGGCAGCTGCTGGTATAAAGATACCATGTTAACACTGGTACCGAGGCTCGGCATCTCATGTGGCTGCGGAGGATCTATCTTATCCTCCCCCATGTCCAGTTCTCCCTTCTTGATCAAGGACTCAATGACATCCTTGAAGATGTAGCACTCCTCGATAGTGCGCCCCAGCATCTGGTGGTACGAGCAGAAATGAGGATCATCCTTTTTCTTTATGCCACCAGGCCTCTTCGGTTCTGGCAATGTGATTTTATTGTATCTGGTGGCCCATTCAAATAGGATCCGGGACTTATCTCGAGGAAAAGAATACAACTTATTCCTCATCTTCTCCCGCAGGGAAGGACCTTCCCGCCGTTCAGTAGATCTAGGTGGAGGAGGGTTGGGTGCCTCTTTAGCTTTCTCTTTCTGTTTCTCGAAAGCTTCGAAGTCCAATGTGTGGACTTCTAGCGGTATCGGTCTCTTTTCGGCCTGCCTGGCCCTCTGGCTTGATGTAGCTGGAGCAGAAGAGTATCGAGCAAGGAACGCTTCGATCTCTGCCACTATGTTGTTTAGACGGTCAAATGATCTCACCTCGGCGCCAATCATCCTTTCAAGGATTTCCTTCTTCAGTTTCTATTTACAAATTTACACTGCATCCTCCTGATGCGGGGGACGTCTGCATCTCATGCTGAGGTTCCTCCACCTCTTTATGTAGTTGAGTGCCGACTCATCATTTCTTTACCTCGTGACGTAGAGTTCTGCCACGGTTACCTCCCATTCAGCTATGTAGAACCTTTCTTTAAATTTCTTCTGCATGTCGGGCCAATCTACAATGGACCTGGCGGGCAAGCTTGAGTACCACTCAAAAGCAAGCCGGTAAGTGTCGAGCCAAAGAATTTGAGGAGGTAGGCCTCATCTGCAGCTAGATCCCTCATAACATTCACATAGTAGGCAATGTGCTCCCTGGGAGACCCTTGCCCATTAAATTTCTCAAATTTCGGCGGCTTGGTGATACCGGTCGGGAGCCTCCTAGCAGCATAGTGTGCCGGATAAGGTACTCGATACACATCGAAGGGCGTATGATCGCCATCGCTCCTCTCCGCCAGCTTCATATCTAACATTTGTTCAAGCATCAGTCTGTTTACCGTCGCCGGGTCAACCGGGTTCGGGTAGAAATGAGCCGGTTGCGCCAGCGGCGTTGTTAGCACTGTCGCCTGAGGTGCAATGGTGGACCCCTGGAATGGCAGGTTCAGTGGCGGCGCCGGAGTTGTATGCTGCGGCTGGTGCAGGGGTATGCCCCCGGTATAGCTGGGGATCGGTGGAGACACCGTCACCTGTGGAGAAGCCTCCAAGGCCTGACTGTTGCCTCCAGGGGTCTCTGGTAATGCTTCAGTCTACCCGGATGTCGAGGGCTGACCAGCTCTGTCGGTCAACTGCTTCCATAGCAACTCGATCTCCCACTGATATTGCTGCATCATAAGTAAAACTGTGGGGTCACTCATGGAGGGGCTAGGGGTGCCCCCTCTTTCTTTGATTGGCGTCTCCTCAAACGACGTGAATGGTCCTCCCGTGGTGCCTTTAGTAATGACATTGGCAGCCATGGCCATTGATGGTTCCCCATAGTCAGTTTCTCCAGTCTGAGCTTATGTCTTCTCAGATGCTACTTTCCCTCTTCTGGTGAGAGGTCCTGGCCTTACTGCAAGTTTGGACATTTCTTCAGGCTCGGTCGGTAAGGCCCCGTACCAGCCAAATACTCCTGCCATGTTGCAAGTATAGACCCTTAGGTCTCTACCTCTTCTTGCAGCTCTTCTCGATGGCCTACCTGGGAAGACCAATCTGTCAAAGACTAATCTCCGTGGCCTCACTTCTTCCCTCAGCGGGGACTGATAACGCTCCTCAGAGCAGTTCCTTGACTCGGCACTAGGCACGGGTCGGCTTTCTTCTTCTTCAAATGTGGAGGCTACTGCCCCGAGCAGTCTTTGGCGACCCAGAGGGGTGCTCCCCAGGCCCCACAAGTAATTTCTCATGGCTTGCTCCACTGCTTCCCAGTCTTGATTAGGAGGAGAAGCCGGTGAAGTTGCCCTGTTGACAGCAATGGGCACATGGTTTGCAGGCTTTGCATGGGCAGCCTGATAGTGATGTCGGTGGTGTCGACGGTGGGTATTCTCCGGTGGGGCCAGTGGGGCCAGTGTGGCCGATGCCGGCTGGTAGACGGGTCCCGATGTCTTGACCCGGTCTGCCTGTTGAGCCCTTGCCGGGCGAAAGGTGCTGGGCCCTGCCCAAGTTGGTGAAGTGAACAGGGCTGCCTTGGGAATCCATGCCTGCTTGCCCTTGGTTGGCCTAGAGGTCGGTTTGTGCTGTGGTGCTATGGCCGGAGTTGTGCGCGTCGTCCTGCCCTTCATCTTCTCTAGTGGCTTGAAAGAGTTGCGCATTGGTACGGTGGGGACAACGCGCTCCGAGATCATCTCGGAGCTTGGTTCGGTGAGGTGCACTCGGACGGTCCCGATAATAGCAGACTTGCCGGTACTGGAGAACCGGCCTCGGGGTGATGTAGCGGCGTGGCTCCTTCGGAGCCTCCTCTGATGAGAGGCCTAGCCCTAGCGAGACGGGCCGACAGTTTGGTGCACATAGTGCACGTTGCAGCTCAGCGTCCTCGCAGGGACGGTCTCGGGAGATTCGGTCACTAGTCGGCCGACAGCAGCTTTAGTGGCCCCCTGGGTGGGGGCGTTGCTTTCGATCCCGTCAGACACCTGCACGTCCAGCAGGTTCTTGAAGGCCACTCCCAAAAATTTGGGGAAGCCAACTGAGGGAGGGAAGCTCCCGAAGGTCAGAGGGACGGCCAAGTAGCCGTTCCGAACATGGCTCTCGACGGGTTGCTGGCCGAAAGCGAGGGCCATCCTGACGTCCGGAATGCAGCCTGCGTTTGCAAATCATAGAATTATAATTACAAGAAGGGGGCCGTGGAGCCCTTAATTTCGTCAAAGAGATGAAGGGTGATTCGGTCCCACCGGGCGTGCTAGACTTGTGGACGCACTTATTATTCAGGATCTTGTTTTATCAGTTTATTGGTTTGTTAAGTACGTGGGCGTGCCAGTCACAAAGTGACAATTTTTTCGGGCTTCAAGGAAGCCCATGGTGCGCTCAATCTGACTCAGTCAGGTGATTGTGTGGTTCGGGTCGGGATTGAGACCCGCCATGCCATGAAGTTCACAGCGTCATTTACATCCCCTCAGAGAGGGGAATACCCTTGATAAATTGCCAGAAATCAGAGCTCAACGACCGAAAGAATTACTAATTGACACAGGAAGAAAAAGGGCAGTCAGGCTATGCAGAAAGCTCATATTAGGGCCATGAGCACTCTGATTGTGTCGGTCACTGGTGGACCATTCCATGTTTGGACAAAAGTCCATATGGAAAATAAGGCGGTAATGGGATGAATCTATGCAAATGTCTACCGGGGGATGGCAATTTTAATACAAAGTGGGGGCTCAGATCCCGGTGGAAGAGGGGACTTCGATGAGATGTTGGCCCGGGACAAGGTCGGGCGGTGACCATGACGAGAGGGGTAACTCCCAAGGGTGAAGCCTGGCCTATGAGGGCGTCATTAATATTCTCGGGTCCGGTATCCAAGAAGGGGAGACGAAGGCCATATCATTATGTTTACGATTTGTTTCGGGAAACATTTACCATTATCGTTCATTTATTAGCATTACCCTTTTTGTCGACTGTCTTTTACCATTCACCGACCTTGAGCTCTTCTCCTATTCATCATTATATTATTATTATTATTATTACCACTCCCCTTTTTGTTATTTTCTCATCTGTTTATTATCTTGATTGGAACCCCTCCCCCTTTTTATTACCATATTTCCTTTTCTCTGGTGTAGCTTTTAGGTATAGAGTGTATTAGAGTTGGGTTAAGTGGGGAGTGTGCCGCTGGAGGATGATTTAGAGGTGTGCCGCTGGGAACAGGTGGGACTATACCGGCCAAAGGGATTGAGGAATGTACCGCTGAGGGGAGTGGGCTAGGGTGTGCCGCTGGAGGGCCTAGGAGTGTACTGTTGAAAACAAGGGGGGTGACCTGGGGTGTACCACTGAAGGCAGGTGAGAGTGTGCCAGCCAGGGAGATGTGTTGAGAGTGTACCGCTGGGGCCAAGGGGTGAGGTCAATGCACGTTGGAGTGACAGTCTGAGCGAGCCTGGTACAGGATTGGAGCGTATGTCAATGCCACTAAAGTGTACCGGGGAAAGCTTGATTGAGGGTGCACCGGGTAAGCATAGGCGAAGGCCGTGCCGGAGAGGGGAAGAGAGGAATAGTGTGCCGCTGAAGGAGGCACCAGAGAGTGTGCCGGCCAGGGAGTCAAATGGAGTGTGCCGCTCAAGGTTGGCCAAGGGGAGTTAAGGACAATGCCATTGGGGAAAAACCCACATGAATGGGGTGAGATTCAAAGGGAGGCTTCTGGCTTGAGGAGCTCGGATGAAGGGTCCCAAGCGGCAAGCTTTCAATTTTTATCGTGTGATTGAGTCCCAAGTCACGTTCAATAGTCTAGTTCTCTGAGTCTTGTTCAGTCCAATTCCTTGAGCCTTGCATGGTTCCTTTATTCTGATTAGAACGTTTTACTGTGGTTTGTCCCATTTGTTTGTTGCTTCCTTTTATCTTTCAACTTATTGTTATTTCTGATGAAAATTCGGCAGCATCTCCCCTTGACCCGGATGGTAAGGGAGTAAAAAGGAACATGCCCACAGGGAGTGAGATGAACCAACAACTGAGGTGTGTGCCTAGGCAGCCACCTTTGAGGAAAACTTCAGAAAACTCAGAGAAAACGTCGAACGGGAAAATCACTAGGCTGACACAGGCTATGGGTGCACCGGAGAAGCAAGTCATGACTGGGGTGTGCCGGATAGGAAGTGGCTAGGGTGTGCCGGGCTGGACTGGCCAGGGTGCACCGGGCAGGCCATGGCCAGGGCGTGCCGGTGAAGGCATAGCCAGGGAGTGTACCGGCCAAGAAGGGGTCAAGGGGAGTATGCCGGCCAAGGGAGGCACCAAAGAGTGTGCCGGCCAGGAAGCCAAGGGAGTGTGCCAGCCAAGGCACACGGGGTATGCTGCTGGACAAGCAAGAGGGAGAGTGTGCCGTTGGGCAAACAAAAGGAGGTGTACCGCTAGGCAGACAAATGGGAAGAGTGTGCCGTTGGGAGACCTGAGTGAGTGTATGCACCCTATAGACTTTAGAGGAAAGGCTGAGGAGCTTCTTGACCGGTGGATGAATCCTAACTGCTGGGTAGGGGTAGTGGATGCTAACAAACCCATAGACGGAGGTAGTGGGATAATACTCATGCCATGGGGAGCCATCAAAAGGAGGGGAGCCAGCCTTACATCATCAACCCAGGAACGTTAGTTGTCTCTCTAAGCAAACCAATGACATGGGAAAGCCAGTAAAGCGGAGAGTTAGGAGATTGAGGAAACATGCGAAAGAAATCAAAGGGCCAACAGTGGGAAGAAGACAACAAAACACAACAAGGATTAACACCCCAAAAGACACTTTTATTCATGAAAGACTTCAAATATCAAGGACCATGGCCCGGAGGCCAACTGCGTTACAACACACTCCAAAACGGAGGGAAGAGAAGAGAAATTAAAAAAAAAGTAGCAGAAATAAGAAGAACTGGGGGAGAGTTGGAACGAGAGAGGGTGTCTCCCTTCAGCCCATTCCTCCCTTCCCCCTTACACACAGCACTCTCTTCTCGTTCTCTCCATATCTCTTCTACCTTCTTCTTCTCTTCTTCTTCTTCTTCCTCTTCTGCTGCCCTCTTCGTATGGGTATTTCGCATGCCTTTTTCTTCTCCGTGAGAGGCTTTTATAGGTGGGCCGTTGGAGGGGGCAGACCTCATGATGGCACTGCCATCCAAGGTTGACTTCGGTCTCCTCACTGTCAGGTGGAAGTGTCATGGCCGAATCAGGGGGTGACACCAAGGCAGACCGCTAGCTGGCGTTGAAATGGCCACGCTGCGCGCCAAGGGGCTCCTCTAGTGACCGTTATGTATCTTGAAGGTCTGTACCGTTCAGGGGAGTTTGCCGCTGTGTCGCTGGAAGGGCTAAGACGTTGTGCCGTTGAAGGGGAAGAATGCATGTGCCGCTGGCGGGCTCACTTGAAGTGTGCCGCTGGAAGGGGCATGAAGGTTGTGCCGTTGTAAGGGCACCGATGGTGTGCCGCTAGAGGCACTCTGGGGTGTGCCTTTGAAGGCAGCTGAGGGTGTGCCGTTGAAGGGCACTGGGGGTGTGCCGCTGAACGGCTATTGGGTGTGCCGTCGGGGCAGCTGAGGAGCGTGCCGCTGGGGCCCGTTAGGGGTGTGCCGCTGGGGCACCCGAAGAGTGTGCCGCTGGCACTTTCCAGGCTGTGTGCGCTGAAAGGGCACGGAGTGTGCCGTTTGAAAGGGGCTTCTGCTTTTGCTTCAGGAACTTATAGTTGTGTACTCTTTGGGATATTTCTTCACCGTTAAGGACCCGAGGGTGGGTCCATAGCAGTGTATGAATTTAGGAGGGTATCATGTGCTTTCTTTGTCATTTAATGCCCCCGTACAAATGTGGGGATTTACCGGATGGTAGTATTCTCCCGGATCCTTGGATGGCCAGTCTCTCTGGGTCTTCTCTTTTCGACTTTCACATTAATGCGGAGGCTTCGCGGGACATATGGACGTACAATTTTACATGTCCATAAGGGGTAATTATTTTCTTCCCCCATGTGGTCAAATGATCAAATTAAATAAAAAATACAACATGGGATAAACTATATTATAAGGGGGAAGCATCTTGGCTTTGCTTGGTCCAAGTTTGAATTTTCTTCCACCTTGTCCCCTTGAATGGTCAAGCATCTAGAAGCCCACCTTGGACCTTTGACCAGCCCCACATGGGACCCTAAGGCTTAGGTGGACCAATAGGGAAGGATATGGGGGCCCCTTGCTGGTCCTACTAGACTTTTACATAAAAACCCACTAAAACCTAAAGACTCACATTTTGGCTTATAAAGCCTTACAATTGCAATCATACTTTCCTAAGGATATAAATGCAAATTAAAAGGACACAAATACAAAAATAAAATTAAGTGCCGAGTGTTGATTCCCATCAATTCACCCCGGGTGAGAAGAACTTGACCTCGTCGAGTAAGGGGTGCGGTTGCTCGTGACGCCGGCGGATCCGTCATCGTACCAAGAAGCGCGGAGTACGCTCCACTCCAAGTATTCGACACCTGCTCATCCCGTATAGATTCGCTATGCTCACGCTGCTGGGGAATGAGTCTAGAGGTGGACACTTCGGGTGGGGTCACTCTCAAAGGAGAGAAGGCAGCTCGAAGACTCACTAGGAATCACTGTTGGGTCCCTATATGTGACTTGATCCGAGATAGAGAATGGTCGAGCCGATCCCAAATGCCGACAAGTCTCGCACTCAAAAGGGACTGACAACGCGAGCGTACAAAGACCGGCTCGACTTGACGTATGCACATGCACTCGACAGACAAACGGTACGAAACAAAGACTGACACACGACCCTAAATAAACCTACGGTTAGTCCGACTCATGCATATGTAAAGGTAGACCAGGACACCCGAATGTGTGCCATGCATACACTAGATGCAACCGGTGGTTGGCGAAATGTGGGGCTCTTAGACATCCTCCAGTCATGCATGGATGGCTCTTTGGATTTGGGAGACTTGAGAGGGCTAGGAGAACCGGGTGTAGGTGTATCGAGAATGGGCTTGGTGGGTATAGATGACCCGGCCCGTGGGGTAGGGGTGTGGTAGTGGACTCCCTCAAAGAAGTGAAGTATATATGGTGAGTCATGTGGTCCACTAGGGAATGGGTCAAAGGGGTAAAAGAAGGTGTTGAACCCCCTCTATGTGGGTTATTGTAATGGATTTTGATGATGACTAAATCATTCCATATCTATTTGTTCTAACTTGAATGCCATGATAAATTCTGGAATTGTTTTACACTTGATGTGACAAGGAGAGCTTTGGGAGTTCAAGAATCACTTCTTGTGGTAAGAAGTTTAATTTCAATTAGCAATTGCCAAAGCTAACGCAGAATGTATGTCTTGACAGGGGCAAGAAGGTGGTTCATGAATTGAGTGATACAAGGACATTTGGTGAGATCCATCCTAACTCTTTTAATGTCTATGTTCCTTGTTGAAATTCATCCTTTGAGTTAAAAGGATTATAGAGAAACAATCTTGTCTAAGGTAAATTTTATTGGGTCTTCATCATTCATGCCTTAGATTCATGCATTTCAGTGGTATGATCTCTATTCCATCATATACTAGGTTGGCACCTCATTCTCATGGTTTTTATCTCCCATCTGGTTGTTCTGGCACATGGGTCGATCCCAAGGGTCGATCCCTCTATCTTCTCTGCCTGGCAGAATGACTTTTGTTCATTTCTGCTGCAAGGGTCGACCCCTGTAAAAATTTCTTCATTTCAGAATCTGGGTGAACGAGGGTCGACCCATTGGGTCGACCCATTGTTCCTGGGGTTGTATAAACCTCTTCGAGGGACGAACCCTGTAAAAACTCATCCTACCAGATTCTGGTAGAACGAGGGTTGACCCCAGGGGTCGACCCATTGTTCCTGGCAGTGTTTACCCTCTTCGAGAGTCGACCCCAAGGGTCGACCCCTTCAGTTCCGACCTCCAGCCGCCTTGTTTGACTTTAGTTCCTTGTACTAGAAGTCTTCCAATCCGAGTCTAACTTCCATAAAACACTTCACAAAATGTGGATCTGGTTCCCAAGCTATCTTTGACTGTCCTATTCAATTAAATAAACCCTAGTGGCATTAGATAAATAGGATGAGAAGTGAGATCTAAAGGGAGTTTTCTTGAGGTTCTAAATTTTGTGTGCAGGTTCACAGCTGCAGCTCCCAAGCCCTCTTCCACCTTGCTCTGAAGCTGAAATCGAAAGGAAAAAGCTTGAATCAAAGCCCAAGATCATATACAACTGAAAGCTGCATCTGAAATCAAGATCCAACCTCTGTTCGTGCTGCAATACTTCACACTTGCTTCAAGTTCGTTCTTCATCCTGCAGAAGCATCAAAGGACTTTCGAAGAAGAGAAAGGGGGAGTTCTATCTCTGAAAATCTTTTCTGCTCTAAACTCCTCAAGTACTTGTTGTTAAGTATTGAACATCTGATGTACATCTGATGTACTCTTAGAATTTCTTGAAACACATTCATGTGTGTGTGCTCGTGATCTGTGACATGAGAGTGTGTGTGTGTCTAGTGGCCAAGATAGGCTACTCTGTTGTGTGTTGGCTGTCTATTCAGCGTGTGTGTGGCTCACGTCATAGTGGAGCATTAATCCTCCGTGTGAGGGGTGGATGTAGGGGACACACTCGTGTACCCGAACCACCTAAAAATCTTGTGCTTCCATTGTGGTTTGGTTTATCGTTCTTTGCATCGAGTGGGCTACTCGCTTAGCTGAGTGATCTCCTGTAGTGCCATACCTCACTCACGACTTCTTTCAGTTCTCACGAGAGAGAGATCTTGTTCCGGTGAGATTGAGTGCTTGTTTGCTTTAGAATTATTTCTATTCTATAATTGTCAATTTCTTTTGTGCATCTTTAGGTAAATAATTTTTATTGGCCAATCAATTCACCCCTCCCCTCTTGATTGCCACCTTTCGGGACCCAACAATTGGTATCAGAGCTTTGGTCTCTGTATCGCCCGACCTCACGGTCGAAGAGCAGATCCCTTTCTATGGCAAACAGAGGGATGATGCCCGAAGGGCATTCAGTGCACAGGCCTCCATTTTTTGATGGAACAAACTACACATATTGGAAGAACAGAATGTATGTTTTCTTGCGTGTGCAAGAATATGATGTGTGGAATGTTATCAATAAAGGTCCTTATAAGTTGCCTGACAATGAAGATGATTGGGATGACGAACACATCAATAATTGTTCAGCTGACTTTAAGGCCATGAATATAATTCAGTGTGCTATTCATCCGAATGAATACTCACGCATCTCAATGTGTTCCTCTGCACAGGAAATGTGGGACAAACTACGCTTGATCTATGAAGGAACTTCTGAAGTCAAGGAGACCAAAGCAAATCTATTGGTCCGCGATTATGAATTGTTTATGATGAAGCTAGAAGAAACCATCTCTGAAATGTTCGCGAGACTGATGGAAATTACAAATGGTTTGAAGGCACTTGGCAAGGAGTATTCAAACCGTGATCTTGTGAGGAAGGTACTGAGATCTCTATCACCACAGTGGCACACAAAGGCCACAGTGATCGAAGACTCAAAAGATCTCAGCACTCTGACTTTGGACGAGTTAGTTGGCTCCCTGATGACATATGAAATCAACATCAAATGGAGCGAGGAGGATAACAAAAAGAAGAAGGTTGCCACAACATTGGCACTGAAGGTAAACTCACAAGAGTCTGATGAAAGTGAGGAAGGATCCATGGCCAATACTGAAGATGAGGAGCTTGTTGCTATGATCATCAGAAGAGCACGAAAATTTGTTAAGAATACCAGGAAGTTTGGAGGTCAGTTTAGAAAAGGACCAAGAAGGCAAGGGTTTAAGAAGAATGAAAGCAGCAAGAAGGATGAAGTAATCTGCTATGAATGCAAGAAACCTGGTCACATGCGGGGAGAATGCCCGGAGTTAGCGAAGAGATTCAAGAAAGGAAAATTCAAGAAGCCCAAAGCCATGGTCGCCACATGGAGCGACGAGGATGAGGAAGGATCCGAAAATGAAGATGACCTGGATGAACTAATGCAGAACTTGTGTTTCATGGCAGATGGGGATAACACTAATGAGGTAGACTCTGAATCTGAATCTCTTACATGTGAACAATGGCAGATTGCATATGAATCATTATATGGAAAATGCAAAAAATTGAAATCTGAAAATAAACTTCTGAAAAAGAAAATGGAGCAAGCTGGGCATGCTGAAAATCCTTGTGAGAACTGCAATGTTCTCAATTCAAAAATGAGAATCTCAAACATGAGAATGATAGTCTCTTGTCAAAAATGGAATTATTTGAAGAAGAGAGTTCATGCATGCGAGAGGATCAATTCACTTTTGTTAAAATGCATGAAGACTTGAAGAGGGAATTAGAACAAGAAAAGTTAGAAAAAATTGCTTGCATTCAAACCAAGGAAACAGTTGAAAGGAAAATTGAAACCCTGATGCTTGAATTAAATGAGTTGAAAAATGTTATTTCCGTCTTAGAAAAAGGGAAACAAGTGATGAACACATGTGTGGGTCCTCATGAAGTAAGTTCTCTACCCACTCCTAAGAAGAGAAATAATTTTCAGTCCAACACATATATGACTCCATGGCTTTCAAGAACCACATATGCCTCATCATCTAACACACAAATGCATAGCTCATTTACAAATGTGAACAGGAAAAGAAACTGTGACAACAGAATCACTACATGCTTTTATTGTGGAAGATTAGGCCATGATATGTATGAGTGCAGAACCATGAGATTTGATGATGAAAATTTTGCAAGAATAATGAATAGATCATACAGGCCTTTTCTGTCTAACCACCGAGGACCCAAGCTTGCTTGGGTACCAAAAACCCCATAAGTATTCTTTTTGTATATGTAGGTCTGCTTTGGAGCTCAAAAGAACAAATGGTACCTGGATAGTAGATGTTCAAGACATATGATGGGAAACAAGGAAATGTTTGCAGACCTGCAAGAAAAAGATGGTGGAGTGGTAGCTTTTGGGGGTAAAGATAAAGGAAAAATTGTTGGAGAAGGTAAGATAGGTAAAAATCAAACTCAAGTCATTAAAAATGTTTGCTTGTTAAAGGCCTGCATCAAAATCTTCTAAGCATAAGTCAACTCTGTGACAAAGGTTGCAATGTGTCTTTTGATTCTACTCACTGCACTGTGCTAGATAGAAACTCCAATGAAATCAAGTTCATAGGGCTTAGACACAACAATGTTTATATGATTGATCTTGATGATGTTTCACATAAAAATCTTTGCTTAGTTGCTAAAAATTCTGATGATGCATGGTTGTGGCATCGCCGTCTTGGGCATGCTAGTTTCAATGTGATGATGAAGTTGTTCAGGAAGAATTTGGTTGTTGGCTTACCCAAGTTGAAGCTGGTCAATGAAAGAATCTGTGGGGCTTGCAGCAAGGGCAAACAGACAAGAACATCCTTTAAATGTAAAAGCGATGTAACCACCTCAAGCCCCTTGAATTGATCCATATGGATCTTTTGGGACCAAGCCGAACACATAGCTTGGGTGGTAAGCTATATGGATTTGTGATTGTGGATGATTTTTCTAGATATAGCTTGGTGTATTTTCTCTCAAACAAAAGTGATGCTTTGATGGAGTTTGAAGCATTTTGCAGGATAGTTCAGAATGAAAAAAGATGGTGCATCAAGACCGTGCGGAGTGATCATGGTAGAGAATTTGATAACCATGAGTTCAGCAATTTTTGCAGGGGTCAAGCTTACAAACACAATTTTTTCGCACCAAGAACACCCGAGCAAAATGGAGTCGTTGAGAGGAAGAATAGGACACTTGTAGAAATGGCTAGAACTATGCTGAATGAGAACAACCTCCCGAGGTATTTTTGGGCTGAAGCCGTGAATACATCATGCTACATCATAAACCAAGCCATGGTAAGGCCATTGTTAAAGAAAACACCTTATGAGCTATATCGAGGTAAGAAACCAAAAATTTCTTACTTCAAACCTTTTGGGTCTATTTGTTACATTCATAACAATGGCAAGGTGGACTTAGCTAAGTTTGACCCCAAGAGTGATAAGGGGATATTTCTCGGATATTCATCTAGCTCAAGAGCCTATCGAGTATATAACTTGAGAACTCTTGTAGTTGAAGAAAGTCCCCATGTTATCGTTGATGAATCATCATCCAAGAATATTAATGAAAAACCTGTTTTGCAGGAAGGACAATCAGAAGATGAAAATACCGAAGAGTTGTCAAATGAAGCAAATACACCAGAAGATGAAGAACAACAAAATGATGATGAAAATCAGCAAACTTTAGTTGAACTGTAGCTGCCAAGACAATGGACTTTTGCAAAAGATCATCCCCCAGAGGCTGTCATTGGCAATGTAGATGAGGGAATAAAAATGCGTTCCTCATTCAGGGAAGTTGAAAATCTGGATTATATTGTATTACTTTCACAATCTGAACCTCACTCCCTTGAAGATGCTTTAAAGACTAATTCCTGGATTTTAGCTATGTAAGAATAATTACACCAGTTCCAAAGGAACAAGGTGTGGTTCCTCGTGCCTCGTCCTAGAGGCCACTCAGTGATCGGAACCAAGTGGATCTTTCGTAACAAAACAAACGATCAAGGGGTGGTAACTAGAAACAAGGCAAGGCTTGTTGCCAAAGGTTATAGCCAGGAACTAGGAGTTGATTTTGATGAGTCATTTGCTCCTGTAGCAAGACTCGAGGCAGTGAGAATTCTCTTGGCATTTGCATGTTGCAATAATATTAAACTGTTTCAGATGGATGTGAAAAGTGCATTCTTAAATGGTTTTATTCAAGAGGACGTATACGTGGATCAACCACCGGGGTTTGAGGATACAAAGTATCCAGACCATGTGTACAAGTTAGACAAGGCACTCTACGGTCTTAAACAAGCACCCCGAGCATGGTATGAACGGTTAAATGATTTCCTTATACAAAATGGATTCAAACGAGGTAATGTGGATCAAACCCTTTTCACAAGGTTGAACGGTAAGGAAATCTTAGTTGTTCAAGTCTATGTTGATGACATTATATTTGGCTCCACCAAGGATACTCTCAGTAAAGACTTTACAAAATTGAAGCAAAGTGAATTTGAAATGAGCCTTATGGGAGAGCTGACATTCTTTTTGGGATTGCAGGTCACACAGACGGCCGATGGGATGTTCATACATCAGAAAAAATATGCAATGGAGCTACTGAAAAAGTTTGACTTGGCATCTACCAAACCACAACCGACACCTATGTCCACATCAATAAAAATTGATCAAGATGAAATAGGTAAATCTGTGGACCAAAAACTTTTCAGAAGCATGATAGGTTCCGTGCTGTACTTAACTGCTAGTCGGCCCGATATTCAATTTGCTGTATGTTTGTGTGCTCGTTTTAGTCCAATCCTAAAGAGTCACATTTGTTGGCTGTGAAAAGAATCTTTAGATATATTGCTGGCTCAGTGAACTTGGGTTTATGGTTTCCGCGTAATTCGAGCCTTGATCTAATTGCCTATTCCGATGCCGATTACGCGGGTTTCAAAGTGGATCAGAAAAGCACCAACAGGTACTGCCAGTTCCTTGGAGGATGCATGATTTCATGAGCCTCCAAGAAATAAAACTCAGTGGCTTTATCAAGCGCCGAAGCCGAGTATGTGGTTGTAGGTAGTTGTGTTGCCCAGGTGCTTTGGATCCAACAATAAATGATTGATTATGACGAATCCTTCAAAAACACAGTAATTCTTTGTGATAACACCTCAGTCATAAATATATCCAAGAACCTTGTCCATCATTCTCGCACCAAGCATATTAAATTAGACATCATTTCATTAGAGATCATGTTAGCAAGGGTGATGTAGAAATCAGCTTCATCGAGACAAATCATCAAATTGCCGACATTTTCACAAAACCCCTATGTGAAGAGAAGTTCACAACCTTTAGAAGAGAATTAGGGGTATGTAAAATAGAAGAGTTTGCATCATGATTTTGTGTGCTTTTAAGTGTATAGTTCAATGCATTGCATCCATTTGCATTAGTCATATGCTAGTTTACATTTTCCTTCTCATACATATGCATCAAGTTGTGTGAAAAATCAAAAGAACAAAAACAAATTGCGTGACAAGTCATCTATGTGTGTTCTTGCATTTCTTCTATATATATAATATTCATTCACTCTTGTTGTCAATTCTATGGCCGATTATGACCTTGAATACACTCACATGCCATCAATGGAGTAAAACTGTCCGAATCCTGAAATTCGGAGAATTGGATAATAGCACGTCAAATTTTGATCTTGAAATTGATGTGGTACTTCCCCAAATGTTTAAAACCTTATAAATACTCTTATCTTCTTTGATTCCAACTTAATTTTCAATTGGGAACTCGAGACTAATTCCTTTTTGGCCCTCCGGTTATGTTTTTCTTCAAATTTGCTGAACTTCACAAATTGGGTCGACCCCAAGGGTCGACCCTCAAAAAACTAGATTTTGTTGGGGTTGAGTTTACATGGGTCGACCCAATTCCATTACGGAGGTGCGTTTCCACGGCGTCCGAGCCGTTCGCGATTGGGGTCCTAACCCAAAGTTAGCCCCTCCTATGCCTATATAAAAGCTCATAACCCCCTACAAGGCCAGCCACCATCTCTTGCAAGCCCTAAAAACTCATTTTTGGTTCCAAAATCCTCCAAACCTAGCCGCGGATCTTCCAGGTGGCTAACCGCGCAAGTTTCCTTCTACGGGTCCAAGGATCGTTCCTTGCTACTCCGATCTCTTGAGGTAAGTTCTTGGTGTTGGTGGAAGATCATAGACACTCTTTTATAGCTTTCAACTCCACTGTTAAACCATCTTGATCCATACCCCATCTTGCGCCCCTTTTTGATTTTTTCTTAGATGGCCCCAAAGAGACGTTCGTCTCGCAGAGGAGCAGAATCAAGCAAGGCTCAAGAGATTCGTTCTAAACAAGCCGCACACGTTGCATCTCTACACGGCCAATCTTCATCCAGCAAGGTGCTGGACAGAAAAGTTCTTCATCCCCGGGTAGTGGACTTCGGTAATCTGAGTAACTATATTCCCAGTCTAGTTGATGTCATTTGCAGTTAGCCCAACTTGGATGTTTTCATGTCTGCCCACCGACGGATGTATCCCAACTTAGTGCATCAATTCTATAGCACCCTATCAATGGCCGGTGACAATCTGATTTCTAAAGTCAATGGGGTTCAGATTATTCTTTCCCCACAGCTGCTAGGCGAAGCATTTCAGCTCCCTCACGAGGGCTATGCCTTTGGAGATATTCTTGTTCCCGAAGATAGAATTTATCTATACATGACTTCTGAAGATCGAGCAGGCCGATCTGTTGCTGGGTTGAATGCAAACTGTTTCCCTCTTGTTCAACACATTCTTCATAGAATGATTACTACCATCTTACTTCCGAGAGGGGGAGGACATGACAAAGTTACAGAAATTCATGTTTCTAATTTACTATCTCTTGGATGGCATCCGTATCAACTTTCCAGCACTTATTTTGGAGCATATGTGCACAAGCATAAAGCACAGGAATAGAACTTTACCTTATGCTGCTGCATTAACCGCCATTTTCCAGTACATGGAGATAAATCTTTCAGTAGAATCTTCACAAACTATGCGGGAGGCCGACATTTATACCATTCACTCTATTTGTCACAATATGGGTTATGTTCTGCGTGACGGTGAATTAGTCCGGCAACTGAAAACTGCAGTTCCTGCTGCTCGTTCTGATGAGGATAATGAGGATGAAGACGCCGAGTCTGATGAGGAACCACTCCCTACTCCTGTAGTTGATATACCCTCTGAGTTGTCAGGCTAATCATAGATCGGTTGGATCGCATTAATGAGCGGTTAGAGAAGTATGGGGAGACCTTGGATGTTATTGAAAACAAGCTGCATGATCTGAAGCTTTCTCACCAAGAATGCACTCACTCTTTCACTGATGCCCTGGCTCATCACACCCAAATGTGCCACGAAATTTTGGATTATGTCCGGCGTGCTCTAGGTCCACCAAATCCGGATGATGACTAGGCCGTTGCACTTCATTCAGTTGGCACACTCCTTATCCCATTTCCCCCCCTCTTTTTGATGATGCCAAAGGGGGAGAAGTCTCGTTGTATTGTATGCCCGGCTACTTATAATCTATGTGTGATGTATGCTTGCATGCATGTGTGTTGCATTTTCATATTTGCAATAGCATTTCAATAGTGTTTTAGGTGTCACATTATCCTTGTAATCATGGCATGGCATCTTGTTGCATTGTACTTCACTTCCCCGTGTTAATGCAATCGGATTGTAGACTGTGGTTGTTTCCATGTAAGTAAGACATTGCTGGTTGTTGGAATATGCCCTTCTATCAATCGCATAAGCTCTATGCTCCAATGGAATGAGGCTTCTAAATTGATTCTTAATTGTGAGTTGGCTAGGTCACGAACGTTTTATATTGCTCCGGCTCGGCTCCTTGTTTTCATACTATTGGTATGGACTTTGAATGTTGTGTTTACAAGTTCTGAATTTTGTCATCATCAAAAATGGGGAGATTGTTGAACCCCCTCTATGTGGGTTATTGTAATGGATTTTGATGATGACTAAATCATTCCATATCTATTTGTTCTAACTTGAATGCCATGATAAATTCTAGAATTGTTTTACACTTGATGTGACAAGGAGAGCTTCGGGAGTTCAGGAATCACTTCTTGTGGTAAGAAGTTTAATTTCAATTAGCAATCGCCAAAGCTAACACAGAATGTATGTCTTGACAGGGGCAAGAAGGCGGTTCATGAATTGAGTGATACAAGGACATTTGGTGAGATCCATCCTAACTCTTTTAATGTCTATGTTCCTTGTTTAAATTCATCCTTTGAGTTAAAAGGATTATAGAGAAACACTCTTGTCTAAGGTAAATTTTATTGGGTCTTCATCATTCATGCCTTAGATTCATGCATTTCAGTGGTATGATCTCTATTCCATCATATACTAGGTTGGCACCCCATTCTCGTGGTTTTTATCTCGCATCTGGTTGTTCTGGCACATGGGTCGACCCCAAGGGTCGATCCCTCTATCTTCTCTGCCTGGCAGAATGACTTTTGTTCATTTCTGCTGCAAGGGTCGACCCCATGGGTCGACCCCTGTAAAAATTTCTTCATTTCAGAATCTAGGTGAACGAGGGTCGACCCATTGGGTCGACCCATTGTTCATGGGGTTGTATAAACCTCTTCGAGGGTCGACCCCTTGGGTCGACCCTTGTAAAAACTAATCCTACCTGATTCTGGTAGAACGAGGGTCGACCCCAGGGGTCGACCCATTGTTCCTGGCAGTGTTTACACTCTTCGAGGGTCGACCCTAAGGGTCGACCCCTTCAGTTCTGACCTCCATCCACCTTGTTTGACTTCAGTTTCCTTGTACAAGAAGTCTTCCAATCCGAGTCTAACTTCTACAAAACACTCCACAAAATGTGGATCTGGTTCCCAAGCTGTCTTTGACTGTCCTATTCAATTAAATAAACCCTAGTGGCATTAGATAAATAGGATGAGAAGTGAGATCTAAAGGGAGTTTTCTTGAGGTTCTAATTTTTGTGTGCAGGTTCGCAGCTGCAGCTCCCAAGCCCTCTTCCACCTTGCTCTGAAGCTGAAATCGAAAGGAAGAAGCTTGAATCAAAGCCCAAGATCATATACAACTGAAAGCTGCATCTGAAATCAAGATCCAACCTCTGTTCGTGCTGCAATACTTCACACTTGCTTCAAGTTCGTTCTTCATCCTGCAGAAGCATCAAATGACTTTCGAAGAAGAGAAAGGGGGAGTTCTATCTCTGAAAATCTTTTCTGCTCTAAACTCCTCAAGTACTTGTTGTTAAGTATTGAACATCTGATGTACTCTTAGAATTTCTTGAAACACATTCATGTTTGTGTGCTCGTGATCTGTGACACGAGAGTGTGTGTGTGTCTAGTGGCCAAGATAGGCTACTGTGTGTGTGTTGGCTATCTATTCAGCGTGTGTGTGGCTCACGCCATAGTGGAGCATTAATCCTCCGTGTGAGGGGTGGATGTAGGGGACACACTCGTGTACCCGAACCACCTAAAAATCTTGTGCTTCCATTGTGGTTTGGTTTATCGTTCTTTGCATCGAGTGGGCTACTCGCTTAGCTGAGTGATCTCCTGTAGTGCCATACCTCACTCACGACTTCTTTCAGTTCTCACGAGAGAGAGAGAGATCTTGTTCCGGTGAGATTGAGTGCTTGTTTGCGTTAGAATTATTTCTATTCTATAATTGTCAATTTCTTTTGTGCATCTTTAGGTAAATAATTTTTATTGGCCAATCAATTCACCCCTCCCCTCTTGATTGCCACCTTTCGGGACCCAACAGAAGGTATGACCCCTTGTGGTGGGTTCCCACCAGTCACGGTCCCATGTGTGGAAGTCTTGATGCTGTGGATGGTCACCATCATGCATTGTGGTAAGTGGGATGGTGATCATATGTAGGATGTATGGTTCTTCCCTCGGGCAAAAGGGTATGAAGTCAGGCTCGGCCGGCATGGGGAGGAATAAAAGAACCTCCGTGGTGACACAACCCACGGTTCATACGGGGATAATGGACCCTCGGGCGGCAACCTTGCTAGTCCTACGGGTGAAGCTACGACTAGTGGATTGGTCGAAGCCTCGGGCCAATAAGTGCGTCAACTTATATTGCCAACCTAAACCTAAAATAAGGTCACCCAATGTATCAACATGGTGACTAGACCAGAATGTCATGTGGTAGGAGTTCACAGGCACTAATGGTAGGGTGGGGTCCATGGATGGGTAGGGAGGTGGGACCAAACCATCATTGAGCCACCTAAGTAGTGGCTCGACGATGAAAAGCGTTCCCGTTAAAAACACGGGTAGCTCGGGCTAAGATAGCTCCACATAAGGATTGGAAGATGAGGGTGGTGGCAATGGAGCTCTCATGGGTGGGGAAGGGACGTCCTCCCAGAGGGGAAGAGGTCCTTGGGACCCCGGAGGTGGGGCCGGGTTGGGACTATCAGCTATTGGCCCCCTAGGCTCGAGTAAGGCTACCTCCTGCCTCGGAGGTGGGCAAGGGGAGACCAGCGACTTAAAATAAGCACATCTCCTATCAACCCGATCCGAAATCATTTGCACGAGTTCGGCAACGGTGTGGGTTGGAGTAGGGGTATTGTGGTGGACTCGCCTGTAATCAACCGGCCTAGGCTTGGGTCGGGGCTCATCTAAGTGCGGGGCTCCTTGTCTCTGATTATGACCCACTTGGTTGGAAGTGAGTTGGTGGGGTCGACTGGAGGTGTGACCCACGGGGTTGGAAGTAAATGGGTGGGATGGGTTGGAAGGGACCGGATGGGAAAGGTAGACCCTTCTAAGCTCTCTCTTCATGTCCCACCATGACTTGATGGGCCATTACCTCCTAACCTCTCTCAAGCCTTCGATGTCTCTCCACTTTTCGACAGCCCCGTGGAGAAGCCTCTCTTTGGCAAAATAGAATTGCCCGGCTTCGGACATGGTATACCAATCAAAATATGTGTTCATGGTGGCCTCCCACTTGAGGTAGTCGCCCGGGTCATTGGAGCCATAAAAATTCGAGGCTTTGGGCCTACAGAAGTGGAGAGGGTGATTACCAAGCCCATGGGTGTGCCAACGGTCATATCGCCTGGGCGACCGAGATTCCATTGGAAATGGGGAACTACAAGACGGACATGATGGCACTTGGACAAGACACTAGACACGACTATGCAAGGTTGGAATGCACTAATTAATACACACTAAGAACCCTAGACTTAAACCAAGATCCGGTACCTGGCGGAGTCCGGGGATCCGAAGATCCTCTCACGCGAGTGAATCACCTCTCCGATAGGCGTAACCTAACGATCGAGCGACAGGCGACACTTTTTTATATATCGAACAATGGTATGTAAATGTAACCTTGGACTGACTTAGACTTAGACTCTTTTTTTTTATGTTTTTAAGCAATGACTAATGACTACCCTAGACTCAACTAGCGCTCTGATACCAAATTGATGCGGGACGGACATGCGACCTGGGACTCTAGCTCGCGATCGCCCCTAAGTGAGGGAAGACGTGGGACCGGGCGCGGTTGAGAAATCGGCTGTGACTCTCGGGTATCGACTTTTCCATGTTAACTCGGATCGAGTCACGAGACGGGTCACTCACTCTCTCTCGCAGCGGTGATAAAAGTATACGAAATAGATACCTAACACTCGTAGCGGCATTCAAAAATATACAAATTGAGCAAAATGCGATAAGAGAGAGGGGGTGAGTTTACCTCCACGCTCCAAGTGTGGGGAAGACGATCCCGGCCAAGATAGTAACTCCCGGTAAAAATAATTATACAATAATTACATAAATGAAATTTACTGCTCACTCCACGCAGGGAGGTAACGGGCTACAAATGGGGTCCGGGAGGACCGATCTTAGGTTGATGGGCAACATTTTGATGAAGCTTTAGCGGCACGCGTACTCACAAACGTGGGGCCCACGTGCTGGTCGGTGGGGCCGAGTTGGCCCGGAGTGGTACCGATGTGACGATGGCTCCTGGAGAGAAGCTCCCTGGGGCGGTGGCACGGTGGTTCGCCTTGTGGAAGGCGAGTCGGCTCTGATCAGCACGTGTGGGAGTTACTGTCCACGGATCTAGAGTTCTATTTTTACAGCGCGCGACCCGGCGAGATCAGCTGCTGGATTCACTCCCAACGTCGGATCGACGCGAAAGTGGTATCATTGGAAAGCTGATCCGAAATCCTTTGACCATGGACTATGGATAGAATTTCTGTGGATCTGTATTTTTCGTGGTGGATTTTTCAATGGACTAATTGATAGACTTAGAAAACTCATAATGGAAATAGAGTTTCCTGATAACTTGCGTTGACCGCGACTCAAACCTCAGATCTGAAACTTGGACTCTTCATGAAAGTTGTAGAGGAAGAAACAAGGAAGACGGGGATAATTTTTGTAGAATTTCTAGAGGAGGTGTGATAGGGAAAAATGATTTTATACTAGATGGGGGTCGGATCTGAACTGCACAAGATAGAACAGATTTGGAAAAAGACAGTGATTTTTAAAAATAGTAAACGGACTCTAGAAATTCCAAGAAAATCCGTGAATGATGGGGGTGGTGGACAAAACTACCAATAAAATTGGTGACTCAAACAAATAAAGGAAAATGGGTCGAATTGAGGAAACACAGGGTTGCTGTGACATAAAATTGGGTACAAACAGAATTGGAAGGCTGAAGAACACGAAATTGGAAAAATAGAAAATGAAGGCTAGAAAATATGACAATTTTTTTGGGAGAGGGTATTGGCGTGACGAACCTACCTTCAAAATTTGGGCTCCAGTAGATTACGGAGCTGGGAGCTAAAATTCGAGCAAGGAGGTCTTGTCCTGATTTGGGTAGAATTCCGGCGATGGTGGCGGCGGTGCGGTGGCGGCACGACGGTGGCGGCGGCGGCGGCAGAAGTAGAACTCAGAGGGGCTGAGGAGAAGATAGAAGGGATTCACACCCTAGAGAAGGAAGAAATCCATCTGCAAGGGGGGAGAGGAGAGAGACAAGAGGTGTCCTTGGGCTTGCTCTTGGCAAAAATGGTTAATTTTTCATTAAAATCTCTAATGACACTATACATAGGCTTATATAGAGAATGGCAAGGGGTGGGGGGCTGGGAATTTCGTGGGAAGAGGGGAGGGGTATACATTTTCTTCCCCCATGTGGTCAAATGATCAAATTAAATAAAAAATATAACATGGGATAAACTATATTATAAGGGATAAGCATCTTGACCTTTGCTTGGTCCAAGTTTGAATTTTCTTCCACCTTGTCCCCTTGAATGATCAAACATCTAGAAGCCCACGTTAGACCTTTGACCAGTCCCACATGGGACCCTAAGACTTAGGTGGACCAATAGGGAAGGATATGGGGGGCCCTTGCTAGTCCTACTGGACTTTTATATAAAAACCCACTAAAACTTAAAGACTCACATTTTGACTTATAAAGTCTTACAATTACAATCATACTTTCCTAAGGATATAAATGCAAACTAAAAGGACACAAATACAAAAATAAAAGTAAGTGCCCGGTGTTGATTCCCATCACTCCTTCAAAGTTTGAAGTTGTAGGCAAAGCTGAAGAATCTTGATACGAGAGGGGGAACCACACGTCCGAGCAAGAATGCGCCAAGCATCAACAAACATCTTAAGACCAACGATTTGAGAGGGCATTGTCTCAAAAGAGAGAGGAAATCAGTCAACTCAGAAATAGTTGATCTTGTTGATGCCAGAACATTGCAGCAGGATGCATGGGATCTGCTTAGAGGGATCTTCTGGCCGGTTCGCCATGAGTGGGGGAGGGCATGGGTTGGAACACCATGTTGAATCCACAAAATTATAATGTTGAGATACACAGGTCCAAGGTCATAAGCACATGAACCACAACTCATTTAACCAATACGGGACTATTCGTCAGGAGACTATGTCTAAATATTCCATCAGAGAGGAACTGTTATATAGCATAGCTATCACCGGAGAGCTTTACAGGAAGAAAGTGAGTGATATTGGGTAATAGAGTAAATGAAGAGGGGATGAAGGACGAGGATGCGCTGGCAGGTGCATGGGGTACATATAACAGGAGCAGGAGGAGGAGAAGGTGAAGGAGAAGGCACCAGAGCAGACGCCATTGGCTCTGATACCATGAACGATTTCTAGAAACGCAGTGGATATGAGAGAAATTAAGCTGGGTTGTCAGAACACACACTCAGCGTCTCTGTGTATATGTCACTTGTTGTTGCAGATGTAATATTTCTTTCACTTTTAACGTATATATTCCCTTTCTCTGCCATGTGTTAATCACGTAAACTTTTTTTAACAAGAGTTAAAAGATTACAGAGACTTTCAGATAAATAGTTATATATGATAGATTAAAAAATAATTATCTATATTTATAGTGATTAAAAAGTAAAAATTCTTATATTTTATTATTGAACAAGAATTGTTATTCTTTATAGATAATATCGGCATAAGAGAATAAAATATTATAAAGGGCCTCTCATTCTGACATGAATTTACCATGTAATATTTATCTCTATCGATTTCAGCTTTTATTCTACTAGACCTACACTTAGAATAGGAATTTACAATATTTTATGTTCATCTCCGGAATTGAAATTGTGCTAGTTCGAAAACTTGTTCAAAATTCAGCTGCAATATATACTAAGTATAATCGATCGGCACTATTAACCTGCAGCACCAGCATATATAATTCGAAATTATCATGGTACATATGCAAATCACTGCTCTCCACTTTTCTTAGAAGGCTTCTTCGTTTGAAACTGAGTAAATTTTTTATCTTTTTCTTTTCTTTACATTTCTCTCTCTTTGATTTTCCACTGATAATCGAACGCATTTCATATTTGCCCACAAATGTCCTAACCAAGAGAATAGATCGTTTTCTCGATCGCCAAACTTTCCTCCAATCCCGATCGATGACAAAAGACCTTATTAACACTATTGATATCCACTTGGTCCCAACGTACTTCATTAAGTTTATTCCAATGGAAAGGTTCATTAGTGACTATGGTAATTTAAGTGAGAACCTGTTCAGTATTTATATTTGCATATATACTCTTCTTATGGGAATTTAATGTTATGTATGACCTTCCGCCTCCTTATTTCTCACTGTTGATATTCACTTGATCTGTCACGCAATTCATCTTTATTATTTTTAAGGGTTGTGACAGGATATTTGTGCTAGGTATTTTTACTATGAAAACTTGGATAAAAATATTATTTATATTTAATGAACTTTTAGGGCTACGATGAGCCGTCTTTTCCCAATTTCTTCTTCTTCTCAACTTGGTATCAGAGGCATGCAGCCGCCCATCTGTAGTAGTGTTTTGAGGACATTGCCACTTCACACCACTGCTTCATTCTTTATCTAGCAGTGCCGCCGCCTAGGTCCCGCTCCGCCGCCACGTTGTTCCCCTTCCTTCTAGCAGCGCCGCCACAGGGAGCTCTCGCGGGAGAGGTGCCACCATCACCGGCATAGGCCGATGAATGCCCTCCCTTCCCAGTCACCGGTGTGCAGCTAGGGAAGCCGCTGGTGTGTGGCTAGCTGAGGTTGCCGGTGTTTGGCCATTTCTGGCTGCCCTGAGCAGCCCCCATGCTGTAGGAGTGCGGCTTCTCTTGACTAGGTGTGCCAGCCAGCCACCCACCAGCCAGTCAACTACCGGTGTGCGGCCATGCCCCTAGACCTTCCTACCTACATGTGGCTCCTTGTTCGTCAGTGCTTGGCACCTCTTAGCTGCTGGAGTGTGGAATGCTTTTGCCGTTTATGAGCAGCCATTAGTGACAGTGTGCCGAAAAAACATCTCCTCATCTTGGGCATGGCTAACAGAGTGGAGATGAACAAGATGGGGGAGTCACAGGCGATTGCTTGGTCTGGGAGAATGGAGAATCCGTTCGTTCAGAATAGTCAGGTGAAACTTGATGTTCAGTCTACATACCTTATCTGGTCGAGAAATGTTCTACTATTCCTCACAACTCGAGATCATGAGAGATATGTCTTTAGAGAGAGGGCCAAGCCGACTATCATAAGTGCTACATGCAATAAGTGGGTGTCTGAGAACTCTCTTGTTATGATAGGGTTGCTAAACTCTATGACTCCATAAGTAGCATATTGTTTCTCATTCTTTGTGATGGCTAAAGAGATTTGGGATGTCGTGACTTAGACATATTCTCTATTGGGAAATGATACACAGGCATACAAGCTCTTGTGTTCCCTCAAGGGGGTTTGTCAGGGAGATAGGTCTGTGATTGAGTATATTGCTGAGTTACAATGACTAAGGGTGGAGTTAGATTTCACTCATATCGGCCCTGTTGTGCTACAAATGTTGCTGCCTACACAAAGCATGTGGAGAAGGGAAAGATTTTTGATCTCTTGTCTATGTTGAACCCAAAGTTCGATCCACTCAGGGTGCAAATCCTGGGTCGCAGTGGTGGTGTACCTTCTATGTTGGAGGGATTCTCTCTTGTGTAGAGTGAGGAGACTAAACGACGCATGATGGCTGGCCCCAGGCAGCCGGCACCTACTGCTTTTGCACTTCTATCTCAGGCTAAGAAGGAGGATGCAAAGATTTTGAGGTGTGATTTCTACCATAAGAAAGGACATATTCGAGAGACCTAGTGGGCGCTTCATGGGAAACCCAAGAGGGGTGGTCGCAGTTGGGGTTGTACACAGGGCCAGGCCTATTCTCAGTAGGCTCATTTCTCTGAGTAGGACATTGTTAAGGTAAAGGCTTCTACTTTAAGTCCTTTCTCTTCTGAGCAGATGGAGACACACAGGCAGATGATGGCCCAGTTTAGGCCTACTTCAGATAGTGAACCTTCTAGTTCAGGTTCAGGCGTGGCACCCTCTAATTCTCATTTTGCCAGTCATGTATCGTGTCTAGTGCCCTTTCTAGTACTCTTAGTCTTAGTAATGCTTGGATCATAAATTTGGGTGCTACGAATCATATGATAGATCAGTCAATTTTTATACTTCATTTCTCCTTGCTCAAGTAGAGACAGAGTTCGTCTTGCTGACGGCTCCTTTACCCCTATCACCAATAAAGGTGTTGTTAGTTGTTCTTCAATCCTAAATCTACCCTTTGTTTTATATGTTCCTAGCTTTTCATCCAGTCTTTTATCTATCAGTTTCTTAACCAAAGATCTGGATTGTAAAGTAATGTTCTTTTCTTATGTTTGTGTTTTTTAGAGACTTTCAATAAAGGAGATGATTGGAGTTGGTAGGATGCACAATGGTCTCCACTTTGTAGAGGGCAAGGGGGAGTTGGACGGTCATAGGGGATTGGTTACTACTTCTTCTTCTGATGCTATAAGGGTGCTTCAGTTGCAACACTGCAAGCTAGGTCACTTATCCTTTCCTCTTCTAGCGAGACTCTTTCTTGTGCTTTATATTACATGTAATAAAGAGGCCTTAGTGTGTGATGCTTGTGATTTTGCTAAGCACACTAGAGGTACTTATCATTATTCTGGTAATAAAAGCTTGGTGCCTTTCTGTGTTATTCACTTTAATATGTAGGGTCCTTGTAGTGTGACATATCGGTCTGGCCATAGATAGTTTATAACTTTTATTAATTGTTATAACGGAGCCACCTGAGTGTATCTCTTAAAAACTAAAGATGAAGTTTTTTTAGTCTTTCTTGAGTTTCATAAGTTTGTGGAAATGCAATTTAGTGCTCAGATCAATGTCCTTCACACAGATAATAGTACTGAATACACACATGGAATGTTTCGGGAGTATATGAAGAATTGTGGTTTTGTTCACCAGACGACATGTGTTGACACTCCTAACCAAAATGGTGTTGCTGAAAGGAAGATTAGGCATTTCCTGGAGATTACTAGATCACTGTTATTTACCATGAGTGTGCCTAAACTTCTATGGGGAGAAGTTATTTTGGTTGCGGCATATTTGATCAATAGAATGTCTTTGAGAACCTTAGGATTCAAGACTCCTCTTGAATGCCTGAAGGGAGAGACTATTTATATTGTACCTCCTCAAATGTTTGGGTGTGTGTGCTTTGTGCGGGATCATATGCCAACAGTTGAAAAGTTGGACCCACGGTCACTGAAGTGTGTCTTCATTAGATATTCTACTACACATAAGGGGTATAAGTGTTACTTTCCATGCTAAAAATGAGTGTTGGTGAGTATGGATGTCACATTTTAGGAGAATGAGATGTATTATGAAACCACACCAGCCACTGGACGTCATGAGAGGCAAGAGCATTAGTATATGGTTGCATTTCAGCTTTGGATGAGTTTCTTTTCATGTCTAATGCTCCAATTGGAGACACTTGTCGTGAGGGGGAGATAAGGGTTACAGGAAACGATGCATGTCAAGTGGAAATAGGTGATGATGTAGATCAGCAAGAGTCTAGACAGGAGGAGAGTGAAGATGATTCCATTGTACACATGCTAACTTTTCAGGAGTCACCCTCTAGAGAAGCCTCTAGTCTACTTTCTTCTGGTAATGTCCCTTCTACTTCTGAGCTTGATGTTCCTATTGCTATTCGTAGATCTTCTGGGACCATTGTTCCTCCTACTCATTATATACCTGATATCTCTAATCATGGTTCCTATATATGAGTCCTTGTCTCCATCTTATAGGTGCTTCAATACTGCCCTATCCTCTACTAGCATCCCTTCGAATTGGAGGGTTGCCATGGCTGCACATTGGAAGGGAGCTATGTTGGAGGAGATAAAAGCTCTAGTTAAAAACCAGACTTAGGAGCTTGTGCCATTACCTGCAGGAAAGCGTCTGGTAGGATGTAGATGGATGTATATAGTGAAATGCACTCCAGAATGTGTGGTTGATAAGTATACGGCCCGACTGGTGGCGAAAGGTTATACTCAAATATATGGAGTAGACTATGATGAAATATTTGCTCCGGTGCCCAAGATGAATTCAGTTCCTACATTGATTTCTTGTGCAGCCAAACTAGGGTGAAAGCTTTTTCAACTTAATGTGAAGAATGTATTTGTTCATAGAGATTTGAAAGAGGAGATATATATGGAGATTCCATCAGGCTTTGATAGCACCAAGGCACAGAGGAAGATGTGTAGATTGTCGAGGTCACTGTATAGACTAAAACAATCACCACATACATGCATGGTTTTTGATAGGTTCAGAAGGGCTCTAGTTGCCATGGGATATAGACAAAGCAATGATGATAATACTGTGTTTTTCAGACATAGAGAGATAAGGGTGTCTATACTTATTGTTTATGTCAACGCCATTGTGGTTACAAGTGATGACCTTAAGGAGATGAATAATCTGAAGGTCAGACTTGCTAAGGAGTTTGAGGTAAAGGATCTAGGAGCATTGAGGTACTTCTTAGGCATTGATTAGGTCCAAGCATGGCATTTTCCTTTCCCAACAAAAGTATGTGCTGGATTTATTGTCTGATACAAGGATGCTTGGTTGCAAGCCTATTATCATTTCCATCAACCAGAATCATCAACTCTGTAAAAATGTTAGTGAGCTAGTCAATGCAATTCAATACCAATGGTTAGTAGGAAGGCTGATCTATCTCTCTCATACTAGACTAGATATTGCTTACGTTATTAGTGTGGTGAGTAGGTAGATGCAACAACCCAAGAAGCCACATCTAGAAGCAATACATTAGATTCTGAAGTCTTTGAAAGATTGTCCTAGTCGTGGTATTCTCTTCTCTAGAAATGATCACCTGAAGGTGGAATGTAATACAAATGCAGATTAGGCTGGCTCAATTGATGATAGACGATCCACCTCATGATACTGTGTGTTTGTTGGGGATAATCTCATGATGTGGCATCGCAAGAAGCAGTCAATGGTTGCTTGTTCTATTGTAGAGGCTGAATATAGAACTATGACTCAAAAAGTTTGTGAGATACTGTCGATCAAAAGCTTGATGTCTAAGCTTCACTTCACTCAGCATGTACCCCTCAAGCTCTATTGTGACATCAAGGCAAATATTGACATTGCTAACAGCCCTATACAACATGACAAAACAAAACATGTTAAGATTAATAGGCATTTAATCAAGAAGAAGTTAAAGATGGGTGACATATGTATGCCTTTTGTTCGAACAAGCGAACAAGTAGTTGACATCTTTACTAAGGGGTTGAGTACCCATTCCTTTACAACCATTTAAGGTAAGATGGTGTTGGCACACAAAAAAAAGGGAGGCCAAGCCCAATACAAGAGAAAAAAAAGAAGAAGGGGAGTGGGCCAATTCTGGATGGACCAAGTCCAACACAAAAGGAGAAGAAGGCAAAAGGGAAATGATGCGGGACGGACATGCGACCTGGGACTCTAGCTCGCGATCGTCCCTAAGCGAGGGAAGGCGTGGGACCGTACGGGATTGAGAAACCGACAGTGAGTCTCGAGTATCGGCCTTTCCGCATGAACTCGGATCGAGACACAGGATGGGTTACACTCACTCTCTCTCGTAGCGGTGATAATAATATATCAAGCTAGGAACCTACACTCACAGCGGCATTCAAATATATACGAATTGAGAAAAAATGCGATAAGAGAGAGGGGCGAGTTTACCTCCACGCTCCGGGCGTGGGGAAGACGATCCCGGCCAAGACAGTAACTCCCAGTAAAAATAATTATACAATAATTACAGAAATGATTTCTACTGCCCACTCCACGCAGGGAGGTAACGGGCTACAAATGGGGCCTGGGAGGACCGAACTTGAGTTGACAGGTAGCATTTTGATATAGCTTTAGCGGCACATGTATTCACGAATGTGGGGCCCACGTGCTCATCGACGGGTCCGAGTGGGCCCAGAGTGGTACCGCTGTGACGTTGGCTCCTGGAGAGGTGCTCCCTGGGACGGCGGCATGCTGGTTCACCTAGTGGGAGGCGAGTCGGCTCCGGTCTCACTTGTTGACTTTGCTACCCACGGATCTGAAGCTGCTGTTTTACAGCGCGCGACCCGGCGAGATCTGCTGCTGCGATCACTCCCGACGTCGGATCGACGCACAAGAGGTACCATTGGAAATCTCTTTCAAAATACTTTGATCTAGGACCAAAGAAATAATTTTGAATTTCTCAGATCTGGCCTTAGTCGATTTTACAAGTTTCTGTTGAACATGACCCAAAATCTTAGGATAGAAGTGATTTTTCCTAAGAACTGACGTTGACCGTGGATTAAAGTTCAGATCTGGAAGTTAACTTCTTCACTAAAGTTGTAGAGGTGGAAACAAGGAAAACGGGGACAATTTTGTGACAGATTTGGTGGAGGTTTGGGTGGAAAAAGGTATTTTATACTGCTGGGTGGTCGGATCTGGACAGAGGCAGACAGACTAAGTTGGGATCTGAAAGTGACTTTTTGAAAATATAAACAAGATCCTAAATTCACAAGAAAATTTGTGGAAGAGGTACTAGATGTACATAACTCCCAATAAAATTGGGGACTCAAGAAGACAAGAATAAGGGGGTCGAAACGTGAAAACTCAGGGTTGCTGTGACCGGATCTGAACAGAAGATAGAACTGAAAGGTGGAAATACACGAAAATGGAAAAATAGCAAACGAAAGGTAAATGACGAGATTGTTTTTTTGGAGGCTAAGGTGGACGTGGATGACTCACCCTCCAAGTTTGGTTGCGATCTGAGCTCTTGATGGAGAGCTAAAAATTATGGAGTAAGGCTCTGTCTTGATGTAGACAGAACTTCAATGTTGAAGACGGCGGCGCGATGGCGGTGCGATGGCGGCGGCGTTGGCGGCAGAAGTAGAATCCAGAGGGGCTAAGGAGAAGATAGAAGGGCTTCACACCCAACATTTAGCAGAAATCCATCTGCAAAGGGGGAGAGGGGGAGAGACAAGGGCGCACCCTTCTTGCTTGGAGCAAAATTCTGAATTTTCATATGATTAATTCCAATAAAATGTGAATTACATTCTATTTGTATGAAATGCAAAAAAGACTCAAAATGACCCTAGATCTAGAATTGGGAGGGGTAAAAGAGGAAGTTCAAAACTATTTCTCCCATGTGCTTTGGAACCACATTAAACTAATATTAAGGGGGGGCGTCCCCTTGACTAGCTTGGGTGGAATCTTGACATTTTTACCACTTTGTCTCCTTGAATGGTCCAACCTTCTAGAAGCCACCTAGGATAGTTGACCAGCCCCACATGGACTCAAATGGCTTAGGTGGACCAATGGGGAAGGAGTGGGGGCCCCCTTGCTGGACCTACTGACATTTTGCATAAAAATCCAAACAATCCTAGAGAACGACACATTGGCTTATAAAGCCTTACAATTATGAACATACTTTTCCAAAGATATAAAAATAAACTAAAGGACACAAATGCAAATGAAAATGTTAGTGATGTTGCTCTGATGTCCCCATCAATTCTCCCCGGGTGGGAAGAACTCGACCCCGTCGACTAAGGGGTGCGGCTGCTCGAGTAGCTCCGGTAGATGCGTCACCGAACCTGGAAGCGTGGAGTATGCTCCACTCCAAGTAATCGACACTTGCTCATCCCGTATAGATTCGATATGCACACGCTGTTGGGGAAGAGGCTAGAGGTGGACACTCCGGGGTGGGGTCACTCTCAAAAGAAGGGAAGGCGGCTCGAAGACTCACTAGGAATCACTGCTTGTCCCTTATGTGACTAGATCCGATATGAAGTAGAACCGATCCCAAAGTTCGACAAGTCTCGTACTCGAAAGGGACTAACAACGTGAGCATACAAATCAACTCGACTCAATGTATGCACAGACACACGACAGACAAATGAAACAAAGACTCACAAAGACCTTAAACAAACCTAATGTTAGTCCGACCCACGCATAGGCGATGGTGGAACAGGACACCCGAATGTGTGCCATGCATGCATCTGACGTAACTGGTGGTTGACATCATGGGGAATTCCTAGACCTCCTAAAGTGGACCATGCATGCATATTGGACTTGGATGTGGGAGGGCCAGGGGTACCAAATGCATCTTCTTCCTTTCCCCTAGATGATGGTGTATCTCGCAAGAGAACGGGCTTGGTGGGTGTAGATGACCCGGCCCGTGGGGAAGGGGTGTGGTAGTGGACTCCCTCGAAGAAGTGTAGTATATATGGTGGGTCAAGGGGTCCACTAGAGAATGGGTCAAAGGGATCAAAGAAGGTATGACCCCATAAGATGGATTCCTACAAGTCACAGTCCCATGTGTAGAAGTCTTGAAGGTGTGGATGGGCACCTTCATGCATTGTGGTAAGTGGGACGGTGATCATATGTAGGAAGTAGGATTCCTCCCTCGGATAAAAGGGTATGAAGTCGGGCTCGGCTGGCATGGGGAGGAATAAGAGGATCTCCGTGGTGACACAACCCACGGTGCACACGGAGGTAATGGACCCTAAGGTCGGATGAGTGAAGCTACAACTAGTGGGTTGGTCGAAGTGTCGGGTCAATAAGTGCGTCAACATCCATTGCCGGTGTAAACCCATAATAAGGTCACCCAAGGTATCAACATGGTGACTAGATCGGAATGTCATGTAGTAGGAGTTGACGGGCACTAGAGGTAAGGTGGGGCCCATGGGTGGGTAAGGAAGTGGGACCAAGCCATCCTTAAGCCATCTAAGTAGTGGCTCGGCTATGTAAAGCGTACCCGTTAGAACGGGTGGCTCGGGTTTTGGTGGCTCCAAACAAGATGGTTCCGAATAAAGTTCGGAAGTAGAGGGTGGTGGCATTGGAGCTCTCGTAGGTGGTGAAGGATTATGTGTCCTTTCTATCCTATCCAACCAATCCGAAAGTATTTTCTTGATTTCATCTAAGGTGCGGGTTGGAGTAGGGGCCTCGGGGTGGACTCGCTCTTCATCTCTCGGCCCGGATGCGGACCTTGGCTCGACTATAAGTTGGGCTTCCACTTGGTTGGGGGTGACTGGACGGGCCACTTTATTGGGAGGGCTTTGGTGGGCTTGGATGGAGGTGAAGGGGCGGGGTTGGTTGGAGGTGTGACCCACTTGATTGCGGGTGAGTTGGTGGGGCCGATTAGTGGTATATCCTCCGTGGTTGGAGGTAGGTGGGTGGAGCCGGCTGGAGGTGATTGGGTGGGATGGTTTTGAGGGGACCGGGTGGGGTAGGTAAACCTTCCTAAGCTCCCTTTTCATGTCCCACCATGATTCGACGGGCCCTTGCCTCATAATCTGCCTCAAGCATTCAATGTCTCCCCACTTCTCGGCAGCCTCATGAAGCAGTCTCTCCTTGGCAAAAGAGAATTCATGGGCCTCGGACATGATGTAATAAGTGAAGTATTTATCCATGGTGGCTTCCCAATGTAGGTAGTCGCTCGGGACTTTGGAGCCATAAAAGTCCAGGGCTTCGGGCCCAAGCCCACGAGGGTGCCAACGGTAATATCGCGACCGAGATTCCATTGGGAATGGGGAACTACAAGACGGGCATGCCGACACACGGAGACAAGACACTAGACACGACCCTAACTAATGCAAAGTTGAAATGAGACTCGACTACACACCTAGACACAACCAAGACTCGGTACGTGGCAGAGCTAATCGATCCGAAGATCACTCGCGTAAGTGTGCGGCCTTCCCGATAGGCGTAGCCTAACGTTCGGACAACACCTTTTGATATACCGATTAATGGTATGCAAATGGACTTAGACCGACTTAGACTTAGACTCGACTTAAACGACTCTTTTTTTGTTTGGAGTTTTGCAAATGACTACCCTAGACTCAACTGGCGCTCTGATACCAAATTGATGCGGGATGGACACGCGACCTGGGACTCTAGCTCGGGATCGTCCCTAAGCGAGGGAAGACGTGGGACCGTGCGCGGTTGAGAAATCGACAGTGAGTCTCAGGTATCGGCCTTTCCGCGTGAACTCGGATCGAGACACGGGACGTGTTACACTCACTCTCTCTCGCAGCGGTGATAACAATATATCAAGCTAGGAACCTACACTCGCAGCAGCATTCAAATATATACGAATTGAGTAAAAATGGGATAAGAGAGAGGGGCGAGTTTACCTCCACGCTCCGGGCGTGGGGAAGACGATCCCGGCCAAGATAGTAACTCCCGATAAAAATAATTATACAATAATTACAGAAATGATTTCTACTGCCCACTCCACGCAGGGAGGTAACGGGATACAAATGGGGCCCGGGAGGACCGAACTTGGGTTGACGGGCAGCGTTTTGATGTAGCTTTAGCGGTACGCGTATTCACGAACGTGGGGCCCACGTGCTCATCGGCGGGTCCGAGTGGTACCGCAATGACGTTGGCTCCTAGAGAGGCACTCCCTAGGACGGCGGCACGCTGGTTCGCCTCGTGGGAGGCGAGTCGGCTCCGGTCTCACTTGTTGACTTTCCTGCCCACGGATCTGAAGCTACTATTTTACAGCGCGCGACCCGGCGAGATCTGCTGCTGCGATCACTTCCGACGTCGGATCAATGCACAAGAGGTACCGTTGGAAAGCTCTTTCAAAATAATTCGATCTAGGGCCAGAGAAATAATTTTGAATTTCTCGGATCTGACCTTAGTCAATTTTACAAGTTACTGTTGAATAGGACCCGAAATCTCATGACAGAAGTGATTTTTCCTGAGAACTGACGTTGACCATGGATCAAAGTTCCGATATGGAAGTTAACTTCTTCACAAAAATTGGAGAGGTGGAAACAAGAAAAGCGGGGATAATTTTTGTGACAGATTTGGTGGAGGTTTGGGTGGGGAAAAATATTTTATACTGCTGGGTGGTCGGATCTGGATAGAGGCAGACAGACTGAGTTGGGATCTGAAAGTGATTTGTTTGAAAATATAAACGGGATCCTAAATTCACCAGAAAATTTGTGGAAGAGGTACTAGATGGACAGAACTCCCAATAAATTTGGGGACTCAAGAAGACAAGAAGAAGGGGGTGGAAATGTGGAAACTCAGGGTTACTGTGACCGGATCTGAACAGAGGATAGAACTGGAAGGTGGAAATACACGAAAATGGAAAAATTGTAAAAGAAAGGTAAATGACGGGAGTTTTTTTGTGGAGGCTGGGGTGGACGTGGATGACTCACCCTCCAAGTTTGGTTGCGATCTGAGCTCTTGATGGAGAGCTAAAAAATCGCGGAGTAAGGTTGTGTCCTTATGTAGATAGAACTTCAATGTTGAAGACGGCGGCGCGATGGCGGTGCGATGGTGGCGGCGTTGGCGGCAGAAGTAGAATCCAGAGGGGCTAAGGAGAAGATAGAAGGGCTTCACACCCAAGATTTAGCAGAAATCTATCTGCAAAGGGGGAGAGGGGGAGAGACAAGGGGCGCACCCTTCTTGCTTGGAGCAAAATTCTGAATTTTCATATGATTAATTCCAATAAAATGTGAATTACATTCTATTTGTATGAAATGAAAAAAAGACTCAAAATGACCCTAGATCTAGAATTGGGAGGCATAAAAGAGGAAGTTTAAAATTATTTCTCCCATGTGGTTTGGAACCACATTAAACTAATATTAAGGTGGGGCCCTTGACTAGCTTGGGTGGAATCTTGACATTTTTACCACTTTGTCTCCTTGAATGGTCCAACCTTCTAGAAGCCACCTAGGATAGTTGACCAGCCCCACATGGACCCAAATGGCTTAGGTGGACCAATGGGGAAGGAGTGGGGGCCCCCTTGCTGGGCCTACTGACATTTTGCACAAAAATCTAAACAATCCTAGGGAATGACACATTGGCTTATAAAGCCTTACAATTGTGAACATACTTTCCCAAGGATATAAAAATAAACTAAAGGACACAAATGTAAATTAAAATGTTAGTGCTCTTGCTCTGATGTCCCCATCAGGAAAAGAGAGAATTTTTCAAAAAAAGAAAATAGAAGGAAATTTGCAGGCATTGTTCATGCAACAGTAGCCCGTGTCATACCCTCACCTCGCGTGTGAGGCACTATTCACCCCTCTCCTTTGCGTCTTCTCCTCCGAACGGCATTCAATGCCCGTGGAAACTCTTTCGAACATGTCGATAGGCCAGAGCCCCGATGCAATGATGTGCGATGGCCTACCCATCCTGTCCGGAGACCCTTGCTCCACCTGCCCTCGCAGCCGTGCGAAGACGCAACAGCAGCAACAGCCAAAGCAACAACGGCATCAGCAACGTGGTAGCACTTGCGAAGAAGAAGAGAAAGAAAAAAAAATAAAAAAGGGAAGAGGAAGAGCGGAGGTGCCGCCCCGGCCCTGCTTTGCCTATAAATACCAGCCCCATGGTTGAAGAAAAAGGGGGGAGGAGGCTGAAGAAATTGCTGAGGAGACTCTACCGCCGGAACTGAAGAGAGAGAAGAAGAGTGAGAAAAGAAGAGAAAGGTGAGGGAATGGGAGCAGGGCCTGCGGCCCTTGCTCCCGACCCCTTTGTATTTTCTTCTTCTTTTTTCTATGATTTCCCCCGATGTGTTCTCCACCCTGATATGAAATAAAGAAGTATTTATTTTGGAAAATTCTCTATGTTGCTGCTCTCGTGATGCTTGCCCTTTGGTGCTTATGCTTTTCTACCTCCCTGCCTTCCTCTTTTATGGGCGATGTTTTCTCCTCGTTGGTTGCTACCGTGATCTTGTTTCAATAGGGAGATCTCTCCCCTCTCCAGACCCCACCTCGAGACTTGACTAGCTCATGGTCATGGTGCCGAAGGGGTGAGATCCATGGGGAGTAATCCCTGGATAGATAATTCTGTAGTTTTCACCTTAACAGATTTCCTTTTTGGGGAAGAAGAACAGGTGCTCCGTAGAGACAACCCCTATTCTATCCATCTTCATGGATATGTCTTGGGATCCTTTTGCACATCCGAGCTCCTGTGGGCTGCCCCCCGATTCTCTCCGGTTGATTTCAAGGCCCCCGAACCTCTTTGGAATCCTTAGTCACTCTCGGATCTCCGGGGACTTGCTTCCCCATAGTATGGTCCCTGGTTGATCCTTCTTAAAGGAGTGAATATCAATAGCCACTTAGTATGGCAATAACCCAAGTCCACGCCTCAGAAATGAGATTGTGGCAACCCGTGTGTAGCGACCCAAGATCTGGATACCGGGAAAGGAACCCGATACCATTCGAATCCTGGTCCGCTATCCACGAGCCGGGGCTCGGAAGGGCTAAAAAGGAGTGTTGAGGTACAAGAAAATAGAAAATAAAGTAGGACAATTCAACAATTAATAGAAATAAATAAACAACTACAACAGAGTCTAGTCCAACAGAAAGTACAGTCTAAGGCAGAAGAACGTACCCAACGCCAAGTGAGCACTCGGCTCGGCGAGCTGGCAACTAAGAACCTCTACACAGCACCCTCTAACCTCGAGGAAGAACCACTACACCTGAAAAGCAGGGGTGAGCCTCTTGTCACGGGCTCAGTAGGGGTCCCGCGGAACCCCAACCGAAAACACGGTGGCACGGAAAGCAACAACTACAACTAGAACAACAGTAACAGCATGAACAGTAAACACGGTGGTCGGTAAAACCTCAGCTCTACAGCTACTCCTACTGTACCAAAAAATAATCCCCGATCTCCCAGTCGGGGGACTACCAGACTACAAACCGCCTTAGTCATGCTACCAGAAAAATGACACGACGCCATTATCGTGGAGGCCTGTCCTCACAGACAAAGGCCCACACCGAAACCACGCGGTCTGGGATCACAGTCACGACCTCACCGTCATGAACTCAACACCGTCTAGGGGAAAGCCCTCGGTGACGCTCACCGGAACCCTAGACTTCGGCATTGGAAAACACCCGGAACTCCATGCAAGACCACGTCTAGCAGACATGCATCGGAACTCGACTCATGAGAAAACTCACGTCACCTGACGGGAGCACTGCCCACCAGAAGCAAGGCCGGATGCGTCCACTGACAACTTACTCCATAGTCTCAGGTGTCCCACTACCACGTCCCAGGCAGAGACTGAGACACCGTACTAGTAACCAGGAACATAGAACAAGGACTAGCTAGGGTCGCACTCTTTAGCGCGTGTCCTCTGCCCCCAACTACGCATGCACACACAGACAATCCGCTCTAGGTCGGGTCCTCTAGCTGGTTTTCCCCCCAGTCGGACTCAAGCTACAAAGGCGAGGGGCCCTACGGTAACAAGCCTAAAAATCATCTCTCTCGGGTAAGCCGCTCCACCACTCCCGGGTGGGTCAGCACACGCGTGCCGTAAGAAGGCTATGACTAGTGGGAGGTCACTAAACGTGAATACGGAAAATCATGCACGCACCCATCGTGGGAAACGGGGAGTAACAGGTGGCTCGACACCACCGGACTCTAGATAGCCCACTAGACCTACTAAATCCAACGGTCCTTGAGTCACACGACTCAAGGTCAAGACCATCGTACCGGGATGGCTCCATGCCATAAATATGGCCTATGCCTAGGTCAGCAACCACGGTAGCACGAATACTGAGGTAGCTCTCAAGCCACCAAGGTAATCCCTCGTCCAAGGGACACACAGAAAATCTCCAGCCCCAGGCTGGTTAACTGGACCCATAGTCAAAGGCCACACACATGGCCCACTCAGAAACCACCTTCCGGAGAAACCCATGATGTGCGGGAAAGACCCACTGCACCCATGCCGACTCACGGTGACTTAATCTAGCGAGAACACGAAAGCCAGAGACACGTGGGATCACCCGGACCCACCAAACCTATGGGCACGTTAATCGATATAATATTACACCTCCAGACAACCCCGAAAACACGGACACATAACCCCGGGGGCGTCCGGGACATCCACGAGACTTAAGGTCAACCACTGGGTCACAACCGGGTCGACCGGAGACCAACACACACAAAACGGACACAGCGAGCACGAAGAATTGCCTAGCGGTCCTCTCTGGACCATTAGGGAGCCTAGCGGTTTTCACCAGGACCGCAAGGGCTGGCCTGGCGGTCTATCGCGAGACCGCTAGGAACCCAAACAACAAAAACCTCAAGCGGTCACCATAGGACCGCCAGGAAGGATGGCAGTCATCCCCGTTGAAGTCCCGCTATCAATGACACCCAAGAGGGGGGTGAATTGGGTGATTAAAAATTTTACGAAAACTTTTGACCTTTTTAAAATATGTGATACAATGCTAATCAAAAGGTTCAAATCTGTTTGATCACAAATTGGATTTATCAAACTTAATAGACGATGATATGGATTAAGCAAGATATATGTAGATAAATCCAGAACAACAATAAACACTAACACTCACGTATAATGGAGGTAGAAGAAAAGGACCAAACCACATAATTCAAACCATAGTGCACAGTGGTTTTTAAGGTGGTTCGGATGCAACGAAGGTAATCCTACGTCCACCTCTCACCAAACCCGGTGAGAGTTCACTCGGGGATAAATCCCCAAACGGAGATGACGCTCCAACCACACACGCAGGACGACGCCTGCACACACACGGGGACGCGCCCCAACACACACACATACACACACACACACACAGGAGACGAGGTCTCCAACACGACCCGACAACCGGATCAACGACACACACACTTGCTGCGACAATTACAGCACTTTACACACACAAACACTATGATCTAAATAAACCCACACATACACGTAGATCTAGGAAGACCTACGCACACACGAATGGAACACCACGACGACCACACACTGCCACGGATCTAAGATGATCCACACACACACTGATGTTTGCAGTTTATAAGAAACGCAAATGAAAAACACTATGCACAATATGCTAAAACGAATAAACCACATTTTAGAATGCTCCTGATTAAGGCTCCCCCTGAGTGCGCGCTTCAGATCTTCCGTTGATTACTTCTTTACTTGAATGGTTTAAGACTCAGCTTGAATGGCCTTGTATTGGATGTAGGTTTCCTTGCACGGAGTACTGTTCACTGCTACAGTACTTCTTCTTCTCTTCACTTGGACAACCTTCCCTTAAGCTCTTCTTGAGACCCTTGCTTGATTGGAACTCCCTGGCTTTGGAAGATGACTGAATGGCTTCAGTTGGTGCTTGAATGACTTCGATCAGATGAAGAACTTGGTGGAAAGAATGTTGTTCACGATCGTCGCGGCAACCTTCCCTTGATAGCTACTATCTTGATCTCTCTTGGCTGATTTGTTGTTGCTTCAGTTCATGGGAAGATGAAGGCTTCAAAATAGATCTTGGATCTTCACCTATGATAAGGCTTGATCTCCGAATCACTATTCATGGCTACAGTGATATTCCTCTTCTTCCTTGAGCCAACTTGATCCCTCTTATTCTCTTAGAGTCTCTTAGGGTTTATGACCTCAAGGAGATGTTTTATAACCCTTCTAAGGTTAGGAGACAAGCCCCAGACCTAGATCCACAATTTCTGGGGTGATTGGGAGCATCGAGATTAAAGAAATGGGGAAGGGAATCTCTCCACGAATTGGAAACAAAAAGTCAAAGTTGGAGGCTTCGGGGCTGGCGGTCGACCAGAGGTGGGCTGGCAATCGACCGTTCTAAGAAAACCCTGTAGAAGATTGCTTGCTGTTATTTCCAGTCGACTGGGATTAGCCGGCGGTCGACCACTCTGAGTGAAACTGTAGTTTTCTGAATTCTGATAATTTCGGTCGACCGCCAGCTACAGGTCGGTCGACCGCCAGCTACAGTAAATTCCATACTACTACATTTTAACCCCAAACTCCATTGCAACCCTTCCAAACTCTATGGCATCAAACTCCTTTGATCTTGGAGGGATTATACAAAGAATTTAACCTACAAAACCATGATAAAAATGATTAGAACTTTAGCTTAATAATCAATATGACCAATGTATGAAATGCATACATGAAAGCCCATGTTCAAAGTGCATACAAACACTTGAACCATAAAAGCTTTAAGCTAAAGGTCAAGAATTATTTCTATGCAAGTGAGCAAAGTATGAGAACAATTTAGCCATGCATATATACAAGTGAGCACTTTGAAAATATGATTGACTAAAGATCAAAATCTATGCATTTGTCCAATATGAATGCATCATATAACCAAGCTCCATGAAGAGTATGCATAGGAAGCATTCAAAACACATGTTCAACTCAATCATATTCAACCAATCGACAGGAACAATCAACTATTTAGTTTAGCTATCATCATTCACTTAATCACACAAAACCATAGCATTTCACGCTAAGCTTAGTTAACATCAAAATCATAGCTCAACAATCTCCCCCTTTTTGATGATGACAAACTTAGGTATAAATAATGACAAACGTAGTGATGATGAAAAACTAAATGAGGATACAACATGTTCTACTCCTCCTAACACAGGTAATCAAGAATCATTTTGGGAAGGATATGGGGGCCCCTTGCTAGTCCTACTGGACTTTTACATAAAAACCAACTAAAACTTAAAGACTCACATTTTGACTTATAAAGTCTTACAATTACAATCATACTTTCCTAAGGATATAAATGCAAACTAAAAAGACACAAATACAAAAATAAAAGTAAGTGCCCGGTGTTGATTCCCATCACTCCTTCAAAGTTTGAAGTTGTAGGCAAAGCTGAAGAATCTTGATACGAGAGGGGGAACCACACGTCCGAGCAAGAATGCGCCAAGCATCAACAAACATCTTAAGACCAACGATTTGAGAGGGCATTGTCTCAAAAGAGAGAGGAAATCAGTCAACTCAGAAATAGTTGATCTTGTTGATGCCAGAACATTGCAGCAGGATGGGATCTGCTTAGAGGGATCTTCTGGCCGGTTCGCCATGAGTGGGGGAGGGCATGGGTTGGAACACCATGTTGAATCCACAAAATTATAATGTTGAGATACACAGGTCCAAGGTCATAAGCACATGAACCACAACTCATTTAACCAATACGAGACTATTCGTCAGGAGACTATGTCTAAATATTCCATCAGAGAGGAACTGTTATATAGCATAGCTATCACCGGAGAGCTTTACAGGAAGAAAGTGAGTGATATTGGGTAATAGAGTAAATGAAGAGGGGATGAAGGACGAGGAGGCGCTGGCAGGTGCATGGGGTACATATAACAGGAGCAGGAGGAGGAGAAGGTGAAGGAGAAGGCACCAGAGCAGACGCCATTGGCTCTGATACCATGAACGATTTCTAGAAACGCAGTGGATATGAGAGAAATTAAGCTGGGTTGTCAGAACACACACTCAGCGTCTCTGTGTATATGTCACTTGTTGTTGCAGATGTAATATTTCTTTCACTTTTAACGTATATATTCCCTTTCTCTGCCATGTGTTAATCACGTAAACTTTTTTTAACAAGAGTTAAAAGATTACAGAGACTTTCAGATAAATAGTTATATATGATAGATTAAAACATAATTATCTATATTTATAGTGATTAAAAAGTAAAAATTCTTATATTTTATTATTGAACAAGAATTGTTATTCTTTATAGATAATATCGGCATAAGAGAATAAAATATTATAAAGGGCCTCTCATTCTGACATGAATTTACCATGTAATATTTATCTCTATCGATTTCAGCTTTTATTCTACTAGACCTACACTTAGAATAGGAATTTACAATATTTTATGTTCATCTCCGGAATTGAAATTGTGCTAGTTCGGAAACTTGTTCAAAATTCAGCTGCAATATATACTAAGTATAATCGATCGACACTATTAACCTGCAGCACCAGCATATATAATTCGAAATTATCATGGTACATATGCAAATCACTGCTCTCCACTTTTCTTAGAAGGCTTCTTCGTTTGAAACTGAGCAAATTTTTTATCTTTTTCTTTTCTTTACATTTCTCTCTCTTTGATTTTCCACTGATAATCGAACGCATTTCATATTTGCCCACAAATGTCCTAACCAAGAGAATAGATCGTTTTCTCGATCGCCAAACTTTCCTCCAATCCCGATCGATGACAAAAGACCTTATTAACACTGTTGATATCCACTTGGTCCCAACGTACTTCATTAAGTTTATTCCAATGGAGAGGTTCATTAGTGACTATGGTAATTTAAGTGAGAACCTGTTCAGTATTTATATTTGCATATATACTCTTCTTATGGGAATTTAATGTTATGTATGACCTTCCGCCTCCTTATTTCTCACTGTTGATATTCACTTGATCTGTCACGCAATTCATCTTTATTATTTTTAAGGGTTGTGACAGGATATTTGTGCTAGGTATTTTTACTATGAAAACTTGGATAAAAATATTATTTATATTTAATGAACTTTTAGGGCTACGATGAGCCGTCTTTTCCCAATTTCTTCTTCTTCTCAACTTGGTATCAGAGGCATGCAGCCGCCCATCTGTAGTAGTGTTTTGAGGACATTGCCACTTCACACCACTGCTTCATTCTTTATCTAGCAGTGCCGCCGCCTAGGTCCCGCTCTGCCGCCACGTTGTTCCCCTTCCTTCTAGCAGCGCCGCCACAGGGAGCTCTCGCGGGAGAGGTGCCACCATCACCGGCATAGGCCGATGAATGCCCTCCCTTCCCAGTCACCGGTGTGCAGCTAGGGAAGCCGCTGGTGTGCGGCTAGCTGAGGTTGCCGGTGTTTGGCCATTTCTAGCTGCCCTGAGCAGCCCCCATGCTGTAGGAGTTCGGCTTCTCTTGACTAGGTGTGCCAGCCAGCCACCCACCAGCCAGTCAACTACCGGTGTGCGGCCATGCCCCTAGACCTTCCTACCTACATGTGGCTCCTTGTTCGTCAGTGCTTGGCACCTCTTAGCTGCTGGAGTGTGGAATGCTTTTGCCGTTTATGAGCAGCCATTAGTGACAGTGTGCCGAAAAAACATCTCCTCATCTTGGGCATGGCTAACAGAGTGGAGATGAACAAGATGGGGGAGTCACAGGCGATTGCTTGGTCTGGGAGAATGGAGAATCCGTTCGTTCAGAATAGTCAGGTGAAACTTGATGTTCAGTCTACATACCTTATCTGGTCGAGAAATGTTCTACTATTCCTCACAACTCGAGATCATGAGAGATATGTCTTTAGAGAGAGGGCCAAGCCGACTATCATAAGTGCTACATGCAATAAGTGGGTGTCTGAGAACTCTCTTGTTATGATAGGGTTGCTAAACTCTATGACTCCATAAGTAGCATATTGTTTCTCATTCTTTGTGATGGCTAAAGAGATTTGGGATGTCGTGACTTAGACATATTCTCTATTGGGAAATGATACACAGGCATACAAGCTCTTGTGTTCCCTCAAGGGGGTTTGTCAGGGAGATAGGTCTGTGATTGAGTATATTGCTGAGTTACAATGACTAAGGATGGAGTTAGATTTCACTCATATCGGCCCTGTTGTGCTACAAATGTTGCTGCCTACACAAAGCATGTGGAGAAGGGAAAGATTTTTGATCTCTTGTCTATGTTGAACCCAAAGTTCGATCCACTCAGGGTGCAAATCCTGGGTCGCAGTGGTGGTGTACCTTCCATGTTGGAAGGATTCTCTCTTGTGTAGAGTGAGGAGACTAAACGACGCATGATGGCTGGCCCCAGGCAGCCGGCACCTACTGCTTTTGCACTTCTATCTCAGGCTAAGAAGGAGGATGCAAAGATTTTGAGGTGTGATTTCTACCATAAGAAAGGACATATTCGAGAGACCTAGTGGGCGCTTCATGGGAAACCCAAGAGGGGTGGTCGCAGTTGGGGTTGTACACATGGCCAGGCCTATTCTCAGTAGGCTCATTTCTCTGAGTAGGACATTGTTAAGGTAAAGGCTTCTACTTTAAGTCCTTTCTCTTCTGAGCAGAAGGAGACACATAGGCAGATGATGGCCCAGTTTAGGCCTACTTCAGATAGTGAACCTTCTAGTTCAGGTTCAGTCGTGGCACCCTCTAATTCTCATTTTGCCAGTCATGTATCGTGTCTAGTGCCCTTTCTAGTACTCTTAGTCTTAGTAATGCTTGGATCATAAATTTGGGTGCTACGAATCATATGATAGATCAGTCAATTTTTATACTTCATTTCTCCTTGCTCAAGTAGAGACAGAGTTCGTCTTGCTGACGGCTCCTTTACCCCTATCACCAATAAAGGTGTTGTTAGTTGTTCTTCAATCCTAAATCTACCCTTTGTTTTATATGTTCCTAGCTTTTCATCCAGTCTTTTATCTATCAGTTTCTTAACCAAAGATCTGGATTGTAAAGTAATGTTCTTTTCTTATGTTTGTGTTTTTTAGAGACTTTCAATAAAGGAGATGATTGGAGTTGGTAGGATGCACAATGGTCTCCACTTTGTAGAGGGCAAGGGGGAGTTGGACGGTCATAGGGGATTGGTTACTACTTCTTCTTCTGATGCTATAAGGGTGCTTCAGTTGCAACACTGCAAGCTAGGTCACTTATCCTTTCCTCTTCTAGCGAGACTCTTTCTTGTGCTTTATATTACATGTAATAAAGAGGCCTTAGTGTGTGATGCTTGTGATTTTGCTAAGCACACTAGAGGTACTTATCATTATTCTGGTAATAAAAGTTTGGTGCCTTTCTGTGTTATTCACTTTAATATGTAGGGTCCTTGTAGTGTGACATATCGGTCTGGCCATAGATAGTTTATAACTTTTATTAATTGTTATAGCGGAGCCACCTGAGTGTATCTCTTAAAAACTAAAGATGAAGTTTTTTTAGTCTTTCTTGAGTTTCATAAGTTTGTGGAAATGCAATTTAGTGCTCAGATCAATGTCCTTCACACAGATAATAGTACTGAATACACACATGGAATGTTTCGGGAGTATATGAAGAATTGTGGTTTTGTTCACCAGACGACATGTGTTGACACTCCTAACCAAAATGGTGTTGCTGAAAGGAAGATTAGGCATTTCCTGGAGATTACTAGATCACTGTTATTTACCATGAGTGTTCCTAAACTTCTATGGGGAGAAGTTATTTTGGTTGCGGCATATTTGATAAATAGAATGTCTTTGAGAACCTTAGGATTCAAGACTCCTCTTGAATGCCTGAAGGGAGAGACTATTTATATTGTACCTCCTCAAATGTTTGGGTGTGTGTGCTTTGTGCGGGATCATATGCCAACAGTTGAAAAGTTGGACCCACGGTCATTGAAGTGTGTCTTCATTAGATATTCTACTACACATAAGGGGTATAAGTGTTACTTTCCATGCTAAAATTGAGTGTTGGTGAGTATGGATGTCACATTTTAGGAGAATGAGATGTATTATGAAACCACACCGGCCACTGGACGTCATGAGAGGCAAGAGCATTAGTATATGGTTGCATTTCAGCTTTGGATGAGTTTCTTTTCATGTCTAATGCTCCAATTGGAGACACTTGTCGTGAGGGGGAGATAAGGGTTACAGGAAACGATGCATGTCAAGTGGAAATAGGTGATGATGTAGATCAGCAAGAGTCTAGACAGGAGGAGAGTGAAGATGATTCCATTGTACACATGCTAACTTTTCAGGAGTCACCCTCTAGAGAAGCCTCTAGTCTACTTTCTTCTGGTAATGTCCCTTCTACTTCTGAGCTTGATGTTCCTATTGCTATTCGTAGATCTTCTGGGACCATTGTTCCTCCTACTCATTATAGACCTGATATCTCTAATCATGGTTCCTATATATGAGTCCTTGTCTCCATCTTATAGGTGCTTCAATACTGCCCTATCCTCTACTAGCATCCCTTCGAATTGGAGGGTTGCCATGGCTGCACATTGGAAGGGAGCTATGTTGGAGGAGATGAAAGCTCTAGTTAAAAACCAGACTTAGGAGCTTGTGCCATTACCTGCAGGAAAGCGTCTGGTAGGATGTAGATGGATGTATATAGTGAAATGCACTCCAGAATGTGTGGTTGATAGGTATACGGCCCGACTGGTGGCGAAAGGTTATACTCAAATATATGGAGTAGACTATGATGAAATATTTGCTCCGGTGCCCAAGATGAATTCAGTTCCTACATTGATTTCTTGTGCAGCCAAACTAGGGTGAAAGCTTTTTCAACTTAATGTGAAGAATGTATTTGTTCATAGAGATTTGAAAGAGGATATATATATGGAGATTCCATCAGGCTTTGATAGCACCAAGGCACAGAGGAAGATGTGTAGATTGTCGAGGTCACTGTATAGACTAAAACAATCACCACATACATGCATGGTTTTTGATAGGTTCAGAAGGGCTCTAGTTGCCATGGGATATAGACAAAGCAATGATGATAATACTGTGTTTTTCAGACATAGAGAGATAAGGGTGTCTATACTTATTGTTTATGTCAACGCCATTGTGGTTACAAGTGATGACCTTAAGGAGATGAATAATCTGAAGGTCAGACTTGCTAAGGAGTTTGAGGTAAAGGATCTAGGAGCATTGAGGTACTTCTTAGGCATTGATTAGGTCCAAGCATGGCATTTTCCTTTCCCAACAAAAGTATGTGCTGGATTTATTGTCTGATACAAGGATGCTTGATTGCAAGCCTATTATCATTTCCATCAACCAGAATCATCAACTCTGTAAAAATGTTAGTGAGCTAGTCAATGCAATTCAATACCAATGGTTAGTAGGAAGGCTGATCTATCTCTCTCATACTAGACTAGATATTGCTTACGTTATTAGTGTGGTGAGTAGGTAGATGCAACAACCCAAGAAGCCACATCTAGAAGCAATACATTAGATTCTGAAGTCTTTGAAAGATTGTCCTAGTCGTGGTATTCTCTTCTCTAGAAATGATCACCTGAAGGTGGAATGTAATACAAATGCAGATTAGGCTGGCTCAATTGATGATAGACGATCCACCTCATGATACTGTGTGTTTGTTGGGGATAATCTCATGATGTGGCATCGCAAGAAGCAGTCAATGGTTGCTTGTTCTATTGTAGAGGCTGAATATAGAACTATGACTCAAAAAGTTTGTGAGATACTGTCGATCAAAAGCTTGATTTCTAAGCTTCACTTCACTCAGCATGTACCCCTCAAGCTCTATTGTGACATCAAGGCAAATATTGACATTGCTAACAGCCCTATACAACATGACAAAACAAAACATGTTAAGATTAATAGGCATTTAATCAAGAAGAAGTTAAAGATGGGTGACATATGTATGCCTTTTGTTCGAACAAGCGAACAAGTAGTTGACATCTTTACTAAGGGGTTGAGTACCCATTCCTTTACAACCATTTAAGGTAAGATGGTGTTGGCACACACAAAAAAGGGAGGCCAAGCCCAATACAAGAGAAAAAAAAGAAGAAGGGGAGTGGGCCAATTCTGGATGGACCAAGTCCAACACAAAAGGAGAAGAAGGCAAAAGGGAAATGATGCGGGACGGACATGCGACCTGGGACTCTAGCTCGCGATCGTCCCTAAGCGAGGGAAGGCGTGGGACCGTACGGGGTTGAGAAACCGACAGTGAGTCTCGAGTATCGGCCTTTCCGCATGAACTCGGATCGAGACACAGGATGGGTTACACTCACTCTCTCTCGTAGCGGTGATAATAATATATCAAGCTAGGAACCTACACTCACAGCGGCATTCAAATATATACGAATTGAGAAAAAATGCGATAAGAGAGAGGGGCGAGTTTACCTCCACGCTCCGGGCGTGGGGAAGACGATCCCGGCCAAGACAGTAACTCCCAGTAAAAATAATTATACAATAATTACAGAAATGATTTCTACTGCCCACTCCACGCAGGGAGGTAACGGGCTACAAATGGGGCCTGGGAGGACCGAACTTGGGTTGACAGGTAGCATTTTGATATAGCTTTAGCGGCACATGTATTCACGAATGTGGGGCCCACGTGCTCATCGACGGGTCCGAGTGGGCCCAGAGTGGTACCGCTGTGACGTTGGCTCCTGGAGAGGTGCTCCCTGGGACGGCGGCATGCTGGTTCACCTCGTGGGAGGCGAGTCGGCTCCGGTCTCACTTGTTGACTTTGCTACCCACGGATCTGAAGCTGCTGTTTTACAGCGCGCGACCCGGCGAGATCTGCTGCTGCGATCACTCCCGACGTCGGATCGACGCACAAGAGGTACCATTGGAAATCTCTTTCAAAATACTTTGATCTAGGACCAAAGAAATAATTTTGAATTTCTCAGATCTGGCCTTAGTCGATTTTACAAGTTTCTGTTGAACATGACCCAAAATCTTAGGATAGAAGTGATTTTTCCTAAGAACTGACGTTGACCGTGGATTAAAGTTCAGATCTGGAAGTTTACTTCTTCACTAAAGTTGTAGAGGTGGAAACAAGGAAAACGGGGACAATTTTGTGACAGATTTGGTGGAGGTTTGGGTGCAAAAAGGTATTTTATACTGCTGGGTGGTCGGATCTGGACAGAGGCAGACAGACTAAGTTGGGATCTGAAAGTGACTTTTTGAAAATATAAACAAGATCCCAAATTCACAAGAAAATTTGTGGAAGAGGTAGTAGATGTACATAACTCCCAATAAAATTGGGGACTCAAGAAGACAAGAATAAGGGGGTCGAAACGTGAAAACTCAGGGTTGCTGTGACCGGATCTGAACAGAAGATAGAACTGAAAGGTGGAAATACACGAAAATGAAAAAATAGCAAACGAAAGGTAAATGACGAGATTGTTTTTTTGGAGGCTAAGGTGGACGTGGATGACTCACCCTCCAAGTTTGGTTGCGATCTGAGCTCTTGATGGAGAGCTAAAAATTATGGAGTAAGGCTCTGTCTTGATGTAGACAGAACTTCAATGTTGAAGACGGCGGCGCGATGGCGGTGCGATGGCGGCAGAAGTAGAATCCAGAGGGGCTAAGGAGAAGATAGAAGGGCTTCACACCCAACATTTAGCAGAAATCCATCTGCAAAGGGGGAGAGGGGGAGAGACAAGGGCGCACCCTTCTTGCTTGGAGCAAAATTCTGAATTTTCATATGATTAATTCCAATAAAATGTGAATTACATTCTATTTGTATGAAATGCAAAAAAGACTCAAAATGACCCTAGATCTAGAATTGGGAGGGGTAAAAGAGGAAGTTCAAAACTATTTCTCCCATATGCTTTGGAACCACATTAAACTAATATTAAGGGGGGGCGTCCCCTTGACTAGCTTGGGTGGAATCTTGACATTTTTACCACTTTGTCTCCTTGAATGGTCCAACCTTCTAGAAGCCACCTAGGATAGTTGACCAGCCCCACATGGACTCAAATGGCTTAGGTGGACCAATGGGGAAGGAGTGGGGGCCCCCTTGCTGGACCTACTGACATTTTGCATAAAAATCCAAACAATCCTAGAGAATGACACATTGGCTTATAAAGCCTTACAATTATGAACATACTTTTCCAAGGATATAAAAATAAACTAAAGGACACAAATGCAAATGAAAATGTTAGTGATGTTGCTCTGATGTCCCCATCAATTCTCCCCGGGTGGGAAGAACTCGACCCCGTCGACTAAGGGGTGCGGCTGCTCGAGTAGCTCCGGTAGATGCGTCACCGAACCTGGAAGCGTGGAGTACGCTCCACTCCAAGTAATCGACACTTGCTCATCCCGTATAGATTCGATATGCACACGCTGTTGGGGAAGAGGCTAGAGGTGGACACTCCGGGGTGGGGTCACTCTCAAAAGAAGGGAAGGCGGCTCGAAGACTCACTAGGAATCACTGCTTGTCCCTTATGCGACTAGATCCGATATGAACTAGAACCGATCCCAAAGTTCGACAAGTCTCGTACTCGAAAGGGACTAACAACGTGAGCATACAAATCGACTCGACTCAATGTATGCACAGACACACGACAGACAAATGAAACAAAGACTCACAAAGACCTTAAACAAACCTAATGTTAGTCCGACCCACGCATAGGCGATGGTGGAACAGGACACCCGAATGTGTGCCATGCATGCATCTGAAGTAACTGGTGGTTGACATCATGGGGAATTCCTAGACCTCCTAAAGTGGACCATGCATGCATATTGGACTTGGATGTGGGAGGGCCAGGGGTACCAAATGCATCTTCTTCCTTTCCCCTAGATGATGGTGTATCTCGCAAGAGAACGGGCTTGGTGGGTGTAGACGACCCGGCCCGTGGGGAAGGGGTGTGGTAGTGGACTCCCTCGAAGAAGTGTAGTATATATGGTGGGTCAAGGGGTCCACTAGAGAATGGGTCAAAGGGATCAAAGAAGGTATGACCCCATAAGATGGATTCCTACAAGTCACAGTCCCATGTGTAGAAGTTTTGAAGGTGTGGATGGGCACCTTCATGCATTGTGGTAAGTGGGACGGTGATCATATGTAGGAAGTAGGATTCCTCCCTCGGATAAAAGGGTATGAAGTCGGGCTCGGCTGGCATGGGGAGGAATAAGAGGATCTCCGTGGTGACACAACCCACGGTGCACACGGAGGTAATGGACCCTAAGGTCGGATGAGTGAAGCTACAACTAGTGGGTTGGTCGAAGTCTCGGGTCAATAAGTGCGTCAACATCCATTGCCGGTGTAAACCCATAATAAGGTCACCCAAGGTATCAACATGGTGACTAGATCGGAATGTCATGTAGTAGGAGTTGACGGGCACTAGAGGTAAGGTGGGGCCCATGGGTGGGTAAGGAAGTGGGACCAAGCCATCCTTAAGCCATCTAAGTAGTGGCTCGGCTATGTAAAGCGTACCCGTTAGAACGGGTGGCTCGGGTTTTGGTGGCTCCAAACAAGATGGTTCCGAATAAAGTTCGGAAGTAGAGGGTGGTGGCATTGGAGCTCTCGTGGGTGGTGAAGGAGCATGTGTCCTTTCTATCCTATCCAACCAATCCGAAAGTATTTTCTTGATTTCATCTAAGGTGCGGGTTGGAGTAGGGGCCTCGGGGTGGACTCGCTCTTCATCTCTCGGCCCGGATGCGGACCTTGGCTCGACTATAAGTGGGGCTTCCACTTGGTTGGGGGTGACTGGATGGGCCACTTTATTGGGAGGGCTTTGGTGGGCTTGGATGGAGGTGAAGGGGCGGGGTTGGTTGGAGGTGTGACCCACTTGATTGCGGGTGAGTTGGTGGGTCCGATTAGTGGTATATCCTCCGTGGTTGGAGGTAGGTGGGTGGAGCCGGCTGGAGGTGATTGGGTGGGATGGTTTTGAGGGGACCGGGTGGGGTAGGTAAACCTTCCTAAGCTCCCTTTTCATGTCCCACCATGATTCGACGGGCCCTTGCCTCCTAATCTGCCTCAAGCATTCAATGTCTCCCCACTTCTCGGCAGCCTCATGAAGCAGTCTCTCCTTGGCAAAAGAGAATTCATGGGCCTCGGACATGACGTAATAAGCGAAGTATTTATCCATGGTGGCTTCCCAATGTAGGTAGTCGCTCGGGACTTTGGAGCCATAAAAGTCCAGGGCTTCGGGCCCAAGCCCATGAGGGTGCCAACGGTAATATCGCGACCGAGATTCCATTGGGAATGGGGAACTACAAGACGGGCATGCCGACACACGGAGACAAGACACTAGACACGACCCTAACTAATGCAAAGTTGAAATGAGACTCGACTACACACCTAGACACAACCAAGACTCGGTACGTGGCAGAGCTAATCGATCCGAAGATCACTCGCGTAAGTGTGCGGCCTTCCCGATAGGCGTAGCCTAACGTTCGGACAACACCTTTTGATATACCGATTAATGGTATGCAAATGGACTTAGACCGACTTAGACTTAGACTCGACTTAAACGACTCTTTTTTTGTTTGGAGTTTTGCAAATGACTACCCTAGACTCAACTGGCGCTCTGATACCAAATTGATGCGGGACGGACACGCGACCTGGGACTCTAGCTCGGGATCGTCCCTAAGCGAGGGAAGACGTGGGACCGTGCGCGGTTGAGAAATCGACAGTGAGTCTCAGGTATCGGCCTTTCCGCGTGAACTCGGATCGAGACACGGGACGTGTTACACTCACTCTCTCTCGCAGCGGTGATAACAATATATCAAGCTAGGAACCTACACTCGCAGCGGCATTCAAATATATACGAATTGAGTAAAAATGGGATAAGAGAGAGGGGCGAGTTTACCTCCACGCTCCGGGCGTGGGGAAGACGATCCCGGCCAAGATAGTAACTCCCGGTAAAAATAATTATACAATAATTACAGAAATGATTTCTACTGCCCACTCCACGCAGGGAGGTAACGGGCTACAAATGGGGCCCGGGAGGACCGAACTTGGGTTGACGGGCAGCGTTTTGATGTAGCTTTAGCGGTACGCGTATTCACGAACGTGGGGCCCACGTGCTCATCGGCGGGTCCGAGTGGTACCGCAATGACGTTGGCTCCTAGAGAGGCACTCCCTAGGACGGCGGCACGCTGGTTCGCCTCGTGGGAGGCGAGTCGGCTCCGGTCTCACTTGTTGACTTTCCTGCCCACGGATCTGAAGCCACTATTTTACAGCGCGCGACCCGGCGAGATCTGCTGCTGCGATCACTTCCGACGTCGGATCAATGCACAAGAGGTACTGTTGGAAAGCTCTTTCAAAATAATTCGATCTAGGGCCAGAGAAATAATTTTGAATTTCTTGGATCTGACCTTAGTCAATTTTACAAGTTACTGTTGAATAGGACCCGAAATCTCATGACAGAAGTGATTTTTCCTGAGAACTGACGTTGACCATGGATCAAAGTTCCGATATGGAAGTTAACTTCTTCACAAAAATTGGAGAGGTGGAAACAAGAAAAACGGGGATAATTTTTGTGACAGATTTGGTGGAGGTTTGGGTGGGGAAAAATATTTTATACTGCTGGGTGGTCGGATCTGGACAGAGGCAGACAGACTGAGTTGGGATCTGAAAGTGATTTGTTTGAAAATATAAACGGGATCTTAAATTCACAAGAAAATTTGTGGAAGAGGTACTAGATGGACAGAACTCCCAATAAATTTGGGGACTCAAGAAGACAAGAAGAAGGGGGTGGAAATGTGGAAACTCAGGGTTACTGTGACCGGATCTGAACAGAGGATAGAACTGGAAGGTGGAAATACACGAAAATGGAAAAATTGTAAAAGAAAGGTAAATGACGGGAGTTTTTTTGTGGAGGCTGGGGTGGACGTGGATGACTCACCCTCCAAGTTTGGTTGCGATCTGAGCTCTTGATGGAGAGCTAAAAAATCACGGAGTAAGGTTGTGTCCTTATGTAGATAGAACTTCAATGTTGAAGACGGCGGCACGATGGCGGTGCGATGGTGGCGGCGTTGGCGGCAGAAGTAGAATCCAGAGGGGCTAAGGAGAAGATAGAAGGGCTTCACACCCAAGATTTAGCAGAAATCTATCTGCAAAGGTGGAGAGGGGGAGAGACAAGGGGCGCACCCTTCTTGCTTGGAGCAAAATTCTGAATTTTCATATGATTATTTCCAATAAAATGTGAATTACATTCTATTTGTATGAAATGAAAAAAAGACTCAAAATGACCCTAGATCTAGAATTGGGAGGCATAAAAGAGGAAGTTTAAAATTATTTCTCCCATGTGGTTTGGAACCACATTAAACTAATATTAAGGGGGGGCCCTTGACTAGCTTGGGTGGAATCTTGACATTTTTACCACTTTGTCTCCTTGAATGGTCCAACCTTCTAGAAGCCACCTAGGATAGTTGACCAGCCCCACATGGACCCAAATGGCTTAGGTGGACCAATGGGGAAGGAGTGGGGGCCCCCTTGCTGGGCCTACTGACATTTTGCACAAAAATCTAAACAATCCTAGGGAATGACACATTGACTTATAAAGCCTTACAATTGTGAACATACTTTCCCAAGGATATAAAAATAAACTAAAGGACACAAATGTAAATTAAAATGTTAGTGCTCTTGCTCTGATGTCCCCATCAGGAAAAGAGAGAATTTTTCAAAAAAAGAAAATAGAAGGAAATTTGCAGGCATTGTTCATGCAACAGTAGCCCGTGTCATACCCTCACCTCGCGTGTGAGGCACTATTCACCCCTCTCCTTTGCGTCTTCTCCTCCGAACGACATTCAATGCCCGTGGAAACTCTTTCGAACATGTCGGTAGGCCAGAGCCCCGATGCAATGATGTGCGATGGCCTACCCATCCTGTCCGGAGACCCTTGCTCCACCTGCCCTCGCAGCCGTGCGAAGACGCAACAGCAGCAACAGCCAAAGCAACAACGGCATCAGCAACGTGGTAGCACTTGCGAAGAAGAAGAGAAAGAAAAAAAAATAAAAAAGGGAAGAGGAAGAGAGGAGGTGCCGCCCCGGCCCTGCTTTGCCTATAAATACCAGCCCCATGGTTGAAGAAAAAGGGGGGAGGAGGCTGAAGAAATTGCTGAGGAGACTCTACCGCCGGAACTGAAGAGAGAGAAGAAGAGTGAGAAAAGAAGAGAAAGGTGAGGGAATGGGAGCAGGGCCTGCGGCCCTTGCTCCCGACCCCTTTGTATTTTCTTCTTCTTTTTTCTATGCTTTCCCCCGATGTGTTCTCCACCCTGATATGAAATAAAGAAGTATTTATTTTGGAAAATTCTCTATGTTGCTGCTCTCGTGATGCTTGCCCTTTGGTGCTTATGCTTTTCTACCTCCCTGCCTTCCTCTTTTATGGGCGATGTTTTCTCCTCGTTGGTTGCTACCGTGATCTTATTTCAATAGGGAGATCTCTCCCCTCTCCAGACCCCACCTCGAGACTTGACTAGCTCATGGTCATGGTGCCGAAGGGGTGAGATCCATGGGGAGTAATCCCTGGATAGATAATTCTGTAGTTTTCACCTTAACAGATTTCCTTTTTGGGGAAGAAGCACAGGTGCTCCGTAGAGACGACCCCTATTCTATCCATCTTCATGGATATGTCTTGGGATCCTTTTGCACATCCGAGCTCCTGTGGGCTGCCCCCCGATTCTCTCCGGTTGATTTCAAGGCCCCCGAACCTCTTTGGAATCCTTAGTCACTCTCGGATCTCCGGGGACTTGCTTCCCCATAGTATGGTCCCTGGTTGATCCTTCTTAAAGGAGTGAATATCAATAGCCACTTAGTATGGCAATAACCCAAGTCCACGCCTCAGAAATGAGATTGTGGCAACCCGTGTGTAGCGACCCAAGATCTGGATACCGGGAAAGGAACCCGATACCATTCGAATCCTGGTCCGCTATCCACGAGCCGGGGCTCGGAAGGGCTAAAAAGGAGTGTTGAGGTACAAGAAAATAGGAAATAAAGTAGGACAATTCAACAATTAATAGAAATAAATAAACAACTACAACAGAGTCTAGTCCAACAGAAAGTACAGTCTAAGGCAGAAGAATGTACCCAACGCCAAGTGAGCACTCGGCTCGGCGAGCTGGCAACTAAGAACCTCTACACAGCACCCTCTAACCTCGAGGAAGAACCGCTACACCTGAAAAGCAGGGGTGAGCCTCTTGTCACTGGCTCAGTAGGGGTCCCGCGGAACCCCAACCGAAAACACGGTCGCACGGAAAGCAACAACTACAACTAGAACAACAGTAACAGCAGGAACAGTAAACACGGTGGTCGGTAAAACCTCAGCTCTACAGCTACTCCTACTGTACCAAAAAATAATCCCCGATCTCCCAGTCGGGGGACTACCAGACTACAAACCGCCTTAGTCATGCTACCAGAAAAATGACACGACACCATTATCGTGGAGGCCTGTCCTCACAGACAATGGCCCACACCGAAACCATGCGGTCTGGAATCACAGTCACGACCTCACCGTCATGAACTCAACACCGTCTAGGGGAAAGCCCTCGATGACGCTCACCGGAACCCTAGACTTCGGCATTGGAAAACACCCGGAACTCCACGCAAGACCACGTCTAGCAAACATGCATCGGAACTCGACTCATGAGAAAACTCACGTCACCTGACGGGAGCACTGCCCACCAGAAGCAAGGCCGGATGCGTCCACTGACAACTTACTCCATAGTCTCAGGTGTCTCACTACCACGTCCCAGGCAGAGACTGAGACACCGTACTAGTAACCAGGAACATAGAACAAGGACTAGCTAGGGTCGCACTCTTTAGCGCGTGTCCTCTGCCCCCAACTACGCATGCACACACAGACAATCCGCTCTAGGTCGGGTCCTCTAGCTGGTTTTCCCCCCAGTCGGACTCAAGCTACAAAGGCGAGGGGCCCTACGGTAACAAGCCTAAAAATCATCTCTCTCGGGTAAGCCGCTCCACCACTCCCGGGTGGGTCAGCACACGCGTGCCGTAAGAAGGCTATGACTAGTGGGAGGTCACTAAACGTGAATACGGAAAATCATGCACGCACCCATCGTGGGAAACGGGGAGTAACAGGTGGCTCGACACCACCGGACTCTAGATAGCCCACTAGACCTACTAAATCCAACGGTCCTTGAGTCACACGACTCAGGGTCAAGACCATCGTACCGGGATGGCTCCATGCCATCAATATGGCCTATGCCTAGGTCAGAAACCACGGTAGCACGAATACTGAGGTAGCTCTCAAGCCACCAAGGTAATCCCTCGTCCAAGGGACACACAGAAAATCTCCAGCCCCAGGCTGGTTAACTGGACCCATAGTCCAAGGCCACACACATGGCCCACTCAGAAACCACCTTCCGGAGAAACCCATGATGTGCGGGAAAGACCCACTGCACCCATGCCGACTCACGGTGACTTAATCTAGCGAGAACACGAAAGCCAGAGACACGTGGGATCACCTGGACCCACCAAACCTATGGGCACGTTAATCGATATAATATTACACCTCCAGACAACCCCGAAAACACGGACACATAACCCCGGGGGCATCCGGGACATCCACGAGACTTAAGGTCAACCACTGGGTCACAACCGGGTCGACCGGAGACCAACACACACAAAACGGACACGGCGAGCACGAAGAATTGCCTAGCGGTCCTCTCTGGACCATTAGGGAGCCTAGCGGTTTTCACCAGGACCGCAAGGGCTAGCCTGGCGGTCTATCGCGAGACTGCAAGGAACCCAAACAACAAAAACCTCAAGCGGTCACCATAGGACCGCCAGGAAGGATGGCAGTCATCCCCGTTGAAGTACTCCCGCTATCAATGACACCCAAGAGGGGGGTGAATTGGGTGATTAAAAATTTTACGAAAACTTTTGACCTTTTTAAAATATGTGATACAATGCTAATCAAAAGGTTCAAATCTGTTTGATCACAAATTGGATTTATCAAACTTAATAGACGATGATATGGATTAAGCAAGATATATGTAGATAAATCCAGAACAACAATAAACACTAACACTCACGTATAATGGAGGTAGAAGAAAAGGACCAAACCACATAATTCAAACCATAGTGCACAGCGGTTTTTAAGGTGGTTCGGATGCAACGAAGGTAATCCTACGTCCACCCCTCACCAAACCCGGTAAGAGTTCACTCGGGGATAAATCCCCAAACGGAGATGACGCTCCAACCACACACGCAGGACGACACCTGCACACACACACGGGGACGCGCCCCAACACACACACACACACACACACACACACACACACATAGGAGACGAGGTCTCCAACACGACCTGACAACCGGATCAACGACACACACACTTGCTGCGACAATTACAGCACTTTACACACACAAACACTATGATCTAAATAAACCCACACATACACGTAGATCTAGGAAGACCTACGCATACACGAATGGAACACCACGACGACCACACACTGCCACGGATCTAAGATGATCCACACACACACTGATGTTTGCAGTTTATAAGAAACGCAAATGAAAAACACTATGCACAATATGCTAAAACGAATAAACCACATTTTAGAATGCTCCTGATTAAGGCTCCCCCTGAGTGCGCGCTTCAGATCTTCCGTTGATTACTTCTTTACTTGAATGGTTTAAGACTCAGCTTGAATGGCCTTGTATTGGATGTAGGTTTCCTTGCACGGAGTACTGTTCACTGCTATAGTACTTCTTCTTCTCTTCACTTGGACAACCTTCCCTTAAGCTCTTCTTGAGACCCTTGCTTGATTGGAACTCCCTAGCTTTGGAAGATGACTGAATGGCTTCAGTTGGTGCTTGAATGGCTTCGATCAGATGAAGAACTTGGTGGAAGGAATGTTGTTCACGATCGTTGCAGCAACCTTCCCTTGATAGCTACTATCTTGATCTCTCTTGGCTGATTTGTTGTTGCTTCAGTTCATGGGAAGATGAAGGCTTCAAAATAGATCTTGGATCTTCACCTATGATAAGGCTTGATCTCCGAATCACTATTCATGGCTACAGTGATATTCCTCTTCTTCCTTGAGCCAACTTGATCCCTCTTGTTCTCTTAGAGTCTCTTAGGGTTTATGACCTCAAGGAGATGTTTTATAACCCTTCTAAGGTTAGGAGACAAGCCCCAGACCTAGATCCACAATTTCTAGGGTGATTGGGAGCATCGGGATTAAAGAAATGGGGAAGGGAATCTCTCCACGAATTGGAAACAAAAAGTCAAAGTTGGAGGCTTCGGGGCTGGCGGTCGACCAGAGGTGGGCTGGCAGTCGACCGCTCTAAGAAAACCCTGTAGAAGATTGCTTGCTGTTATTTCCAGTCGACTGGGATTAGCCGGCGGTCGACCACTCTGAGAGAAACTGCAGTTTTCTGAATTCTGATAATTTCGGTCGACCTCCAGCTACAGGTCGGTCGACCGCCAGCTACAGTAAATTCCAGACTACTACATTTTAACCCCAAACTCCATTGCAACCCTTCCACACTCTATGGCATCAAACTCCTTTGATCTTGGAGGGATTATACAAAGAATTTAACCTACAAAACCATGATAAAAATGATTAGAACTTTAGCTTAATAATCAATATGACCAATGTATGAAATGCATACATGAAAGCCCATGTTCAAAGTGCATACAAACACTTGAACCATAAAAGCTTTAAGCTAAAGGTCAAGAATTATTTCTATGCAAGTGAGCAAAGTATGAGAACAATTTAGCCATGCATATATACAAGTGAGCACTTTGAAAACATGATTGACTAAAGATCAAAATCTATGCATTTGTCCAATATGAATGCATCATATAACCAAGCTCCATGAAGAGTATGCATAGGAAGCATTCAAAGCACATGTTCAACTCAATCATATTCAACCAATCGACATGAACAATCAACTATTTAGTTTAGTTATCATCATTCACTTAATCACACAAAACCATAGCATTTCACGCTAAGCTTAGTTAACATCAAAATCATAGCTCAACAATCTCCCCCTTTTTGATGATGACAAACTTAGGTATAAATAATGACAAACGTAGTGATGATGACAAACTAAATGAGGATACAACATGTTCTACTCCTCCTAACACAGGTAATCAAGAATCTTTTTCTCCTGACAAAGGCAATCATGAATCATCACAAAGGCAATCATGAATCATCTTTTTCTCCCCCTTTGACATTATCAAAAAGTGGGATAAGGCAAAGCTTTCTCCTATATCAACAGGCGGATGAATGCCAATCTATCTCCCACATTAACACTATCAAGATGAAGAGAAGAAACCACTGAGGTCCAAATAGCAGTTGGATGAATGAGTAAGGCATAATGACCCACGTTTGAAATTCTGATAATGCATGAGCAAATTATAAACAAGTGGGTTCATGGAATGTCTAGGAGACACCAAATCATGTTTTTGTTAATTTTCATGTTTGCAGATTTTTTTTTGTGTGATACCAATGGTTGGCATGAGAGGATACCAATTGTTGATCACTTGGACGTGCTAGGATGAGTAGAGCTAATTTCACGCTTCTCCCCTTGGTCAATCAAAATCCAAAGCTTATTTAACAAGTGTGCAGCATGTGAAGTCCATTCAATTTTTGGGTTTTCATTATTTTTAGATTTTTAATTTTTGATTTGTGGTTTGAAATGCATGAGATGCAATATATGCAAGTGATGACATGTGAGATGCATAAATAAACAAATAGACAAATACGTATATATACATGCAACACAGCTCCCCCGTACTTATTTAAGAGGGAATGGATATAAGAAGAGTGCATGAGGGTGATAGCAATTGAAATGTTCACTTAAGACACCTAGGAGGTTGTGCAATCATAGAGGAAGAGTCATGCAATAATCAATACAGTCAATCAATTTTTTGAATATATATTAAATCAAATTTACAAAGTGTAAGTGAGTAACATGAAAAATGATAGTTGCAGTATGAATATTCAGATTTTCAGATTAACACAAAGAGACATTTTACAGACTGCACTTCAATTTTTGAGAACAGCATATTGGAGGCTACGCTCTACCACAATAAGTTTTCACCATCATTTTTCAACTCAACCAATATCACATGATAGTCAGAATTTTTCAAGAGTGATCAGGTTCAAATAATTCCTTTTTACGCGAGTATACGCATGGAGCTCATGCCAGAATCCCCAGCTACTAAGAATACTGAACCATTTCACCTCATCTTGAACAGAGGTACTTTAGTCAATAATTTTTAGAAATGAACCACATCACGTCTCAGGTGACATGTGCCTAATTTACTCAGTGAGACTAAACATTGCTCTGCCTTTCATTTTCATTCAAAATCTTTCAACAAGGATAGGTAGGCAGCTTTTTCCTCAATTGTCTCTTCAACATACATGCAGCAAGTTTAACATCTCGAGAGTGTTGAAAAGAAATTCATATATCTTTATCTTTAACACTCATTTTCACATTTTGTACATGAAGTGTACGAATTTGATTCAACATGTATACCGAAAATATCATGAACACATGACAGTGCTACTCCCCTTAAATAGATGCACTTATTAAGTATGAACTCCTCCAGAGTATATGACAGGAAACACACCAGCAATGACTCAAATGCATCATTATTTAGCAAGGATATATGAAGCCATAGAAATGCCAAAGGATGGGGGTAAATAGCATATAATATCAAGCAAGCATGAAGAGGGAATGTATGCAACATGCAATGTAAACATGCAACTGATACCAATCAAATGGATATCAATTTGATGAATTGAATGTAGCTAATGCTTGAGTACTGATGCAATACAACCTTTGATCATATAGTAGTGGAATGGAAATGCAATATGCCAAGATAAAATGCAATGTGGTGCAAAGTTTTTGATATCAAATGAATGAACTAACTGCAGTTAATGCATTAATTCTAATGCATGCAACCTATGCCTGGATGAGAGTGTGATGTGATATGCAATTACAGCAAGGGAGGGCTTTGATTTTCACACTATGAGATAAGTTCCACATTAGAGCATTCACATTTTATCAATGTGTCAACAACTTTTGCATGACATGACCTTTATGAGATAAGGGTGCTTAAAAGATCAAAATTAAGCAATACAACACAATTTTCAGAATTTTTCAAAAACAGATTTTCAAAGGTCATTCACAAGTATTAAAATGAGAATTAGCCAAATGTATGAATCATTTAATCACAAACATATTTTTAATTTTCATAGCTCAAGAATTCATTCAAAAATCAACCATTTTACTTTTCTGAGTTCTAGTACAAGGTGGAGAACCTTGATCTAAAGACCAACTCACGCATAGTGAGAGTTTCTAGGTGGATGCAATCCACCTTTTCACTGTTCATCATTTGATATACCAGATACTCAGTCAAGTTGAAAAGGCCTCAAGCAATTCAGATTGAAAGATGTTCAAAAATCATCAAAATCTTTAGAATTTGCAATGCCATTCAAACAATTTGACAAGTTCATCTCATCATGCTAGGAAGATAACAAGTCAGATTTCAAGCATTGATACCTGTCAAGTGAGCAACATCACCATAGCAAGCTAGTTGAATGACAATTCAAGTTTTAGAATCAATACCTGAGTTCAGCATGTGCACCATGTGCCTTCAATCATGTTACCTCAGTAATAACCTTAAAAGAGACTAGCAATTCATTGTTAGTCCCAAAAATTGAAGTCCCGAAACTCACACAATAATGTCATGATCAACTCAGATATGGCAATTAATATGAGATGCATTTTCACAAGGATGAGTTCAATTTACAATTCACATTCAAAAACAAGATCCCCCTTTCTATGTTCACAATTTACACAATTGACATTTTTATGTTTTGAAAACATGCAACCTATGACCTCAATGAACCTGTGACTCATGGTACCAGGTGGAGGCACATTCTCACACATGGTGATAGGCTTTAGACAAGAATGACTTGCCCTTCCTCAAGTCACCATTTGATATACCATGTAGTCATGCAATGATAATCAAACAGATGAATTTTAAGATTCATGAAATGTAGGCATGCAATGGTGGTTCATGAAAAGTGCAATTGCATTCTAATGATAAAAATAATTTTTTTATGGAGACATGGTTGAAACAAATGTGAGTTTTTCAAATAGAGCTCAGAAGATAATTCTCAATACATGTGCCTTGAGCATCCATCATCTTCCAAGTCTTCCACCTACAATCCAGAGAAGAATAGAATTCAGTTCACTTATTTCAAAATCTCCTTGCATAATCCCTGTAAATTGATCACATAAGGCATTATTAGTAGTTCCAACAAAAATATCATTCAAATATACTTGAACCACTAAAATGTCTTTTGCCTGATTTGTCTCGTGAGAGGTGTTTGATCAACCTTACCTATTTAACCCATTCTCAATTAAAAGATGCGAGCTTTTCATACCATGCCTTGGGTACTTGCTTCAACACTTACTTGCCTCTCAGCACCTTGTACTTGAGTCGATCCTGGAAGTTGTACTTGCTTCAAGGTATCCCATCTTCTTGTAGCAACTTGAGAGGGTTCTCATCATTTTCATCATTGCAAGGTATTTCTTTCATTGACTCAAGCTTGGCCATGACTAGCCCATTATCATTTAGATTTGGGAGTATAATCTGCATCCAGGGACAAGAAGACTTGAGTTGTTAATTTCGATTCAAATTTATTTACAATGGCATGACAAATTATTTTAACAACCAACATCCCCTAGACAGCTCTAGATGTAATGCATGACTCATGTGTGAACCTAAACAATAAGCCCATATGACGAATGTGGTTGGTCCCCCTTAGTGTGTGCATGAATGCAAGATGTTCCGAAAAATTCTAATGAAATATGCAGTCATGGATGTGTGATGAAGACACGGGAGTTGCAATGCATTCTTACATGAGTTCACAATGTTCAAAAATTTTAAAACAGAATGTGACGGTGCATGCAAACATGAAGGTATAAGCAAACTCAATGTATGTAGTGAAGTCGTGGTTTGAAGAGTCTTCAGGCTTCCCTACAATAAGATGCTATATGACAGGTGATATACAACACATAAATAATCAAACAACTATGATTGGACTACATGTACGAACATGTGCAAGATTACATGACTATATGACACAAAATGAATCAAAACCTTACACATTCACTGGAAAGAATAGGAGAGATATCACCTGAGTGTTCAGATTTCAGTTTTTGATTTTCTATTTTAGCCTTTCTTGAGTCACTTGACTCATGTCCCTTACCTTCTTGACGAAAATAGATTTTAACTTTTCATTCACATGGCACACCTACAAAACCGATTTCTTATTGGGCACTCTTAGGTACCCAAATCCTTTTGGGTCCTTGTGGATTAACAGAAACATAAGCATGTGGTTTCTAATTTTTGACAACATTCATATCGTCATTTTTCATCAAAAGACAACCATACATCATATGTCCAGATTTACCACGACAATCACAGCATGACTTTGAATACTTAGAGGTGTGAGGATTCTTTGAAGCATTTAGTTTTTTGTTCCACTCTTGTTTCCTATTTGCAAAAGGTTTTGAAGAGGCGAAATCTCGCGCTGTGTCCTGAGCGAGCTGTGGATCACCAGAAGATGAACTGCAAGGTAGGGAAACGGATCAGAGGGCCCATGGGGTTCCCCTGGGGAAAAACCCTCCGATGGTTAAGTCAGTAGAGCTGTGGTGGAAGCAATAATGGGGAGGAGAAAAACTAGTGCGCGAGATTCCTCTCCACCAGAGGGGTGAAGCGGATTGTGCTCAGGAGTTTGGGTGTATGAGTGTCTTAATGGCCCTTCTTGACTTACCTTTCGCCGGAGGGTATCCCAGGTTTAAATAGTGCGCCGCCTTCTGGAGTCCTGCAAGCTGAGAGGTCTCCGGCGGAGGTTACGTCCTCGTCGTGGGCTTTGATGGCCTCATCGTGGGGGCGTTATCCTCGCGGGGAAACCGGAGTTCCTGGACCTCTTAGTGTTTGGCCCGCTGTGGACTCTAACGGTTGTAATAATGAACATTTCATCGGTCATCCCGAGCTTAAGGGGGCCGGCCCTATCGGGCGATAGGCCTAGCTCGGTGAGGAGATGGGTCGGATAGGCAGGCTAGCGCTTCCCCCCTGGGCGGAAGGGTAGCTCGTGCGCGGGTCTTCCTGTGACCTGACCGAGGCTCGGGCTCTCCGAGCCTTGGGGCCGCCTAGGAGAGTTGTTTCCTCAAGCATTGTTTTATTGGGCTTTTCCGAGTGGGCCCTGTGGGCTGTCACTCGGGCGAGCTTGCCTCGTTGGGCCTTGTTGGGTCTTGTTGGGCTGCTCTTTGAGTGGGCTGCAGAAATCCCCCTCTCCACTTGTCCCCCTCCTACTCCCGAGCCATAGAGGCTCGGTCGAGTAGTTTTTGAGGCTTTGGACCGGCGTGGCTCAGGTGGGTGGAATTCTGTTGGCGTTATGGAGCCACGTGTAGTGGTCACCTGGGCTCGTAATGATGATCCTAACGGATTTGAAATGAAGGGGCCCCCCTTTTCTCAGAGCACGGAATGACGCGCCACCTTCCTCCATGGTTTTATAGGCGTTGGGCGCTGTTCGTCATTCTAGGCTTCTCAGGGTTTTAGGCTTTCCTTAGTTTCTTTGCTTCTGGGGCTCCTTGATTCTCCGTGAGAGCACAGTGGAGACGCAAAGTCTTGCGGCGGCGTTTGAGGAGTTGGCGAGGGTAACTGCGGAGGCGGTCCGGCAACTTCCTTACCCCCCGGAGTCTTCGAGCTCGCGCGAGGGATCATCTTCCAGCTCGATGGCGGATCTGCCTTTGGAAATCGAGCAGGTGAGGCGGGAACCCGTCCCCAATTGCAGTGAGTTAGGGGAAGCCGAGGTGAGGAAGCTGGAGCATCGTTTTCGCTTGCCTCTCAGGTACAGCCTTGCTGCCGCCGCCCCGTATGAGACGAGTCTGGACAGCTGTACGGGGCACATTTGCACTTTTCTTTTGGCTTGGAAGAGTGGGTTCCGCCTTCCCTTCGAGCCTTTTGTACTTAAGCTTCTCGAGTTTTTCCGGTTGGCGCCTATTCAGTTGGTGGCCAACTCGTATCTCCTTCTTTCCGCCTTACGGATTCTCTATCGTCAGCACGACATTTTTCCTTCCTTGGACCTCTTTCACTATTTTTTCGAGTTGAAAGTGCACCCGTCGGCGGGGAAGGGCTTCTACTTTATCCAGGCGAGGAGGAACAGGAGTTGCATCTCACTCGCAGCGAAGGACTCCTCGCACAAGGGGTGGAAGACCCAATTCTTCTAGGTGAAGGCGGAGGCGACGGACGAGTCTTGGAGATGTCTGGTCTCGCCCAATTTTCATCTGAATCTTCCCCCTCGCCAGGAGGAGTTCCCTCCCCACGTGGAGCGGCAGGCCGCTCGTCTGCTGGATAACCGCCAGTCGACCGAGGAGCTGGTAGAACATCGAACGGTGTTTTCTTACGCGGTTGACGTCGACAGGTACCGCTCTCGAGGTTCTTCTCCTGGGGTGGTAGTTACTTTCTTTCTCCAGACCGGGTCTTCTTCCTTTGTTGCAGACGTAAGGTGGGAACCTCTGGAGGAAGCTACTGAGGTCATTGATCTGGGAGATCACCCGGCGGCCGATGAACCAGATGCTTCTACGGGTCGCGCCCAAGCCCGAGATAAGGGCAAGGGGGTGGCCCCCGAGGGATCTTTACGACCAACTGGTACGAAGCGTAAGGATCCCACGGCGGGAAAGTTGCGGGAGGCCGCGAAGGCCAGGAAATGGGCCAAGAAGGCAGGTCTTCCTACTACCGCCGGGGGTGACTCCGGCTCGGCGGCGCTCCCCTCTCGGGGGCAAGATAGGGCCGACCCCTCGGGGCCAGCTCCCCCACCTGCCAGGCGAGAGGGGGCCGAGGAGACCGGGGGCCCTTCAGAGGGCGGCGACGGGTCGGCTCTCCCCCCCACGGGGGTAGAGGGGGCCGATGTTGAAGTAGTTGACGCTGAGACCGGGGGATCGGTCGGAGTCGGTGATGTCTCGGTAGGCGAGGTGCGGGCCGAGACAGGCAGGGTTGGGGGTTCGCCCGCGTGGGCGTTGCAGCCCCAAGTGCTTGAAGTTCCCGGCGCGGTCGATCCCGCGACGCCGGTCGAGGTTGGGGGTTCACCCGGGGAGGCGTCGCAACCCCAACCGACCGTGGTGCGCGAGGCGGTCAGCTCCGTCGCTCGAGCAGAGCCTTCTGGCGGGGTGCCCAGGGCGGAGCGGTTCCCTCTGTCACCTTTGTCACGGGCCACCCGAGCCAACTGGCTCGACCACCTCTTGTCCGAGCCAGTTTCCACACGAGGCAGAGTCAGTGGCTGGACGCGAGGAGATCAAGACCAAGTCAGCCGAGCGATGGCCTCTTGAAGCGGTGTTAGACGGATTTTTGCTTTTTGCTATGTGATGTACTGGCATTTGCCTATCTGATGTACCAACAATTGTTTGAATGAATGGAGAGGGAATTTTATTTCATTCAATCTTGCTATACAACTTTAGAAATAGAATCTGCGTAGTGTGGTCGCATTCCATGTCCGGGGAATGGGTTCCCCTTCCATTGTAGCTAGCCTGTACGCACCTTTCCCGAGCGTCTCGATCACTCGGTAGGGGCCTTCCCAGTTGGGGGATAGCTTGCCCGCCGCCTCCAGTGGTCGAGAGGCTTCGGCCTTCCTGAGGACGAAGTCCCCTGGTTGAAAACGTCTGTCTCGGACCTTGGCGTTGTAGTATCGAGTGAGGCGGCACTGGTACTCCGTTGCTCGGACGTTCGTGATCTCTCGGAGTTCGTCTGCCAGGTCGAGGTTCTCGAGCAACTTTTGCCCGTTTGCCTCGGGTGAGAAGCTGATCACTCGGAGAGACGGATTGGCGATCTCTAATGGAACGACGGCTTCGGTGCCATATACCAACTGAAAAGGGCTTTCACCGGTTGCCGTCCTGGGGGTCGTTCGGTGCGACCATAGTATGCTAGGCAATTCCTCGAGCCAGCTACCCTTAGCCTTGTCGAGTTTGGTTTTTATGCCTTTTAAGATAGTCTTGTTGGCATTTTCAACCAGCCCGTTGGCCTGAGGGTGGGCGACCGAAGTGAAGTGGTTGCGGATATTTAGGTCGGCGCATCTGTCTCGGAAATACCGAGAGTCGAATTGTCGACCGTTATCGCTTACTATCACTCGGGGATGACAAAGCGACAAATGATCGATTTCCAAACAAAGCCCCAAACGACTGTCTCGGTGATCCTTACCGTAGCCTCGACCTCGATCCACTTGGTGAAGTAGTCGATGGCGACGATGAAGAACTTCTTCTGGGACTGGGCCGTCGGGAATGGCCCAAGGATATCGATTCCCCACCGAGCGAAAGGGTAAGGCTCGGCTAGAGTGACAAGTTCCGTAGCCGGCTGATGGACCAAATGGTCGAACGGCTGGCAACGGTCGCACTGCCGTGCGTGAGCCGTGCAGTCGCACTGCAGGGTGGGCCACCAGTACCCCTGCCATAGCAGGATCCTGGCTAGTGGCCGACCTCCTGCATGCGCTCCGCACAGACCTTGGTGAATCTCTTGGATGGCTCGGCTTGATTCGTCGGGACCGAGGCACTTCAGGAGGGGACCGGAGAACGATCTTCGGTAGAGAGTGTTATCGAGGACGACGAAGCGCCGAGCTTGATACTTCATTCGGCGGGCTTCCCGAGGATCGGAGGGCTCTTGGGAGTGCTGTAGCCAGGACAGGTAGGGGGAGCGCCAGTCACTTGGAGTGGCCGAGTCAACAGCGAGGAGCTTCGTGTCGATGCTCGGGCGCTCTAGCTCTTCTAGGAGGACCGATCGTGTACCTTCCGAGTCTAGGGAGGAGGCCAATCGAGAGAGGGCGTCCGCCCGAGAGTTTTACTCCCGAGCTATCCGGACTACCCCAAATTCCTCGAACTGTTGGGCCAGGCTCCGGACCAACTGAAGGTATTTGATCATGGGTGCCTCCCGAGCTTCATACTCACCGTTGACCTGACCTGCGACCAGCTGAGAGTCGGTGTGGATCCTGACTCGCTCTGTAGCAACCCTGATAAATTTAAAAGAAATAAAATAAATCAAAATAGATTAAAAGATTCAATAAATAAACGAAAGAGCTTGGAATAAAAATAATTAAACCCTGATAAAAATAACGCCTCAGGGAAAGACACTACTTTACAAATAAGCGCCCTTGATCAAGGCGTGTTTTGAGAAAGGACGCCCACATGTAAAGGCGTCAAATTTCAAACGACCCAAAATAAATAAAAGGGCAAGATAACATAACGTCCTTTGAATGGACACGTTTCAACAAGAAACGACGCTTGACAAGGCGTCAATTTAAATTCGACGCCCTGACCTAGGTCGTTAATTCAGTTCGAGTTTCGTTCGACCCAGGAGTCTATCCAGGGTAAGTTGATAACTATGGGAAAGAGTTCGAATGTAGTAATAACTCTAATATGAAAGTGTTACTTCCAATCAAACACTAACTCTATTAGGATTCTAGAAATCCTATAAATAACCTACTGCTTGAACCGAGAACGCTATTTGGCATTCGGACTCTTCTAAGGTAAGTAAAGAACAGCATGTTCTTTTTCTTTACTCTGTCTATCGAATTTGTGAAGAATACAGATGATTCTTCATCTATTTTCTGATTACAGGTTGAAAGCTTCTGTCATCTGAAGAACGGGTAAGTTCTTCTCCTTCCTTCTTTACCTTCTGTTAATTCTTACGAAGAATAATACCTTCGTTTTCTTCTGGCTCTACAGGTTGCCTGTAGAAGTAAAACCGATCGATTGAAGAATTGAGGGTTCTTCATCTACATCCTCTTAATTACCCTTGCTGCTGCTATTAGGATCGAAAGATTCAAAAAGACTCTGTTTATAAAACAGAGTATCGTTCAGAACCTACATATGTTCATCCGTCAGTTTATCATCATCAAGGTAGGTTTTCTCAAGCATTGTAACCCAAATCACCATAATAATCATGTTAAACCATATATATTAGTTCATGCATATAGTTTTCGAGAGTTTTAAACGTTTCTATTGTTGGAAAGAAACACCCTTTCCATGGGCGCTAATTGTATACGCGACCCAGACCAGGGCGCTATTTAAATAAACGACCCTGACAAGGTCGTCAATTCCAGATTTGACGCCCTGTACACAGGCGTTAATTTCGTGAATATAGTAAAAACCCACGTTTAAAATTAGATATATATGAAATCTTGAATCTAATATATTGCATGACTCTACCTGTGAAATCCTGCTATATTTCCTGTCATGACCTTATAAGTGTTATCCTGTACATTTAATTATCGTGAAATTCTTGCTGTTCATGTCAATCCCTGAAATTTCTTGAAATTCATGACCCTGTATAGGTCATTTTTCACTGATCTAATGCCCCTATACAGGACGTTAATTGAAAAGTAACGCCCCTGTCCAGGGCGTGTTTTTGATAAATTTCTGAAAATATATATTCAGCAAAAATAGGAGTAAAGAATGAACGACCACTGTATACGTCGTCAACTTATAATTAAACGCCCCTCACCAGGGCGCGTTTTTGGTAAAATACTGAAATATTGAAATCTTGCAAAAATGTAAAATAGATAAACGACCTTACTGAAGGCGTTAGTTACTTGAGTAGTGACTTTACTTAAGTCGTTATTTTCCTGTAAAAATGTTTTTACTTGTTATATGACAACCGATGGTTTCAGTATATATATATATATATATATATATATATATATATATATATATCGGCACTATATCTCCACTCCGTGAGTATAGTCTCACGTTTCATGATGTTTTATCAATCACCCTCAACTCTCATTGACATACAAGCTCTCCATTGGACATTCTGTTCCTTTGGACTAGCGAGTTAGTCATAGAGACCTCCGTAAGACTCCTCGTAGCCTTGGATTCCCTTAAGGCCGACTGAGCTGGTTGTACCCTAAAAACCCATTACACTATTGAATGTCATGTCACTCTAAAGAAACATGGTATACCGGCCCTTATGATATGCAAAGAGTATATCATGAGAATTCTTAATGGGATGATGATATCATGCCATTTGTTGATGTTCTTGTGGACCTCAATTCTATAATAAGAATGAGGGTATCTTACCTTTGATATACTGTTCATGTGGACCTCAATTCTATATAAAGAATGTCCATACTTGTCATGGTACCCGAGTTAAGAGAACCTAATTCCACCTAGTTTCATCGTTCATCGTGATTGTACCGTCGTTATCACCTATCTATGTCCAATATCATATTTTTGGACTCCTTTCTCTCAAGGTTATCCTACATATCTACAAGCTTAAATTATTGAAATTCCCTATTGGCTATATATATATATACAAGAGTGGATGTCAAAAATACATGATAAATGCCTGCGCATATAGGGCCCGATCTGGTCCTGGGAGGAGCACCCGAAAGTACTTGTGCCCATGGGAGTTTTAATGATAAGGTATCTGGCATTATACCGAGTGCATGACTAGCTTGATTGGACATTCCACACAAATCTTGTACTTGACTCGTACTTGACTTGACATGACTTGCGTGACCCGAAAAAGGGTAATTACTTGCTTGCTTGATACATGATAGCCAAAGTTCTTGACATGACTCGCTATAAAGTACTTGCTGGAATATCTTGAATATCTTGTTGAAAGTTCATGAGTAGTTCATCTTGTTCTCTTGATATTACATTCTCTCTATCTTGTCGTTTTATGCGAGCATGCATAGCTATAGTCCATTCATGAATGATGTAATTACTTAAACCCCTTGCTAAGCACTTGAGATATAATTTCCTACTGAGCGTTCGCTCACTCCGTGTTTGTCCCTTACTTTTCAGGTAAGTCCGACGAAGAAGGTCAATCTGATGGGGAGAGTCGAGAGTGAAAGAGCTAGAGCTATTCCAAGTGTCATCTAGTCTTTTTCCTATTTTCTTGAGTCAACTATGTACTTTTCCTTTTTAATTGAAAAGAGTATTGGATTTGTAATAGTCTATCCATTATGAAATAAAGGATTGGGTTATCTTTACTTTTGCGCATCTCTGTCTTTGTGTCGAATACACGACCACTCTGATTGACATGATTGATATAAACTCGTCACGCATATCCGAGTATCTTCCGCGCTCGGGGCGTGACAGTTTTTGTGGTATCAAAGCCTAAGGTATTCAATTCCTAGGAAACCCAAGTCCAAGGATAAGTTGGAACCTTTAAACCAGTGAGATTGGGTAGAACCAAGGGTTAAAGTTAACATAGTATATGAGTCTTTAAAATCACGTATTAATCTAGTTATTATAATTGTAGGATAATGGCTGCCGAACGTGCCCAATGGCGCAACATGCAGCGTACACTTCAAGGCATGACTCAAGTGCTGCAACAAGTAGCACAAGGAGGAGGATAACGAGCAGGAAGTCTCCACCAGACTTTCAAGAACATGAACCCACCCAAGTTCACGGGTTCTACTGATCCAGATGACGCTGAACACTGGATTAGGGAAATCGAACGTATATTCCGTGTTATGCAAGGCACGGATCAAGATAAGGTCTTATTAGCCACTTTCCAGTTAGAAAGGGATGCTAGATGCTGGTGGGAATCAATAGAGGCTACACTAAATCAAGACCAAGTCACATGGGAGGAATTCGTTGAACACTTCAACGCTAACTATTTCTCAGACCGAGTGCAGGAAAAGAAAGCTGCAGAATTTGCTGCACTGAAGCAACGATCCTTGTCAGTGGCCGAGTATGAGGCCCAATTCTCTAGATTATCTCGGTATGCTAAACACCTAGTTAGCACTGAAAAGATGAAAGCTAGGAGGTTTCTTAATGGGCTCAGGCCCCAAGCTATTACCTAACTGGCGCCGATGGACATTCAAGTCTACTCGGAGATAGTACGCCGAGCTCAACTATTAGAAGATGCCACAGAACTGTCTGATAGGATTCGTGGTAAGGATAAGAAGGAACAAGTTACAGGATCGGGTTCCTTTAAACCCAACTTCAAGAAAAGGCCTAGCAATGGAGGTACGTCCTCACAAGATCATAAATTTAAGAAGACCAAGCCCTTCTCTATCACCACTACCCCTTCAAGTACAGTGTGCAAGCATTGTGATAAGGCGGGCCATAGAGCAGAAGAATGCTGGAGGAAACTAGGAGCGTGTCTCCGTTGTGGGAGTCGTGAGCATCGAATTCCCGATTGACCATTACTTAACGATCAAGCCGGTGACGGAAAGCGCCCGGTAACCAAGAATGCGCGTCTTCACGCGATTAAGGAGACCGAAGAAGAAGAAGGCGGACTAGTGGAAGGTACATTGAAAGTTTGTTCCAAGAATGCATATGTCTTAATTGATACTGGTGCATCACATTCTATTATTTCTAAGAAGTTCGCTGACCCATTACCCCTAGAACCGGAATGGATGAAGTTAGTTTTGTCTACTCCTCTGGGTGACGAGACTGATATTACACATCATTACCAAAACTGTGAAGTATTGGTTCATGGTAGGAATCTCCCTATCGATCTCATATGCTTAGATCTAAAGGAGTATGATGTTATACTAGGAGCAGATTGGTTATCCAAATACTAGGCAACGGTTGATTGTCACAATAGCAAGGTTACTTTCAAGGAGTTCCCGGAATTAGTATTTACTAGCCCCAAGAGTCGGAGCAAATCCCCTCTTATTTCAGCTCTCCGAGCTAGCAAGCTCATCAGGAAAGGATGTGCATCTTTCCTTGCCTTTGTCACAGTTAAAGAAGCTAAGGAAACTAAGCTAGAAAACATTCCAGTAGTGCAGGAATTTTCGGACGTGTTTCCGGAAGATTTGCCGGGATTACCCCCGCAAAGAGAAGTGTCCTTCACCATTGACTTAGTCCCTGGTGCTGGTCCGATTTCAAAGGCACCTTATAGGATGTCACCTGCTGAACTCAAGGAGTTAAAGGAGCAATTGATGGAACTCATTAAGAAAGGATTCATTAGACCAAGTACTTCCCCGTGGGGAGCGCATGTACTATTTGTAAAGAAGAAGGATGGATCCATGAGGTTATGCATCGACTATCGACAGTTGAATTATCTCACTATCAAGAACAAGTATCCACTGCCGAGAATCGATGAATTATTTGATCAAATATCAGGATCCAAGTATTTCTCAAAGATTGATCTCAGGTCGGGATATCATCAGTTAAGGATCAAAGATGATGACATTCATAAGACCGCATTCAGAAGCAAGTATGGCCATTATGAATTCGTTGTTATGCCTTTCGGACTAACAAGTGCCCCTGCTGCCTTTATGCAGTTAATGAATAGTATATACAGGCCTTATTTGGATCAATTTGTGGTGGTCTTTATTGATGACATATTGATTTATTCCAAGACCAAGGAAGAGCATGAGGAGCATTTAAGGATTGCATTACAAATATTGAGGACAAACCAACTATATGCAAAACTTAGCAAGTGTGAATTCTGGCTGGAAGAAGTGACTTTTCTCGGACATGTTATATCAAAGGATGGCTTGTCTGTAGACCCCTCAAAGGTTGAAGCTGTAAGGAACTAGGAAAGACCGACCAATGCTAGCGAGATCCGAAGTTTCTTAGGTCTTGCCGGCTATTACAGGCGATTCATCAAGGATTTCTCTAAAATCGCCGTACCACTTACGAGGTTAACTCGCAAGGAGATCCGTTATGAATGGAGTGAGGAATGTGAAGGAAGCTTCCAAACTCTCAAGGATCATCTTACTACAGCTCCTATCTTAGCATTGCCAATTGAAGGAGAAAAGTTCGAGGTATACACTGATGCTTCTGGCATTGGCCTCGGATGCGTCCTAATGCAACAAGGGAAGGTCATAGCATACTCTTCTCGTCAACTGAAGAAACATGAAGAGAACTATCCCGTCCATGACTTAGAATTAGCCGCGGTGGTATTTGCACTAAAGATATGGAGACACTACCTATATGGAGTACAGTTCACTGTATACTCCGATCATAAGAGTCTCAAATATCTCTTTTCCCAGAAAGAGCTAAACATGAGACAAAGACGTTGGCTAGAATATCTCAAAGACTTCGACTTCAATATCCAATATCATCCCGGAAAAGGTAATCATGTAGTAGATGCACTTAGTCGAAAGCCAAGAGCCCTCTTAGCCAATTGTATGATTCAAGAATGGAAGTTACTAGAACAGTTCTCCGAGCTCAATATAAGCATGGACACGGACGCTAAATATGTCACATTATCTCTTGTAAGCATATAGTCAGATTTATTAACTGAAATACAAGGACTTCAGGGTGATGACCCAACATTAGTGGAAATCAAGGGCAAACTAGAAGGACAATCCGATTTCCACTTAACTTTAGGTGGAAGGTTGTTGTTTAGAAACAGAACTTGTATACCGGACAGTCCAGAATTAAAGAAGAAGATCTTAGATGAAGCTCACAGATATAGATATACAATTCATCCAGGATCTACAAAAATGTACCAAGATGTAAAGAGGAATTTTTGGTGGCCCAACATGAAAAGAGAAATAGCAGACTATGTATCACGTTGTCTCACATGCCAACAGGTCAAGGCAGAACACCAAAAGCCTGCTACATCCTCTGGAGATTCCCAAATGGAAGTGGGAAGACATCGGTATGGATTTTATCATGGGGTTATCTAAATCAAAGGGAGGACATGATGGAATTTGGGTTATCATTGACCGATTGACTAAATCGGCGCATTTCTTGCCAATCAAAAACCGATGGTCAATTGATATTTTGGCTGCACTATACATCAAGGAGATAGTTAGATTGCATGGTATACCTGTCTCAATCGTGTCTGACCGAGACCCTCGCTTTACCTCTCATTTCTGGAAGGGTCTACAACATTCGTTGGGAACAAGGCTTAACTTTAGTACCGCTTTTCATCCACAAACGGATGGTCAGACCGAGAGGACCAATCAAGTAGTTGAAGATATGCTTAGAGCATGCATTATTGATTTTGGTGGAAACTGGCATGATCACTTGTCTCTAATTGAGTTTGCGTATAATAATAGCTGCCAAGCTAGTATCCAAATGGCACCTTTCGAAGCCTTATACGGAAGGAGTTGCCGATCACCCTTATGCTGGAACGAAGTTCGAGAGAAATAACTGTTAGGTCCAGACATGGTAAGAGATACAACTGAGAAGATACAAGTAATCAGAGAAAGATTGCAAGTTGTTCAGACAAGGCAAAAGGCTTATACTGACACAAGAAGGAGAGATCTTGAATTCCAAATTGAGATCATGTATTTCTCAAGATATCACCCGGATGTGGCATACGGAGATTTGGTGTTAAAGGCAAGCTTACACCAAGATACATCGGACCTTTTGAAATTCTAGAAAGAGTTGGCGAGGTTGCTTATCGCATCGCATTGCCCCCTCAATTGTCAGATATTCACAATGTGTTCCACATATCTATGTTGAAGAAGTATGTACACGATCCATCACATATCATCGAGCATGGAAATTTAGTGATCCAGAAAGATCTCACGTATGAACAGAAGCCTATGAAGATCTTAGATCGAGAAGTACGTACCCTAAGGAATAAGGTTATTCCCATGCTAAAAGTACAATGGAATAAGAATTCAGAACCTGAAGCTACATGGGAGACCGAGGAATCTATGAAGAAACGATTTCCCGAATTATTTTAAGAGGTATACTCTACACTCTCCATATGTAAAGATATGATATTGAATTTGGGGACCAAATTCTTTTTAAGTGGGGGAGGGTGTAGCAACCCTGATAAATTTAAAAGAAATAAAATAAATCAAAATAGATTAAAAGATTCAATAAATAAACGAAAGAGCTTGGAATAAAAATAATTAAACCCTGATAAAAATAACGCCTCAGGGAAAGGTGCTACTTTACAAATAAGCGCCCTTGATCAAGGCGTGTTTTGAGAAAGGACGCCCACATGTAAAGGCGTCAAATTTCAAACGACCCAAAATAAATAAAAGGGCAAGATAACATAACGTCCTTTGAATGGACGCGTTTCAACAAGAAACGACGCTTGACAAGGCGTCAATTTAAATTCGACGCCCTGACCTAGGTCGTTAATTCAGTTCGAGTTTCGTTCGACCCAGGAGTCTATCCAGGGTAAGTTGATAACTATGGGAAAGAGTTCGAATGTAGTAATAACTCTAATATGGAAGTGTTACTTCCAATCAAACACTAACTCTATTAGGATTCTAGAAATCCTATAAATAACCTACTGCTTGAACCGAGAACGCTATTTGGCGTTCGGACTCTTCTAAGGTAAGTAAAGAACAGCATGTTCTTTTTCTTTACTCTGTCTATCGAATTTGTGAAGAATACAGATGATTCTTCATCTATTTTCTGATTACGGGTTGAAAGCTTCTGTCATCTGAAGAACGGGTAAGTTCTTCTCCTTCCTTCTTTACCTTCTGTTAATTCTTACGAAGAATAATACCTTCGTTTTCTTCTGGCTCTACAGGTTGCCTGTAGAAGTAAAACCGATCGATTGAAGAATTGAGGGTTCTTCATCTACATCCTCTTAATTACCCTTGCTGCTGCTATTAGGATCGAAAGATTCAAAAAGACTCTGTTTATAAAACAGAGTATCGTTCAGAACCTACATCTGTTCATTCGTCAGTTTATCATCATCAAGGTAGGTTTTCTCAAGCACTGTAGCCCAAATCACCATAATAATCATGTTAAACCATATATATTAGTTCATGCATATAGTTTTCGAGAGTTTTAAATGTTTCTATTGTTGGAAAGAAACGCCCTTTCCATGGGCGCTAATTGTATACGCGACCCAGACCAGGGCGCTATTTAAATAAACGACCCTGACAAGGTCGTCAATTTCAGATTTGACGCCCTGTACACAGGCGTTAATTTCGTGAATATAGTAAAAACCCACGTTTAAAATTAGATATATATGAAATCTTGAATCTAATATATTGCATGACTCTACCTGTGAAATCCTGCTATATTTCCTATCATGACCTTATAAGTGTTCTCCTGTACATTTAATTATCGTGAAATTCTTGCTGTTCATGTCAATCCCTGAAATTTCTTGAAATTCACGACCCTGTATAGGTCGTTTTTCACTGATCTAACGCCCCTGTACAGGACGTTAATTGAAAAGTAACGCCCCTGTCCAAGGCGTGTTTTTGATAAATTTCTGAAAATATATATTCGGCAAAAATAGGAGTAAAGAATGAACGACCACTGTATACGTCGTCAACTTATAATTAAACGCCCCTCACCAGGGCGCGTTTTTGGTAAAATACTGAAATATTGAAATCTTGCAAAAATGTAAAATAGATAAACGCCCTTACTGAAGGCGTTAATTACTTGAGTAGTGACTTTACTTAAGTCGTTATTTTCCTGTAAAAATGTTTTTACCTGTTATCTGACAATCGATGGTTTCAGTATATCTATATATATATATATATGTATATCGGCACTATATCTCCACTCCGTGAGTATAGTCTCACGTTTCATGATGTTTTATCAATCACCCTCAACTCTCATTGACATACAAGCTCTCCATTGGACATTCCGTTCCTTTGGACTAGCGAGTTAGTCATAGAGACCTCCGTAAGACTCCTCGTAGCCTTGGATTCCCTCAAGGCCGACTGAGCTGGTTGTACCCTAAAAACCCATTACACTATTGAATGCCATGTCACTCTAAAGAAACATGGTATACCGGCCCTTATGATATGCAAAGAGTATATCATGAGAATTCTTAATGGGATGATGATATCATGCCATTTGTTGATGTTCTTGTGGACCTCAATTCTATAATAAGAATGAGGGTATCTTACCTTTGATATACTGTTCATGTGGACCTCAATTCTATATAAAGAATGTCCATACTTGTCATGGTACCCGAGTTAAGGGAACCTAATTCCACCTAGTTTCATCGTTCATCGTGATTGTACCGTTGTTATCACCTATCTATGTCCAATATCATATTTTTGGACTCCTTTCTCTCAAGGTTATCCTACATATCTACAAGCTTAAATTATTGAAATTCCTTATTGGCTATATATATATATATACAATAGTGGATGTCAAAAATACATGATAAATGCCTGCGCATATAGGGCCCGATCTGGTCCTGGGAGGAGCACCCGAAAGTACTTGTGCCCATGGGAGTTTTAATGATAAGGTATCTGGCATTATACCGAGTGCATGACTAGCTTGATTGGACATTCCACACAAATCTTGTACTTGACTCGTACTTGACTTGACATGACTTGCGTGACCCGAAAAAGGGTAATTACTTGCTTGCTTGATACATGATAGCCAAAGTTCTTGACATGACTCGCTATAAAGTACTTGCTGGAATATCTTGAATATCTTGTTGAAAGTTCATGACTAGTTCATCTTGTTCTCTTGATATTACATTCTCTCTATCTTTTCGTTTTATGCGAGCATGCATAGCTATAGTCCATTCATGAATGATGTAATCACTTAAACCCCTTGCTAAGCACTTGAGATATAATTTCCTACTGAGCGTTCGCTCACTCCGTGTTTGTCCCTTACTTTTTAGGTAAGTCCGACGAAGAAGGTCAATCTGATGGGGAGAGTCGAGAGTGAAAGAGCTAGAGCTATTCCAAGTGTCATCTAGTCTTTTTCCTATTTTCTTGAGTCAACTATGTACTTTTCCTTTTTAATTGAATAGAGTATTAGATTTGTAATAGTCTATCCATTATGAAATAAAGGATTGGGTTATCTTTACTTTTGCGCATCTCTGTCTTTGTGTCGAATACACGACCACTCTGATTGACATGATTGATATAAACTCGTCGCACATATCCGAGTATATTCCACGCTCGGGGCGTGACACGCTCGACCCCCAACCGTCGGGCCATGCGTGCTCCCGAGATAAGGGCCTCGTACTCGGAAGCATTGTTGGGTGCCTGAAAGTTGAATTTCAAGGCGTACTGTAGATCTATCCCTTCGGGGGACCTAAGGAGGATCCCCGCACCGCTGCCTACCGAATTGGACGATCCATCGACGAACAGTTCCCAGGTTGGCCCGGTCGTGGTCGGAGGCTTGTCTTCGGCCGGGATGGTGCTTTCGGCAATGAAGTCGGCGAGCGCTTGGCCTTTGATTGCTGATCGTGGCCGGTACGAGATGTCGTAGGCCCCGAGCATAATGGCCCATTTGACGAGTCGCCCTGAGGCCTCGGGGTGGGCCAGAATCTTCTTCAACGGCTCGCCGGTTAGCACGGTGATGGGGTGCCCCTGGAAGTAGGGTCGGATGCGCCTTGCGGAGGTAACCAACGCTAGCAAGAGTTTCTCGGTTGCGGGGTACCTCCGTTCGGCCTCATTGAGCACCTTGCTGGTGTAGTAAACCGGTCTTTCGATTCCCGAGTCATTTCTGACTAGGACCGAGCTGACCGTGGATGGCGTCGCCGAGAGGTAGAGCAGCAAGACTTCGCCTGGGACGGGCTTGGAGAGCACCGGTGGCGAAGCCAGGAACTTCTTAAGCTCGGTGAATGCTGTCTGGCATTCCTCATGCCATGCGAACGTAGCAGATGCTAGCTTGGGTCCCCTCATCAGTTTGAAGAAGGGCAAGCATCGTTCGGCCGCACGGGACAGGAAACGGCTGAGAGCGGCGACACGCCCTGTCAGACGCTGGACGTCTTTAACGCACGTGGGCGGGCGCATGTCCAGGATGGCCTGGACTTTGTCGGGGTTGGCTTCGATCCCGCGCTGAGTGACCAGGAAACCCAAGAACTTCCCGGATTTTACTCCAAAGGCGCACTTGGTGGGGTTGAGCTTCATGTTGTACTTCAGGAGGGTGCCGAAGGTTTCGGCAAGGTCGGTGAAGTGGTCTTGGGCCTTGGGGGTCTTAACGAGCATGTCGTCGATGTAAGTCTCGACGTTCCGACCTAGCTGTCCCTCGAACATGTGATTTACCAGTCGCTGATATGTGGCTCCAGCGTTCTTCAACCCGAAGGGCATCCGGGTGTAGCAATACACGCCGCAGTCAGTGATGAAGGCGGTCTTCTCGACGTCTTCTGGATTCATTCTGATCTGGTGATAACCCGAATAGGCATCTAGGAAGCTGAGTATCTCGTTGCCCGAGGTTGAATCAACCAATTGGTCGATACTCGGTAGCGGATAACAGTCCTTGGGGGTAGCCTTATTCAGATCGGTGAAGTCCACGCACATTCGCCATTTGCCTGTGGTTTTTGGCACCAGGACGACGTTGGCTAGCCACGTTGGGTACCGGACTGGTCTGAAGAGGCCAGTCTCTTGTCCCTTGGTGACCTGCGCCTTGATGATCGCCTGCTTCTTGGGCGCATGCTTCCTTCTCCGTTGCTATACGGGCCTCACGGTGGGGTTGAGGTTGAGCTTGTGGATCACGGTCTTCTCTGGTATGCCAGGGAGTTGATCATCGGACCAAGCAAAGATATGAATGTACTCAGAAAGAAATTTCTTGTATTGCTGCTGTTCCTTAGGTGGTAGGTCGGCTCCGATCCTTACTCCGAGGGCCGGGTCATCGTTTAGGAATACCGTTAGCAATTCGCCACCGGGCTCGGTGGTTACGGTCTTTTCCTCGACTTCCCGGGGGCCCTTATTATTCCCGTCCGGCCGCGTGGCCTCCACCGAGATGTTGTAGCACCTTCGGGCCGTGGCCTGGTTACCACGGGTTTCACCTACCCCGTTCTTGGTGGGGAACTTCATTTTCTGGTGATAGGTAGATGGTACTGCCTTGATCCGGCTAAGGATTCCCTGGCCGAAAATGGCGTTGTACGCTATCATCCCTTTGATCACTATGAAGTCTACCATGACCGTAACGGTTTTAGGGTGGGTGCCGAGGGTAACCGACAGGCTTAGGGCTCCCTCGGGGAGAGTGGCCAGGCCGTTGAACCCATAGAGGGGCGTCCGGATCGGGCGGAGTTTGGATGGGCTCTCTCCCATTTTGAGGAAACAGTCATAAGACAACACATCAGGGGCACTTCCATTGTCCACAAGAATCCGATCTACGTTACAATGGTTTATAGTGGCCGAGATTACGAGGGCGTCATCGTGCGGTGTGCTCAGCCCCTCCAGGTCTTGATCGGAGAAGACTATGACCTAGGGCGGGGCCTGGGGTGGCTCTGGGGCTCGGCTCGCTCGCTCGACATGACGCTTCCTTCCACGGCTGCTGTCGCCTCCTGATGCTGTTCCTTCAGAGATGACGTTGATGTGGACCCCTCGGGGGCATTGTCAATCTCCTCTGCGGCGCCTTGATCTTCTCTGCGCTCGGCAGTGTACCGAGCCAGATGCCCCAGGCGGACGAGGCGCTCAATCTCGTCTTGGAGCTGGTGGCAATCACCGGTGTGATGCCCGTGATCACCGTGGAACAGACAATGTCTGTCTCGCTTGCGGTTCTTCGACCTCATCGGCTCGGGCCGACGGAGAAGTCCCGACTCTTTGACGTCTTCATAGATTTCGTAGACCGGGGCAGTTAATGGGGTGTACCGCTCGTACTTTCGCTTGCGCTCTCCATCTCGATCCCGCTTCTTTCCCGAGCTAGGATTTGGCTCGGGGCCCCGCTTCTTGTACCCCTCCCGACCCGAGTCGGTTGCATCTCGGCAAGCGCTGAGCACTTCTTCGCACTCGGCGTGGCGCAGAGCCAGAGTCACTAGCTCGGCAAGGGTCGAGGGAGGGTGGAGGACAAGTTCACGGCGGAGATTCTCGTCCCGGGTACCCCCGGTCAGTGCGGTTGTGGCCGAGGCCACATCCAGGCGGGGGATTCGGAGGGCTTCCGATTTAAACCGGTGGACGTAAGCTCGGAGCCTTTCCCCTTGCGCCTGTTTTAGAGCCAAGAGCCCCGCCACCGACCTTGGGGGGGCACTCCCAGTGAAGCTCTCTTTGAAGACTCGCCCGAACTGCTTGAAGTCCCGGATGGACCCAGGGGCGAGGGCCCGGAACCATGCCTGAGCGCCTTGGACCCGGGTGGCCGCAAAGGCTCGGCATTTGATAGGATCTGGCGTTCCATGCAGAGTTACCAGGGCGTCGAAGCTGTCGTAGTGGTCGGCTGGGTCGCCCTGGCCATCATAGAGCTTGAAGGTCGGAAATGAGGTTCTGGGAGACACCTCTGCCTTCAAGATGTATTAGGAGAAAGGGGATTTCTCCTCGTCCTTCGGGAAAGAGGTTTTCTGTAGGGCGCGGAGGGCGCGCTCTTGCTCTGCAAAACGTCTTTCAAAATCCCTCAGTCGGAGGGATAGTTCCGGCTGCGGTCGTGCCGTGGGACAGGGGGGAGCGTCGTGGCGATCCTCAGGAACGTCAGCGCCCGGGCGCGAAGGACTCGCCCCCTATTTCCCTTTTCTGGGCGTGGAGGAAGCCTCTTGCTTCGGGGGCGGAGCTTGCGAGCGTCCTCCAACGTTGTTACGGATGAGCTGCTGACCGCGGAGGGTGAAGCGGCCCCCGGCGGTATGCTGGGACGCACTTCGACGGGGGGGGGCTCCCAGACGGGGCGCGGGACCTAGCATCCCTTGCCACCTGGGCCCTCACGAGCTCCACGAGGATGTCAAGCTTCTTATTGAGGGCCTGGAAGACCTCATCGCCACCGTTGGGGGGTACCCCTATCGCCGTCGGAGGGGGCGGCGGCCCGTTGGTGGGGACGCTGGCGTTGGAGGGAGGGTTCTGTGAGGCCCTAGAGGGGCCATCTCCTGCCACCATGGCCTTACCCCTCTCGCCGGCGGACCTCCTCCCTGAGCTTCTTCTCACCATCTTGGCTCTTCGTGCGTTTCCCACAGACAGCGCCAGATGAAGAGGCAAAATCTCCCGCTGTGTCCTGAGCGGGCTGTGGATCACCAGAAGATGAACTGCAAGGCAGGGAAACGTATCAGAGGGCCCAGGGGGTTCCCCTGGGGAAAAACCCTCCGATGGTTAAGTCAGTAGAGCTGTGGTGGAAGCAATAATGGGGAGGAGAAAAACTAGTGCGCGAGATTCCTCTCCAACAGAGGGGTGAAGCGGATTGTGCTCAGGAGTTTGGGTGTATGAGTGCCTTAATGGCCCTTCTTGACTTACCTTTCGCCGGAGGGTATCCCAAGTTTAAATAGTGCGCCGCCTTCTGGAGTCCTGTAAGCTGAGAGGTCTCCGGCGGAGGTTACGTCCTCGTCGTGGGCTTTGATGGCCTCATCGTGGGGGCGTTATCCTCGCGGGGAAATCGGAGTTCCTGGACCTCTTAGTGTTTGGCCCGCTGTGGACTCTAACGGCTGCAATAATGAACATTTCATCGGTCGTCCCGAGCTTAAGGGGGCCGGCCCTATCGGGTGATAGGCCTAGCTCGGTGAGGAGATGGGTCAGATAGGCCGGCTAGCGCTTCCCCCTGGGCGGAAGGGTAGCTCGTGCGCGGGTCTTCCTGTGACCTGACCGAGGCTCGGGCTCTCCGAGCCTTGGGGCCGCCTAGGAGAGTTGTTTCCTCGAGCATTGTTTTATTGGGCTTTTTCGAGTGGGCCCTGTGGGCTGTCACTCGGGCGAGCTTGCCTCGTTGGGCCTTGTTGGGTCTTGTTGGGCTGCTCTTTGAGTGGGCTACAGAAATCCCCCTCTCCAGGTTTCATTCTTTTCCTGCATGCTTCTAAATCAGCATTCTTCATTATAAAACAATCATGCATGGCATGTCCATGTTTTTCACAATAAAAACATGTGAGTTTCTTTCTAGTTGGTTGTGTGTGTGTGTGGAAGAAGTATGTTTAACATGCATGGAGGTGCTAGCAGCATTTATAGATTTTTGATGCAAATTGATTTTCTCTGTGGAGGCATGTGTGTATGCAACATGATTTTTGTTTTTCAGACTTTCATTTGATATTTTTGTTGTCTATGAAGAAGATTGATTTGGGGACCCATTTGATGTGATGGCTATGTTTAAAATGTGCACAAAAGATGTATAAATTTTATTTTTAAACTTCTTTTTATTCGCAGGATTAAAACCCAGCCCTACCTTTTGAAAATTTACTTTTGTCCCCAACAATTTATCCAAGTTTTCTTGACCATTCACAAATCTAGACAATGAAGCATTCAAATCAAGGATTTCCATTTCAAGTGATGAAATATGCAATTCATAGGAAGCCATCTCATTTTCACACGAATTGACTTGTTCATGTAAAGTAGCATTGATGGTTTTATGACTTTCAATTTCTTGCAATAAGGCATGCACTTTTTCAGATTCATCAATATTCACAGATTTTCCTTTTTCAAAAGTAAGTAATCTTTCAGAAATGGCAGTGTTCAATTCCTTCATTTTCTTATTTTCTTTTTCAAGTTTTTGATCATGAACAAATTCATTTTGGCCATTGTTCATCAGACTTATTCTCTCTCTCAACTCTTTATTTTAATTTCTCAAAGAAGAGATTTGATCTTTGTGAATTTCAATGTCAAACACATGACTATCAATCAATTCCTTTAAATGTAGACATTCTTTGCATGAGGAATTACAGTAGTTTTGTTCAACATTCTTTTTCAATTTTCTATTTTTCGATCTTAACTTCTTGTATTTATCAGCAAGCTCTTCATAAGCATTCAACAACTCTTCATAGCTAAATTTATCTTCATCATCAGAATCGGAATTTACCTTTGAGCTAGATCCACTTTGTTGATCACTCCCTTCATCACTTGTGCCTGCCACAAGGCATTCGTCTTCATGCTCTTCCTTGAAGTCGGCTAATCCATCAAATATTTCCTTCGCAGATCTGCAGTGGGAGACAAAAGGGAAATAATTAGAATCAACTGCAGCAGTAAGCAACTTTAAAACCAAGTAATTTTGATCATGTTTAAGCTTTTGATTTTCAGTCCAGACATTTTTGTCCTTAGGAGACTCATAAGGACCATATGAAACAAGCTTACATAGCTTAGGGTCATATGAGTTGACAAGACTACACATTCTTCCTAACTACAAATCGAAATTGCAACCATCAAACACCGGTGGAGAACTCAGGGTGTACATATTGGTAGTCATTGATCTGGATCTCTCTAGATCGTTAGATCTATGAAAAATTAGAGCCTTAGCTCTGATACCAATTGAAGTCCCGCTATCAATGATACCCAAGACGGCGGTGAATTGGGTGATTACAAATTTTACGAAAACTTTTGGCCTTTTTAAAATATGTGATACAATGCTAATCAAAAGGTTCAAATCTGTTTGATCACAAATTGGATTTATCAAACTTAATAGACGATGATATGGATTAAGCAAGATATATGTAGATAAATCCAGAACAACAATGAACACTAACACTCACGTAGAATGGAGGTAGAAGAAAAGGACCAAACCACACAATTCAAACCATAGTGCACAGCAGTTTTTAAGGTGGTTCGGATGCAACGAAGGTAATCCTACGTCCACCCCTCACCAAACCCGGTGAGAGTTCACTCAGGGATAAATCCCCAAACGGAGACGACGCTCCAACCACACACGCAGGACGACGCCTGCACACACACACGGGGACGCGCCCCAACACACACACACACACACAGGAGACAAGGTCTCCAACATGACTCGACAACCGGATCAACGACACACACACTTGCTGCGACAATTACAGCACTTTACACACACAAACACTATGATCTAAATAAACCCACATATACACGTAGATCTAGGAAGACCTACGCACACACGAATGGAACACCACGACGACCACACACTGCCACGGATCTAAGATGATCCACACACACACTGATGTTTGAAGTTTATGAGAAACACAAATGAAAAACACTATGCACAAGATGCTAAAACGAATAAACCACGGTTTAGAATGCTCCTGATTAAGGCTCCCCCTGAGTGGGCGCTTCAGATCTTCCGTTGATTACTTCTTTACTTGAATGGTTTAAGACTCAGCTTGAATGGCCTTGTGTTAGATGTAGGTTTCCTTGCACGGAGTACTGTTCACTGCTACAGTACTTCTTCTTCTCTTCACTTGGACAACCTTCCCTTAAGCTCTTCTTGAGACCCTTGCTTGATTGGAACTCCCTGGCTTCGGAAGATGACTGAATGGCTTCAGTTGATGCTTGAATGGCTTCGATCAGATGAAGAACTTGGTGGAAGGAATGTTGTTCATGATCGTTGCAGCAACCTTCCCTTGATAGCTACTATCTTGATCTCTCTTCGCTGATTTGTTGTTGCTTCAGTTCATGGGAAGATGAAGGCTTTAAAATAGATCTTGGATCTTTAGCTATGATGAGGCTTGATCTCCGAATCACGGTTCACAGCTACAGTGATATTCCTCTTCTTCCTTGTGCCAACTTGATCCCTCTTGTTCTCTTAGAGTCTGTCACGCCCCGAGCCTTTATTACAGCGGAAGACTCGCTCGAGGAGCGCGAACAGTCGACATGGTAAGCCTCTTGCAATCAAGAACAATCAGAGCGCGATACAATCACATACATGCAATTGCACAATATTCATTAAAACCCCAACTTTATTTTATTAAAATCATATATTCAAAATACAACAACCTTCAATCCATCAACTCAAAAAATAGGAAAATTATATCAACTCAATCTAAACAATATAAACTTTCCTATGTCTTCACTCTTAGCTTGACAATACTCTTATTCACTTCCGGACCAGCTACTAGTATAGCCCGAATCCGAATCCGAACTACTCCCATCTCCTAAAAACATTGAAAATAGGTAATGAGCACACTTGCCCAGTAGGTATCTTCGCATCAACATGAAAGCACTATTAAAGTAATTAACATTTTAGCTCTAGAGAAATAAGGTAAAATCATGCGAATGCAATCAATCCTGCGATAAAACCAAGTAACAAGATAATCATGTAAGATAGAGTGAACTAGTCAAGAATGTAACAAGAACATGATATTGGCCTTTCACGAGCAAGAATGTGTCGAGAAGGTACTAGCAAGCCACATATTCATCACTCCAATACCCCTTTTTGGCAAGTATTCGTGAATTTCTGTGAAATATCAAGCAAGAAAGTCATGTACAAGAATGTCATGTCGTGTCGTGGATCTTCACTTATTTATAGAAAAAGTACTCCTAGCGTAATGCGACGCCAGTAGCATCATACCCCATGGTTTATAAAATAGTATGTTTCCGGCAATTAGCCGAGGGGACTAGCATAGAGCCCTTGAACATAATCAGTGCTCGATCGCATCTTCAAGTATAAATCAAGTTATTTCCACGCATGTAACAATTAAATATGGCCAAGAAAGTACAATTCAATAATTCATAGTATCTATAATCAATGGATGAATGCTTCAATTAAAGAATGTAAGAGTCAAGATAAGACTTAAACAAATGTCATGCTCATGGAAATAAATCGGTAGCATAACGGTACATTCTTTTACTTCCATTCATTATATTAGGTTTTATTATCATTATAATAAAGTTCTAGATCATTAATGAGTCATCTAGAAACCTTGGAATACCAACCCATTGGTCAAACCTTGGGTTAAATACTTAATCAGTGTGACGGTCGAGTACTGGGCCGTTACGTTGTGTGACGCTCCAGTAGTGGGCCGTTACAATGATCCGAGTCTAGAACAATAAAAATAGACTCAGAGAACTGTGACGGTCATGCATTGGGCCGTTACATGAGCCTGACGGCCCAATGTAGAGCCGTTACATTACTCGATCCAGAAAACATCGATTGTGTAATCTAGTTAATGGGCTTTAAGGGTACAACCAACTCGGCGTCCTAGTGGGAATCTCAGGCTCGCAGAGAATTACGGAGGCCTTGAAACAAGATTTCCTAGTCCATTGGAATGAATATCCAATAGAGAGGTACTCATATCTAAGAATATGTTCCTATAGTGCAAAGTGTGAACTAATGACACCATACCGGAGTATGAGCCATGTACTTAAAGAAAATGACTCTATTTGATAAAGAGAGAATGTGTAATCAACGTGAAGCCAAGATAAACTCCGTCAATACAACATTTGAAAAATCATGTTTTTAATTACAAAACTATAGAGTTTTGGGCACATGAAATTAACATAACTTAAAATAACTCAAGATGTCTAATTCATGCAAACTCCAATATGAACAGTAAGTAACTTAAAAATCATAATAACAGGTCAAAACTTAGCTATCTAGGTTTAATTATAAGTAAACTTAACTTGTTATTATTCTGCCATAGGTTGACAGAACACAGAGTCTAACGGTCTAACAGAAGAGCGTCACAGTGCTTGTGACGGTCTATCGAGGGGCCGTTACAGTATGTAACGCTCCTGTCCAGGTGTGTTAGAGATAATAGTGAAATAAAAATGTAACAGAGTGTGTGACGGTTGTAGACACGCCATTCTTGACGTCTCCTGAGAAAGTCTCATATTACTATACAACGCCCCGCAACGGCTTACGCATTTTGAATCGCTCGAGTGCTTCCTTTTCTTGGGTCTTCTTCTGCCTTTTTCGACATCCGGAATCGTCTCGTCATGGCATTCGGACGGCATCAACACCAGTCGGACGCATTAGGAGGTTCCGGAATCAAGAAAGGTGTCTGCCGGGCGGCCGCCGACGCCTGAACTGAGGACCCGGGTGGGTCTTAATGGGGGCGTCCAGGCCCTTGGACGCCCCCATTCTTTTAATTTATTGTATTTTTATTTTTCAAGGCCCAAAACCAAATAAAAAATAATAAATTAATGGAGGCGTCCAGTCCCCTGGACGCCTCCATAAAAACAAATATAAAAAATATAAAATGCCAGTTGGCATAAAAGACAAAATCAAATAAAAAATAATAAATTAATGGAGGCGTCCAGGCCCCTGGACGCCTCCATAAAAACAAGTATAAAAAATTAAAATGTCAGCCTTGGCATAAAAGATAATACAAAAATAAAAATAATATATTTTTGGAGGCGTCCAGGGCCCTAGACACCTCCATTAACTCCGTCACGGGCGTCGGCCATCGAACGACGATTTGTCGTGTGTGAAAAAATCTAAATTATGAAGACGTCCAGCCACTTGGACGCGCCCATTTCTGAATCACGAGGCGCCGCTCACAAAACCACGTGTTGTACCAAACCGCGTGCGGCCGTCGTCGGTTTTCGGTGGACCTGTTGGAGGCGTCCGGGGCCCTGGACGCCTCCACAAAAGTATTCCAAAAAAATAAATAAAAATAGAATAAAATATTATTTTTACCCTGATGGAGGTGTCCAAGGTCCTGGACGCCTCCACCCTCCGGAGCCCTATAAATGGAGCCCCACCCCCTCAGTTCTGGAAGAGCTTCTAAGAGGTCCGATAGGCTGCCGGAGCCCAGAGGCTACCGGAGTCATTTCTAACCCGTGGGGTCTTTTATAGGTGGAGGTTCTACCGACTTCTCGGGTGCCCACGCTCGCGAGAGGAAGGTCGTCTTCATCCACCGCGCTTCCACGTCGTCCCTACGCTGCCGGAGCTCCGCCGGATTTCACCCTCGGCTCATCCAATAAGCCCTTTCTTCCCCTTTTTTCTCCATAGTTCTTTACATTCATCATACTGCATCTTCTATCTTCCTACATAAGGGTGCCGTCTCTTGCATACTTCTTGCATTCATCATCACATTTTCCTCCTACTCAAGTCCGAGAGGGGTTTAAAACCACACCAACCAGGTGTGTGTCAGGTCACGATCTCGTTACTTTTATTGCAAGGAATTGTTACCACACTACCATTTTCTAATTCCGTTCGTTTATTGTCTACTGTTTTGCAAGGGTAACCAAGGAAAGCCCTCTCCGTCGGTCGGCCGAAGAGGGAGGAAGAAGCAACCCGCCATCTCCCGCTCTTGAGGTAGGCGTGATCACTTTCTTTATTTTGGGGTCTTTGGCCCTGACGATCACATCTTGTTCTCGAGGCCGCGGCGAGTCACTTCCCCAATGGCCATTTACCGTTCTTATATTCTCTTTATATTCTGTTATATTCCGCTCATATTCTCGAGGCCGCGGCAAGTCACTTCCCCAATGGCCGTTTAAATTCCCATTTGTTATATTCTTATCTATTCATGGTCTCGAGGCCGCGGCGAGTCACTTCCCCAATGGCCGTTTAAATTCCTGCTCTTTATATTCTTCTTACACTCTGTTATATTTTTATCTGCTCATATTCTCGAGGCCGCGGCGAGGCACTTCCCCAATGGCCGTTTCAATTCTTGCTATTCAATTTCTGCACCATTCCCGTCCCCCCGAGGCCGCGGCGAGTCACTTCCCGCTATGGCCGTTTAACCCCCATATCTTGCTATATTACATTTGTCCCGCTCGCCCCGCCGGAGCAATCTCCCGTGGTGGCCCCTTCTCTTTTCTCTTATTTCTGTGTTGCAGTAAACAAAAAGAGGAGCCCGCGCGCTCCGCGTCTCCTTCACTCCCCGAACCGCATGACGTCGCTCACAGATTGGCGATCACGGTGGGAGCTCTACTGCTTCCTTTCGGCTACCCTTGCAAGTTCGGCACCATCCGTGCCTCTCCACCTTGACGCCCGCGCGTGCCCCCGTTGTGCTCACGGCAGCACTGTCAGTTGTGATTGGTTGTTTGTTTATTACATGTCTGTTATTTCTGTTATTTTCCTACTCCATATCTCTGTCAGCATTTCATTGCATGCATCCATCCCTCTTTTCTATCCTTTTTTCATTTTTTTGAGGATCACCCTTTCCCGGTGAAGGAAGGACTCTCCGTTTGAGAATTCCTCTCAACGGACTAGAATCTCCTACACTGGGACCTCCGTAAGTCCCCGACATCGAAGAATCTCCTCTTCGTTCACTGGGCTGGTTGTACCATTGAAGTTCCCGGAGTTAGTCATTTCATTCGTGGTGAGACGAGAGACCCTAGCTGACACGGCGATGAAACAAAAATAAACTAGGGTCCCCATTTTGTGCGAACTTCGGATCTCGCTAAAAATACAAAAAAAAATCATCATCAAAATCAAAACACAAAAAAAAGGCGTAAAGGCATCCACTTGTTTGATAATCTCTGCTACCTGCTTGCTAGTGTATGTTTTTGCGTTCTGGGAAAACTGTGAGCATGGCTCACGAGTCTTTTGAGGAGAACCACCCTAGTCGTGGTTTGTCAGCCGACCCGCGAGTCTATGCTATGGACTCGGGTCCTTCTCATGAGCCCTCGCATGAGGTGCAGGTTATTGCCGGGGACACGTCCCCACCACAGGATATCTCTTCCTTACTGGGCGTCCTCGCCAACACGGAGCTTACCTCTGAACAGCTCCGGGCCTTCCAGGCCATTCTAAAGGGGAAATCTGTTTCCCCCACGCCCCAGGAATCAACTCCGGCCATCGCACCTCTCCAAGAGTCCGTGCAGGCCATTCCATCTCCTTCATTGGCGCAAGCCATCCAGTCTCCCTCGCTTCAAGGACAAGCGAGCCAACAACCACCCTCATTCCAGTTCCCGTCACAATCTCAAACTCCCGTTGTTCCCCACACACCGCTTCAGCCAGGGCCAACTGTCGGCGGTCCGACAACTCCCTCTCATTCCGGGTTCCCCCCTCAAGTCTCCGGGAGACAATTTCTCCCCCAGTGGCAAGTGCCACCTTCACCTCCAGAGGAGCTCGCCCAATCACTCCTCAATAGGTTCAATCACATGGACGAGCAGTTTCAAAATTTGAGAAGAATGGTGGATGTGAAAGCCACCCCGGAGGTTGCTCTGCCAATCCTTCCCGTCATTCATCTTCCTCCCTCCGAAATGCCCACGTACCGCAGATACAATGGTACCGACAACCCTTTCATTCACCTCAAGGATTTCATGTATGAATCCTCCTATTGGCAAAACGATCAGAGGTCCCTGGCATACCTCTTTCGGAGATCATTGGATGGTCCCGCGCTAGAGTGGTTCTATTCTCTGGAGCCCCGCGAGGCCGAGAATTTTGAAATAGTCCAGAGAAGGTTCTTGCAGAAATATAGGGATAGGGTCGGTCCCTCACTCTCCATTACCGACCTAGTGGCCGAAAAGATGAAACCCGACGAGGATTTTGTCCGATATGCTGATAGATGGAGGTCTCTGGCAGAAAGAATAAGGGATACCCTCTCCGAGCCCGAACAAGTGAAGATGATTGTGTCTAATGCAACCCCACAGTTCAGACACGTCCTGGCCATGAATAAACTTACTACAATGGAGGAACTCTATGAAAGGGCCCGGTACATCCAAACCCAGTTAAAAGACTCCCCCATTATGAACATGTTTGAGTCACCAAAGCCCAAAGTGGTCAGAAAGACAGGCGCTGGTGTCCCGGGCGGAGCCACAGAAGGGGTCGTGACAAATGAGCAAGTGGGTGCGGTCAACAATGCCAACTATGCAGTCAACCCAAGGCCTCCACAAATGCCCCGACTTCCCCTCCAACCAGGTCCTTTCCCTCTTCGTCCTCCACCCAAAAATAATCCACCCCAGGATAATATGCCTCCATTACGTCAACCCCAGCAACAACAACCACAACCTCAGCAACAACAACCACCACTTCAGTACAACCAAGTTCCACCCCCGTGGAACTATGGTCCCCAACAGCAACAAAGGAGGCCGCTCGGTCCCAAGAGAGCCTACTATCCACCATTGCCAGAAACCTTAGCAGACATTTTTAATGCCCTCATGGCATCAAACCAACTCGCCCTACCCAGAGAAAGGCCCGTGTGGCCCCCAAATGTTGATACCTCCAAATACTGCGTCTACCACAGGCAGCCAGGACACACAGTAGATTACTGTTTCCATTTCAAAGATTACATCCACGATATGAATGATGAACATCAAATAGATTGGGATGAAATGAGACGATACGTCGCCGCTCTCAAGGCTAGGAGACCTCCTCATAGGCCACAGCAGCAGTTACAATAGTAGCAGCAACAACAACCACAACAACAACAGCAGCCTCAGCAGGCCCCACAACAGCAGCCCGACATGGGCATAATCCAGAATCCATTACCGGAGCACCAACAGCCCAATCATCAAGTTAACCCCATCTCCACCTTCCCGGAAGTCGGGAGAGAGCAGGTGTGGCACCAGGAAAGTACCTCCATCCTTTCTACCGCCAATCCTATCATCACGCAACACCCTCACCTTGCCCGGGTAGCACCTCTCTCTCATCAACCCACGTCAGTATCGCCTTCACCATTTCCACTACCATCACGCCCTCTCATCCGCACCCCAATCTCCTATCAACCGACACTCTCCACTACGCCTTCACACCCTCTCATCTTCTCCCACTCCCCCACTTTACCATCCACCTCTACCACATTTACCCCTACGCCTTCTAAACCCCTTATCATCCGTCAACCATACATAACCCCGTCTTTCTCCACCGTATCACCACTAATGCCTTCAAAACCACTCATTACCCATCACCCACCTCAAAATCGTTGCCCGCTTCAACCCCTACCCACTTCTACTTCGTCTCCACGTCCGCTTTCCAGACCCCTTATCCTTCATAATCTGCGCGATATCCCCTCTACCTCCACCATGCCTCCACCTAACAAACCCCTCATCAGAATCCCTGCTCCCGTCATCACCCCTGCTTCCTCGACCATTCCTCCGCCACTACCCCTCAAACCTCTGTTAAAATCCACTGCTACCCCCATAGAGGTACAAAAGCCGCAGGCAATGGTGCTCCGCAGTGGAAGGATTTTCCACAGGGTTTTCCCCCACAACAGTCAGAATCCTGAGCAATCTCAGCCAGAGAAGGATGATGCAGAACAAGCAAAAAGAGCCATCCCTGGAACACAGTATGATCACAGTATGTTCCACAACTACGAGCTTGCTCCCAAGGAAGCTCGAAAATATGCATTGTGCATTTCCATAAAAATTAATGGGGTATCCATAAACCCGTGTCTTATGGACACGGGTGCGTCCATAAATGTGATCTCCATGAGCACTCTTCAGTTGTGTGGGGTCGACGAGGAACAAATAAGACCTTCCTCGATCACGGTCACGACTTATGACAATAGCAAAAGGCCGCCGCAGGGGATGATTATTCTGAAGGCAGAACTAGGCCCCATGTCAATTCCTATGGAATTTCATGTCCTCGACATGGACCCCACATTCAAGGCTATACTGGGTCGCCCTTACATCGAAGCCATGGACGCTGTGCCTTCCACCAACCATCAGTGCCTGAAGTTTCCTTACAATGGGAGGATTATTAAAGTGGTCAGTACACCTGTCCTTCACACAGTGGATGCTATCAACACCTCTCTGCCCTCTGTTTGGCCGTCTCATCGGCCCATATTGTCACTGCTGGACGTGCGTGATCCATCTCACGTTCCACTAGCACCAAAGGAGCCGGACAGGGCAACCGCAACATCATCTCTCCCTTTTCACTCCAGAGGTTGGGAGATTATGAGGAACATCGGCTATCAACAGGGAAAAGGTCTGGGCACACAGTTACAGGGTATGCTCAAACCGCCAAAGGAAATTAGGCCGAATCGTAGGTTTGGCCTAGGCTTCAAAGGACCATTCAAGGGAGATTGGAAGCCCCTCACATGGACTCTATCAAACCACTTCAACAGAGGGCCCGTTGTTCAGATGGGAGATTACCCACGAGAAGCATATGGGGGATCACATGCTGTATATTTGGCTGAAAAATATCCGAGGATCACCAAAAGAGGCAAGATCAAAGATCCGGAATGCGAGTGGGACAAATGGTTCGACATACGGGACATTTCCGTTGCACTGGAAAGGATGTTCTCGTCTCCACAGCTTGAAGGACCACCATTGATCTCCGGAATACCAGAGAATATTACCACTCTTGCTAAGGTTCCAAACTATCCTCGTCCTCGCCAGAAGGACCCTGTCATCGACAGATCTTCATCTGTCCTCAACATTGCCGTCGACGGCTCATTAGCCGCCATCTTCTCCATCCACTCGTCTCAGCCTTTGCTGATATCTTCTTCCTGGGCCAGACAGTTGTCTGATGATCTTCCCAGGTCCCCTTCTTTGCTTACATACCTACGCGGGCTTTTCAACCTACGCCAGGTCTTCAACCATGATCTGCTCTATGAGCCTCACAATCCTCTAGCCATAACCACTTTCCTCTCTCCTCCAATCTCTTTTCACTGCTTTGTCATTAAAAATGAAAACGAAAAAAAAAACGTCAATTTTCAAACTCCCCAACAACACATCTTCGTTGAGGAAACCTCCTACATCTCCCACGGGTGCGTACCGCCCTGCGGACCACCCGTCCAAGGTCCGATGAGTGACCTTTTCTGCCCCTCCTCTGAGGGGTCTTCTCATGTACATTCTACACCATCCTCTTCATCTTCCTCTTCTTCTGTAAATATTATCAGTCAATCTAGGAATAATAGGCCAAGGGTAGTACCTAGGAAGAAATCCAAGGGTAGGTAGATCCCTCGTCGATTCCTTCTGGATTTAGCCGCCAGGTGTCAGGCCCTTCTTGCCATCCCCCAATTGTTAGAAAATCCCATCCGACTACCGGAAATACAATGTGAGGGCGACTGTACATCTGATGAAGGGTATGGAGTCTACGAGATCACGGATGAAGAATGCCCCACTGAAGATGAGGGTGAAGAATATGAGGATGCGGCGGGCGCATACGCTAGTGGAATGAGCAGATTCGACGAGCCGTCAACCGCCGTAGAAGAATCCACCAAAGAAGTCAACTTGGGAACTGAGGAAGACCCTAGGATCATCCTCATAAGTGACAACCTACCACCCTCTGAAGAAGAGGCATTAATTGAGGTTCTCAAGGAATATAAGGACACGTTTGCATGAAGCTACGAGGATATGTCGGGTCTAGATTCAACCTTTGTCGAACACCGTTTAACCCTAAAACCAGGGTCCGTCTCGGTAAAATAAAGGTTAAGGCGTTTCCACCCTCAGATGGCTTTGAAAATGAAAGAAGATGTCGATAAGCTCCACAAAGCCAAGTTCATTAGAGTCATCCTTTATCCTCAATGGGTGGCGAACATTGTCCCGGTCATGAAGAAAGATGGGAAAGTCAGGATTTGCATCGACTTCCGGGACCTTAACCGCGCGTGTCCAAAGGATGATTTTCCCTTGCCTCACATTGATGTGTTGATCGATAACACGGCAGGTTATGAGACCCTCTCATTCATGGATGGATTTTCAGGATACAATCAAATTCGTTTGGCAGAAGAGGACCAGGAGAAGACGTCATTCACTACCCCTTGGGGAACATATTGTTACGTGGTCATGCCGTTTGGATTAAAGAATGCTGGAGCTACTTACCAAAGAGCTATGATGGCCATATTTCATGACATGATGCACATATATCTGGAAGTGTATGTGGATGACTTATTGGTAAAATCAAGGACCAGGATGGAACATCCAAAAGTTTTGGCTAAGGTCTTGCAAAGGTCAAGGGAGTTCCAATTGAAAATGAACCCGAAGAAGTGTGTGTTTGGTGTGTCGTCAGGTAAACTGTTGGGGTTCATTGTGAGTAAAAGAGGGATCGAGATAGATCCCGACAAAACCAAGGCTATCAGGGATATGCCGCCTCCCAAGAATTTGAGGGAAGTCCGAGGTTTAATCGGGAGGTTGCAGTTTATTCGTCGGTTTGTGTCCCAACATTCACAAAGGTGTAGACCTCTCTACGAGTTGACCAAGCCAGGAGTAGAATTCCACTGGAATTCTAAATGTCAGAAAGCTTTTGAAGGGTTGAAGGAATATCTGGCTAGTCCCCCCGTTCTCATTCCACCTAAACCAGAAAAACCTCTGATCCTTTACGTCTCAGTCTTGGATGACTCCGTAGGAGCCGTCCTCGCACAAGCTGATGAAGAAGGTAAGGAACGGGTAACCTATTACTTGTCCAAACTTCTCAATCCCTGTGAGCAGAAGTACACCGTCATGGAGAAAACCTGTGCTGCCCTCGTTTGGGTAGTGCAGAAATTGAAGCACTACTTCTTGGCTCATGAGGTCCACTTGATTGCTCGAATGAATCCTATCAAATTCCTTCTGGAGAAAGCCGTCCTTACGGATAGGCTAGCACGCTGGCAAAGTTTTCTCTCTCAGTTCGACATCACCTACATCCAGCAAAAGGCGATTAAAGGCTATGCCATAGCCGAGCATCTCGCTCACCATCCTCTTCCCAAGTTCGATCCCGTCCAATCAGAGTTTCCAGATGAGGAACTAATGTCCATCAACCAATCAAATGAGCCAATGTGGACACTATATTTTGATGGAGCTCTGAATTCTCAAGGGAGAGGAATCGGCGTCGCCCTCCTGTCGCCTGAAGGCCTCACATTCCCATTGGCATACCAGCTCAAGTTTCCAGTTACCAACAATATAGCCGAATATGAAGCTCTTCTAGCTGGCCTAGAACTCGCCCATTCTTTTCGTATCACTGAGTTGCGAGTCGTAGGTGATAGTCAACTAATCCTTCGCCAGGTGCTCACTAAATATCGCACTCGCGATCCCAAACTCAAGCCATACCAAGAACTCACTGCTGCCTTTGCCAAACTGTTCACAAAACTAATCTTCATTCATGTCCCTCGTCATCAGAATATTCTCGCCGATGCCCTCGCCTCATTGGCATCATCCATAAGGTTCCCTCTAGGAAGATGGTTTAAGTCCATTTCCATCTACAAATTTCACGCCCCTGCAATCGATGATGCTTCCTACGTAAACATCAAAGACAGGATAGCAAGGAAGATCCTGCATGAAGATATCCTTGAGAAGAGGGAGATCATGTTGGCAGAGGTTGAAGAAGAACTGGCTGATGAAGAGAAACCATGGTTCTATGAAATTGTCAAATACTGCCAAGATCAGTCTTATCCTGAAGGGGCCATCGCAGAGGACAAGAAAGCCATAAGAAGGGTGGCTCAGAAATACACATTGGTTGGAGGTCTACTCTATAGGAGGAGCCTTACTGGTATTCTGTTAAGATGTCTTGGTGACGATGAGGTTTGGAAATGTGTAGAGGAGACGCACTCGGGTGTGTGCGGTGGCCACGTGAATAGTCAGATGCTCGCCAAGAAGATCATTCGGCAAGGCTTTTACTGGCCCACTATGGAAGAAGATTGTGATGTCTATATCCGTAGGTGTGTCAAGTGTCAACTTCACGCCGATAAAATACATTCACCATCTTCCTCACTTCATCCAATATCCTCCCCGTGGCCTTTCTCCATGTGGGCATTCGACATCATTGGTCCCCTAGGTGATCCCAATTCCCTCACCAAGCAGAAATCTTTCATCCTTACTGCGACGGAATACTTCACCAAATGGGCCGAAGCCGAAGCTTACGTGAAAATCAAGGCATCAACAGTCTGCAAGTTCATCATGAAGAACATCCTCGCCAGATTCGGCGTCCCAAGCACGATCGTCACCGACAATGGGCCACAGTTCATTTCTCAGGACCTACAGGACCTCTGCAAAAGGTACGCAATTGTATTGCATCATTCATCGCCTTATTACCCACAAGGTAACGGCCAAGCAGAGGCCACCAATAAAATATTGCTCAAAATCATCAAGAAAACCTGCGAGTCTAGTAAGTTTTCAGACTGGCCAGAAAAAGTTATCGAAGCCCTATGGGCCTATCGCACTTCAATCCGTACCCCCACCGGGCAGACTCCATTCGCCCTTACTTATGGTATGGAAGCGGTAGTCCCGTACGAGACTCTGATCCCTTCTCTTAGGGTACAATTGGACGAGGAATTTCCCCTCGACGATCGTCGTAATTCACTCCTCGCCCAGTTGGAACTCTTGGATGAGAAGCGGCTGGCCGCTGCCGAACACGCGCGTGTGTATCAAAATAGACTCGCTCGCTTTTACCAAAAGAAAGTCGTTGAGAGAAAATTCAAAGTCGGTGAGATGGTCGTAAAAAGAATTTTTGTCAAACCTGGAGGGCCACGTTCTAAGCTCCAACCCAATTGGGAAGGACCATTTGTAATTCAAGCCGTGTACCCTGGCAATGCCTACAAGCTAGTCAACGCCGAAGGGACCGAGTTATCCCACCCTTGGAATGGGCTTTATCTTAAGAAATACTACCCTTAGCACAAAACAAAAAAAATGATGAAAAGATAAAAAACATCAAAAATAAAGAAATATTGAAAACCACTAAAAATATGGAAAATTCAAAATGCCGATGCCTGGCAGTCACCATGTAGTTAAGTCCCTGCATCTAACCTTCATGTTAGGATAGGGCCCATTAAGACTTGGTAGGCACCGGGTCTTGGTTTGCTAGAACCGTGGAGATCCCTGTCCGGCCACGTCAGCCTATGCTCGCTCGAAGGAAGCTAACATGTGCTTACTTATGTATTTTATTCAAAAAAGTCGGTAGCATCACCTACGGTGGCGCCCCACCCAGAAGATCTCCGGAAGCTGTAATCTTTATTCTTTTCTCTTCGACCAAATGAGACAGTCGGCGCCCTTAAAACGCTGAGCATGAGAAATCGAAACTCAAACCCCAACGGCAAGAGTAGGATCCATTTCCTCGAGCATCGATCAGAGCACGAGAAGAGGGCAGTGTCCCCGCAGGCATACGAAAGGGAGCCCACAAACGCCAAACGATTATATCTCCCTCACAAAAAGAAATACAGAATCAAAATCAAGAAAAAAAAAGCCTGGTCGTGACCGTGCCTGTTGCGATAAACGGAACCCCTCAAAGTAAAAGTCTGAATCCACAAAAGGGGCCGTGGAATGTAAATGCTTGAGACTTGGTCCGAAGTTGTCCGAAAGGAAAGAGTTAATGGGCCCTTATTCGCTCGCCGGGTTAACGACTTTGTCGGTCCTCTCAGGAGGTTTATCCCCTACACTCTTCCTTCTCCCTCTAAAGATGAAGGTTCGATGGAGTTTCTGAAGGGTGAAACCTGCCGAGGTCTGTCACCTCATTTTAATATATACATATGGTTGCCTACTTTGAAAAGCAAAAGCTATCGCTGTGAAGGAGTCTCCGTGTTTCTGGCTGGTCAAGACCCCTGTTTACCACCTTGATGTCTTCTTGCTTAACCTTGGGCTTAGGCTAATGCAAGCGCGTCACCTATGGGTGCGACGGCGTCTGATTCCGGGTCAGCGTCGCGCGGTTGGTCGTTAGGGTTCCAGGGTGTTCCATCATATCCCATCTAGAGTTGTGAGGAAATAGACCCGGGTCGGGTAAATCTCTTACCTCAAACATCTTTTGGGTGAATCCCTGTGGTCGGAAGCGATTGGGAGCCTAAGCATGGCATGACGGTATTGTCATCAGGGTAAGTCTTAGCCGGCGGGATCATCATTCGAGGGGTCTAGAGGCCCAAATCAACCTAGATGTGCACTTAGGATACCTGGGAGGTTAGTAAGAAACCCCTGTTCTCACGTAGGTTAGGTGCCATTTGGGTGCTTGCCAGGCGTTAGCAAAAAAAAAAAACTGAAGTGATAAAAACAATAAAAAATGGAAAAGAGAAAATGTACATATTTGCAAAACAAAAAAAAATCTTTTTTATAAAACAAAAAAAATGCCAAATATAAAAAAAGAAAACAATTCAATTTTGCATGATTGCATTTGCGTGCAGCATCTCACTTTTAATACCGCTTGCATTCGTGTGCTTGCCTGTTGCATTTATCATCACCGCATCTTTCTCTTGCCTTCGTTAAATAAAGGCTTGGCCCCTTGACCAGTTATCAAGGACAGTCAATGTGACCATTTGCTTATTGAGCAAGGGGCCAAGTCAGAACAGAAATTCTGATTTGTTTGTTTCAGTGATGTGTGCAGGGATTCAAGTAACAGAAGCAAAGGTGAAAACCAAACAAACCGAACCTTGTATTTTATTCCAAAAATCAAAAAAAATTACATCAAGTTCCGCCCTCTCTCTCTGCATTACTCGTCCCACTACTCTCCGGGCACAACGCTCTCAAAGGTGCTACCCAACTACGAAAAGCGGTACTCCTACCGCTTTGTACTCCCCTTCCTATTCCCACACCCCGGCGTTGATCCACGGAAGCAGCAGAGAAGCTACCAACACGAAAGCCACGCTCTCGTGCTCTTCGGTAGCGCTCCTCACCATCTCTCAGCCACTGTTCAGCAAGACCAAGGCTAATTCAGAGTTCGAATAGTTAGGCCTCCATGGCCCTTCGTTCCTCCCTTTCAGTCAATCTGTTGGCTCTTTCTCTCTCTGCGTCTCTTTCTTTTTCTGCACGTTCTCTCTCGCGGTCTTCCCTCTCCAACTGGAGAGTGATCCTCAGTTCCACGGCATCCCTAGAGGAGTCGTCATCAGGATGACGCCGCAGTTCCCTCTCCAGTTCTGCTATCCTAGCCTCCTTCTGCGCAGCCTTGGCAAGCGCTTCTTCCGTCTCCTTTTCCTGCCAAGTGTACCATCTCAGATACGCGATAAGGCGTAAACAAAGAGAACTCAACACTGAAACTTTTTCCTATATACAGAGCATCCCTTCTGCCTCCGCAGCACGCTGCGTGGCGTGAGCAAGTTGCTCATGAAGCAAGTCAAGTTCTGAGGTGGGAATCCACAAGCTGGAAGAGGCACCACCTACTCCCATCGCTGGGGAAGCCGTGCCAATCTGAGCATGCTACGACTGCGTGAATTAGCAGCCAACATCTGGAATCTGCAGTTCTAATTAGGAACGCACTGTACACCTACCAAGGCGCTCGTAGCTCCGCGGGCATCGCCCAACCATTGCTCCATCTCTGCCAAGCGGGTTCGTAAATTCGCTATAATGACATCCCTGACATCCTGCAGCCATACGAGTCAGTATTTTCACCAGAAAACCAGAAAAAGGAAGAAAAAAGAAAAGAGAAAAGAGAAAAAAGGGAGACCTACCTCCGCAAGTTCCCGGGGTTGGAGCCGTTCTGCGTACTTTGTCCTATATAGACGCAAGTAGTCCTCGCTATCCCGCGCCTGCGATTCTACAATCGTGCCACCCCGCTGCCAGTCTTCATACTGTTCGGGGAATCGTACGTGCCAGTCAATGCAGGTCGCCGGTCCCCGCGTCTTTCTCCCGACACGAGGTGGCGCAGCCGTATCCACCCATTCCTGAGCCAGTCCTAAAGTTCTCATAACCAATCGTAGCCGAAGCGGCTCGATTTCATTCAGGCAGTGCATCCACAGTTCCCGTCCAAACCGGGCACGACTTGCTAGAACCCACGGCTGGTCGGCATCGACCATGTCTGAGTAGGGTCTCCAGTTGACCATCGCTGTAGGGAACTCCTGTAGCTCCCGCCTTAGCACCTTTAGTTGGTAGGTTAAGGGTGCCGCACTCATGATGGGTTCCCACCGCCTGGCTAGGGGCACCATCGCAGGTCGCCAATGTCGAGCTCTCCCCATGGGGAGGTAATAATAGCTCCACAGCTGCTCGGCGCAGGTCATCAGTACCTTGCAAAAACACAAAAAAAATACAAAACAAGCAAAACCAAAAATACCTGGATGAATGGTGTGAAACCACTCACAGTCATCTCACGGTCTGCTTCTTGGAACAGACCTGCAAATAAGTGTGCCAGCATGACAGCTCCCCAGGCATAGTATCCTACTCTTTCAAGGTCTGACAGCAGCTCCAGGAAGTAACATTGGATACCGTCCCCTTTCGAGCTCAGTACCAATCTCCCCAAAAGTAAGAGGAGAAATCTCCTCAAATCTATGTTGCATCTTTCCCAGTTGCCGAAATATGTGCAGTACACGGCACGGCATCCTATTTCCATCCTTTCCTTGAACTCTTCTGAGGATTCATCGTCCCGCCGATGAGTGTCGGTGAGCCCTAATGCATCCATGAGGGACGCCCTAGCTACCGACCTATTTTTCCGACCATCTAGGTCCAAACCCAGTAGCTTCCGAGCACCTTCTCGATAATCCGCATAAGTGACCCCAGTCACTGCCTCGCCCTCCACCTTCAGGCTTGTGATCCGGACCACATCCTCCAAGCTGGGCACCATGTGCCCCCAGGGCATCAGGAATGCCCGACTCACTGGGTCCCATCTCTCACACAAGGCTTGGATCAGGACCAGGTCGAGCTGGATCGGCTCGATCCGAAGAAAGGTCCCAAAACCCATCACGTCTAGCCTCGCCTTCTGAAAATCTGGGAGACCTCGGTATGCTGCCGCTACCAACTCCCATGAGATCTGTGGTTTCATCACACTCTACGCATGCAGGGAATGGAGAGAAGGTTTGGTCAGAAAGAAAGGAAGAAAAAAGAATGAAAAAGGGCAGGAAGACTTGGCTTACGAGTTGTGATTGGGCCCTTTCACTGAAGTGCCCTTCGAGGTCCGAAAGCCTCCTGGAACTACTACCACTGGATCTGCTTCTCTTCGAGGAGTGGGAAGATTCGCCCTCCATCCAACTCTCAAAATTTTGAACTCCTCCTCTCCCGTGAGAATTTATGCTCCTCGAGTTAGCTCTCGATATACCTGGGAGGATAAAAGGGACAAGAATTTATAGAAATGGAACAAGTGCAGGCCAAGATTGCCTCCATCACCTTTAATGATAGCCCTCGCGATGAGGCACCTACCATGCAGTCCCGTGTGTCACTTCACCGCTCGCACAGGGTGATTGATTGGACAAAGAATATAACGATTAGCCCCCTATGTTGTCTAGGGATACCCTATCATGATTTGGAGGACGTCCGTAAAATTCGACACAACATCCAGGAAAAAGGACTAGGGCCGTCATTATTGACTTCGACGGCAGATTCCTGTGGAAAATGGCCACAACAAGACGCGATTCTCCGCTCGGGGCAGAGTCTCGGCAGACCCATCACATGGGAACAGTACAAAGGAGAAGAAGTGTAGGGAAGAAGGAACGCACAAGAGAACAAACAAGCAGTAGAAAATCAAACCACTCCATTCATAATTCTACATAAGCTGTCATAAACACTACAATCATAGAGAGGAGGCGGGTCCACTAGCTCGAAACTCTTGCCATTATCTTCATGCTCGTCCCTCTAGGCGTTCCTCTCCTCTCCCCTGAGGTGCGGGTCCCTCAGAAGCCTCTGGGATCCTCGTGCAGCATCACCTGCCTCGCCTTTGGGCACCTGCTCCGCAGCAGCGACTCGCTGCTCCTCCCCTGGCGTGGCAAAGAAGCCACTAGCGGCAAAGCGACCAGACTGGCGGAGTCGCTCCCCGAACTCTCGCGCTCCCTCGTAGCGCGTCTCCATCCCTCCTAGCCTCTGCACGATGGCCTGAAGGCCCAGCTGGAGCTCCCTCACTTGGGCCTCCAAGGCCCTCCTCTCGGTCTAGTCCCGCTGTCGCTCGGACCTTCTCTCGGCTTTCTCTCTCTCTGCCTCTCTCCTCATCATCTGCAGAAGAACCCTTAACTCCAGGATGTCTGGAGAAGGCCTCTCCTCACCACGATGCCGCAGCTCCGCTACAGTCGCCACCCAGGCATCACGCTCCTCTTCCGCCCGGGTCGCGTGGGCCACCGCACCGGCAAGTTGCTCCCGGAGGGAGGTAATCTCGAGAAAAGGGGCCGAGGAACTAGAAGATGCGCCACCAATCATCCCCGTCGTCGCTGTCTGCTGGGCACGTTGGAAAAAAATAAACAACGGCCGTCAGTGGAACTCCAAATCTGAAGATAAAAGTGCGGCACGTAACTTACCAGGAGCGACAGCTCATGTTGAGCGACGGCCAGCTGCCGCCTAGCCTCTGACAGTTGGGCGCGCGAACCGCCGATGCCACGCGTGTCCCCAGCTTGGGGAAGCCCCGCATAACTCTCTCTCTCTGTCGCCGCAGGAAGTCAGCGCTGTCCTGCACTAATACACTCCCTTGCTGTCCAGGGAGACGTACGTGCCAGTCCTCGAGCCTCGCCTTGCCGCGACTCTCCCTCCTAACGCGGCTCGGCTCGTCCGCACTCGCCCACTCATCGGCTAGGCCCAAGGTCCTCGCCATGTCCTGCACCAAGGAAGGGGTCCCACATCAGTCAAAAAGAACGCGTCCCCTGTCTAGGAGGCGTCCATCATTTAAGTGCAACACTAGCCGAACCCTTTCCCCCCTCGCACGGCTTGCTTCAAAACTCAAAATGGATCAAAGAGGGGGAAAACCAAGCACTCACCAAGCCGTATTCACCTCCTCCCGCGACATTGGGCCCCTCGGGTCCCTCGGGGGCCCGAAGCGGCCCTTCCTCCTCCATGGGCGCCGTTCTGTGCTCTGGCGCGTCCCTCCTCAGGCAAGGGGTCCCGCGTCCCTCTCCATCTTCGCCGTGGTCTAGACCACCGAACTCCATCGATCAAAAGAGGAAGGAGAGGAAAAGGGGGACGAGCAAATTTTGGCGGGGGCAGGCTCGTTTGCGGGTAAGGCACGGAGAAGAAAGGTCACCCGTCGCTTTAAATTTGAATTCGAGGATTAAGACGCGTCCTCGCGCTTGGACGCGCCCAAAAGAAAGCGAAAAAAAAAAAAAACAAAAACCCTCCATGCAAAGTAGTTCCCTCCTGTCCAGGGCAAAGTCCCGTGAAGCATGAACAACGTGGTGTGAAAGAAAGTGCAGGAAGGAAAAGGGCACACGATAAAAGGAACCACACAAAATCCATTTCATACAAACAGTCAAAAGTACATCATACAGTGAGGACGGTGGGGTGTACAAACAACTCTCTAACTCTCACCACCAGCCTCCTGGTCATCTCTCTCCTCCCTCCTCTGACGGGGATCCCTAGGGGGCCTCTGCGACCTCTGCGAACCCTGAGAAGCCGTGCTCGCCTCTCCAGGTGGCACCATGCCAGCCTCCAAGGTGCGGCGACGCTGCTCGGCCGAAGAAACTAGAAAGCTGCCCACAGAAAAGGAACCGGACTGACGAAGTCGCGCCCCGCGCTCCTTCACCCTCTGATACCGCTCCTCACTCTCCCGAAGTCTCCCCTCCGCCGTGCCAAGACTCAGCCGGAGCTCCGACACCTAGGCCACCAGAGCTCTCCTCTCGTCCCAATCTCGATATCACTCTGCTATCCTGTACTCCCTTTCTTTCTCCATGGTCTCCCTATCCCTCTCCCTCTCTCTCTCTAGGGTCTCCCTATCCCTCTCCCTCTCCTCTCTCTCCCTCATCGCCTCTCTCCTCGACAACTCGAGGGTGATCCGCAGATACACTACGTCGCGAGGAAGCTCCTCAGCCTCCCGTCGCCGCTCCTCCTCTAGCTCCGCAATCCGGGCGTCACGCTCTGCCACCCAGGCATCGCGCTCCTGCTCAGCACGAACAGCACGGGCCAGGGCCTCCCGAATCTTGGCCACCTGTCAAAGCACGCATGCACCATAAGAGAACAGTGATAGAAGAAGAGCAGCCAGAACGAGAGTCGAGGTCAGGCAGACACAAACTCGATCCTCGCGGTCACGCTCGGCCTCCTCAGCCCGAGCCACCGCATACGCCAGCTGCTCCTGGAGGGCAGAAACCTCCGGAGGATGGCCCCGCGAACTGGAACCCGCTCCACCAGCCATCCCGGCTGCCGCTGTCTGGTGGGCCCGCTGAAACACGGGGCAAACGTCAGTCAAAGGCTAAGCATCAAAAATCCAGGTCACAAAAAAAAATGCATTGCGTAGACTCACCAGGATCTCCAACTCCTGTCGGATGGCCACCAACTGCCGCCTGGCGTCCGCCAACTGGGCCCGCAGGTCGGCGATCATGTTGTCACGAGCATCCTGCATTGCACATAAGTTAGTACCACATGCATATACATATAGAAGGTGAAGCATTCTCATTTCACTTACCCCTGCCATACCACCAAGGAAGAGGCGGTCCCCGCACGTAGCCTGGTACCGTCTCAGGTAATCAGTACTGTCCTGTACAAGGGACACCACTGGGACCCCGCCCTGCTGCCAGTCCTGGTACTGTGCTGGGAAGCGCGTACGCCAGTCCACAATCTCGCCTTCCCCTTGGTCTTCCGCCCGATGCGGGCCGGCTCATCTACATCAACCCACTCCTGGGCTAGCCCCAACGTCCTCATAACCAGCCTCAGCCGAAGCGGCTCGATCTCGTTCAGGCAATGGACCCACACGTCCCGCCTGAAACGAGGAAGACCCGCTACGACCTAGGGCTGGCCAGCATCGCCCATGCCCAGGTAGGGCCTCCACACCACCTGCATCACCATGCATACATCATGATAGTTACCATTGAGTCACATGCATAAAAATAAAAAAAAAATCATACGCATCATACCATGGCCTCGGGATACTCGCTCAGCTCCCGACGAAGCGACGCCAGCTGGTAGCCATGGGGTGCTGCAACCACGACCGGCCTCCACCGCCGCGCCAGAGGCACGGCCCTCCTGTTCCCATGCCTAGCCCTCCCCATCGAGAAATAGTAATAGCTCCACACCTGCATCCATCATACATCATTAGTACAATAATTGCATATTTAACTGTGGGAATGCATAAATAAAATGTTTACCTTGAGAAAAGGTGCGAAGCCACTGACTGTCGTCTCCTTCTCCGAAGTCTGGGAGAGATCGGCAATCAAATGGGCAAGCAGAGCCGCCCCCCACGCGTAGTGCCCCACTCTGTCAAGGTCCGCCAGGATCCCGAGGAAGCGGCAGTGGATGCCATCCCCCTTCGTCCCCAGCAGAAGGCGGCCCAGGAAGAAGAAAAGAAACCTTCGCAGGTCTAGATCCACCAGCTCCCGCTCGCTCGGGTCCTGGGTGAAAGCTGCACGGGCGTCTCCCTCCAGTCGTGCCAGAAACTCTGCTCCAGTCTCGCTAACCCGCTGACGTGGGTCGACGAATCCGAGCGCCTCCATGATCTCCACTCGACCGACTACCCTGCTGTCTCTGTCGGTCACGCTCGTCTCTAACCACAGTAGGTCCAGGGCACTCTCTCGGTAGTCGGGGTAGGTGACCCCGCTGACTGCCTCTCCGTCAACTCGTAGCCCGGTGATCCGAGCTACGTCTTCAAGCGTCGGCACCATGTGCCCCCAGGGCATCAGAAACGCCCGACTCGGCGCATGCCACCGCTCCCTCAATGCCTGGATAAGAGGAAGGTCGAGCCGGAAGGGCTCGATCCTGAGGAAAGCTCTGAAGCCCATGGCGTCCACACGCGCCCTCTGGAAGTCCGGCAGCCCGCGATATGCTGCCACCACCAGGGACCAGCTGATCCGACCCTTCATCACGCCCTGCACACCACAAAACCAACAAAGAACACATCAGCATCATGAATAGTAATAAACAATAACACTGTATATACTACTTATTCATTTTATTTTATTTTTATTTTTTTAAAAAATATTTATGTTTTTTTGGAGGCGTCCAACACCTTGGACGCCTCCTTTCCATTTCCTTTATTTTATTTTTAGAAAAACCCAAAAATCAAAACAAAAAATAAATAAATAAATATATATATTATCATGGAGGCGTCCCAGGCCCTGGACGCCTCCTTATTTTTAATTCTATTTTATTATTTACGTAAATAAATAAATAAATAAAAAGAAAAAGAAAATGTGGAGGCGTCCAGGCCCCTGGACGCCTCCTTTCCCCCACTCCCCGGCTTTCTCTCACAACCTCTCGCCCGTCCGTTTAGCCTATTGAACCACAGGGTGAGAGTTCCGAAGGGCTTACCGGGTCGTGATCGTCCTCTCCCACGTCGCCAGCACCCGCAGCAGCCTCCATGGCCAAAGGAGGAGCCTCCTCCTCCACGGCGATCTCCTCCGCCGCAGCAGCCTCCTCGGCATCATCCCTCAGCCTCCTCGGACGACGAGCCCGTAGTTTGCGCTTCTCTCCACCCTGGCTTGGGCCTCCCTGCTCCATTGGGACGAAGAATGGGTCGTCTGGATTGACTGGGTCGTTTGAATGAACAGTAAATGAGCAAAGGGGGGAAGGCCAGCCCTTATATATATAATCTACCTTCTTTGGGGCGTCCAGGCGCCTGGACGCCCCCACTTTTTTTTATTTTTTTCAAAATTCAAAAACGTAGGGGCGTCCAGGCGCCTGGACGCCCCCAAAACAAAAAACCAAAAAAACCAAAAAAATAAAAAATAGGGGCGTCCAGAACCCTGGACGCCCCCAAAATAAAAAAATAAAAAAAATAAAAAAATAGGGGCGTCCAAGGCCCTGGACGCCCCCAAAACAAAAAAATAAAAAAAATGAAAAAATAGGGGCGTCCAGGCCCCTGGACGCCCCCATAATAAAAATTTCAAAAAAATTTAATAAAAGAGAAAAAAGATAAGAGTTTGTATATGATCCAAACACAAGAAAAAATACAAAGAAAAAGAAAAACCACAAAAAAGATAATAATAATGAAGGGGACGGGGGTCCCAAAACATCCGAATGCCAGATTTTATTCCATCAGAAAAGCAGAATGAGCTACATCAGGGGTTTAGGCGCCTTAGGCCTTAACTTCCCCAGTTCGGTTACATAAGCCCTCCACGGCTCGCATTCTTCCACCACATGCGCTAAGGCCTTTCCCGCAACACTTGTCTTCCAGGGTGCTTTGACGGCCTTCGCTTCCTTTGCATCCGCTTCAGTGCCCAACTCTCTCTTCTTCAAAGGAACGATGTCAGTCGGTAGTGGGAACGAATGACGTGGAATGCCGATCTGGAGGCAGCACCGATGCGCGTTGTAAAGGACGAACTCGGTCGCACCAATCAGTTGGAGATCAACTTCACAAGAAGACCTCATAAGGAGCTCGAGCGAAAGTAGACATGCCGGTGCGCAAGTGAAGAACCCTTGTGTCACGGTGCGAAAGTGAGACCGCCAGTCTTCACGTTTCTTCAGCCACGGAACACGGTTCGCTACAGTGCCACCAAAGCCTAACACGTCGGCTATGTGGTGAAGCGGGCCTTGTTGGAAAAGCTTCGAAGCCGTTGGCATTCCCTCGCGGTGGTCGAATTTGAAATGCAAATCAAGCCAGCAATTCAAGACAAGTGTGCAACCAAATGGAGGCTTACCCATGCTCGAGGCAGTAAGACCGCTGTAAAGATAGGCAAGGACGGCGGGTCCCACCCTCTTTCCACGCCAGATCCCGCAGATAGCACTTAGTTGATCTTCCTCCACCATGTTGTCAGTATAAGGAAACAAGAGAGCACCCGCCAGACAAATGGTGAACCCCTTCATGATTCCCTCCAAATAGTCATCGTCTGGTGACCCTCTCAGGGCGTCCATGACCCACTCCGCGAGCTTTTGGAGATCGATTCCCTTTTGAGTACGAACCTTTTCGGCTGCGTCGGGCGGCATGAAGCTTCCAAGGACGCTTTCGGAAGTCCCCCGTGTCAGCATCCGCATAGCCTTCACCTTCCCGTCACTCTTGAATTTCTTCAATCTGAGCAGAAGTTCCACCTCCTCGAGGAGGATGGTCACCTCGAAGGTCGGGAAGATAAAAGTGTGGGTCTGGGGATGCCAGATCTCCACTAGTGCGCCCATAGCCGCCCAGTCCATGCGAATCTTCTCATAGTGTTTGGCGTGAATAAGGAGCCCCTGCAGATGCCACTTCGAGTGTATGGCCCTCATGCCGATGGATATGTTGGAAGTTAACTTTGAAAGCCATGGCAATTTGGAAAACTTCCTCGGGCCTGGGAAGAGTGGATATGGCTGGAAGAGAAAAGAAAGAAGAAGAAATGAAGGAAGTAAGAAGAAGGTTCACTGGAGAAATTTGAAATGAATCAGCTTACCATATGCGACATGATCGTCCCACTCAGATGACCCTCGAGGTCGGAGAGTCGCCTAATCTCGCTGCTAGGCCTGCTCCTCTTCATAATGCGGGAAGACTCTCCTTCCATCCTGAAATCTCTAGATTCTCCTCTCCTTCCTCTCCTGAGCTTCCAAAACCCACCTTGGTGCATTTGAATGAACTAGCCTAAGGTGAGTTCTTATAGGAAGGAAAGATCGCTACAGGATGGAACATGTCACATCAGCGGTCAATGTCAGGATTTTGGCTAGATCTACTTTCCATTATGGTGCGATTCTGTTACGATTTTGTTACTTTCTGATGTTATTAATCCATGCTGGCCTGTGCAGGTTTTACTAACGGACGTCTTTGTCCTATCTCCCGTCCCACCTTTCATTGGTTGGCCCCACCTTGTCATGCATCGTAGTATATGATACCTATGCTACTAGAACATGTCAAGGACCTTGCGGCCCGAACGAATCTGGGATTTGAGTTCCCCTTCAACAAAAACGGTGATGATCCTGGAAGAATATGGGTTGTACGGATAGGCCGTTAACTTGTGGTAGCATGGGGACGACGGTTCCATTCAGTGAGTTGGTACGCGGATAAACGGGCCCCAGCCCAGTATCGGCTCACCGGATCGGTATCCTGACCCGTTCTTAACAAGTTGACAATATTATCCTTGGCTATTTTCTATTTTAGTTTGTTTTGAATTTTTATTTTAACCCAGCATGCATTCATATAGGACTTTGATTTATTGCAGAAGATCATTCGAGTGATTCTATTGTGAAAGCCGTTGTGCTCCAATTCTTACAAATATGAGATATTCCATTCCGAATGAAATACTGAGTTTCCTTGAATCGGCCCGACGCTGCTCTTCCAAAGGAGACCCTTGTTTGGACAGACCCTCAGATATTCCTTTACTTTTACCTTGTTTGACCCACCTTGGCCGCAGCACTTCCACATTGGCTGGTAACCGCTCCCCAAAGGTGAAACCTCTGGTTTATGACCCAGGTACTTCCACACCGAGAAGTTGGTCTCCTTTTGTTTCGTGCCTGAGTGCACATCTCACCCTCCCTTATTTGATCTCCGTCCAAACAATCGTCAATATTTGAAAGACCTTCTTCAAGGTCGCCTCATTGAAACTTCAGGAAAGATTCTAAACAGTAACGTCACAAGCGTGTCTCATCACACCTTGGCATCAACTTATCAGTCCGCTCCTACTTCATTTCACTCCACTTCAATACCATTCCATTATGTGTCACTCCCTTGCAAAGCAGACGCCAAGGCGGGGCAGCTGTAGACACGCCATTCTTGACGTCTCCTGAGAAATTCTCATATTACTATACAACGCCCCGCAACGGCTTACGCATTTTGAATCGCTCGAGTGCTTCCTTTTCTTGGGTCTTCTTCTGCCTTTTTCGGCATCCGGAATCGTCTCGTCATGGCATTCGGACGGCATCAACACCAGTCAGACGCATCAGGAGGTTCTGGAATCAAGAAAGGTGTCTGCCGGGCGGCCGCCGACGCCTGAACTGAGGACCCGGGTGGGTCTTAATGGGGGCGTCCAGGCCCCTGGACGCCCCCATTCTTTTAATTTATTGTATTTTTATTTTTCAAGGCCCAAAACCAAATAAAAAATAATAAATTAATGGAGGCGTCCAGTCCCCTGGACGCCTCCATAAAAACAAATATAAAAAATATAAAATGCCAATTGGCATAAAAGACAAAACCAAATAAAAAATAATAAATTAATGGAGGCGTCCAGGCCCCTGGACGCCTCCATAAAAACAAGTATAAAAAATTAAAATGCCAGCCTTGGCATAAAAGACAAAACAAAAACAAAAATAATATATTTTTGGAGGCGTCCAGGCCCTTGGACGCCTCCATCAACTCCATCACGGGCGCCGGCCACCGAACGACGGTTTGTCGTGTATGAAAAAATCTAAATTATGAAGACGTCCAGCCACCTGGATGCGCCCATTTCTGAATCACGAGGCGCCGCTCACAAAACCACGCATTGTGCCAAACCGCGTGCGGCCGTCGTCGGTTTTCGGTGGACCTGTTGGAGGCGTCCGGGGCCCTGGACGCCTCCACAAAAGTATTCCAAAAAAATAAATAAAAATAGAATAAAATATTATTTTTGCCCTGATGGAGGTGTCCAGGGTCCTGGACGCCTCCACCCTCTGGAGCCCTATAAATGGAGCCCCACCCCCTCAGTTCTGGAAGAGCTTCTATGAGGTCCGATAGGCTGCCGGAGCCCAGAGGCTACCGGAGTCATTTCTAACCCGTGGGGTCTTTTATAGGTGGAGGTTCTACCGGCTTCTCGGGTGCCCACGCTCACGAGAGGAAGGTCGTCTTCATCCACCGCGCTTCCACGTCATCCCTACGCTGCCGGAGCTCCGCCGGATTTCACCCTCGGCTCATCCAATAAGCCCTTTCTTACCCTTTTTTCTCCATAGTTCTTTACATTCATCATACTGCATCTTCTATCTCCCTACATAAGGGCGCCGTCTCTTGCATACTTCTTGCATTCATCATCACATTTTCCTCCTACTCGAGTCCGAGAGGGGTTTAAAACCACACCAACCAGGTGTGTGTCAGGTCACGATCTCGTTACTTTTATTGCAAGGAATTGTTACTACACTGTCATTTTCTAATTCCGTTCGTTTATTGTCTACTGTTTTGCAAGGGTAACCAAGGAAAGCCCTCTCCGTCGGCCGGTCGAAGGGGCAGGAAGAAGCAACCCGCCATCTCCCGCTCTTGAGGTAGGCGCGATCACTTTCTTTATTTTGGGGTCTTTGGCCCCTGGCGATCACATCTTGTTCTCGAGGCCGCAGCGAGTCACTTCCCCAATGGCCGTTTAAATTTCCGTTCTTATATTCTCTTTATATTCTGTTATATTCTGCTCATATTCTCGAGGCCGCGGCGAGTCACTTCCCCAATGGTCGTTTAAATTCCCGTTTGTTATATTCTTATCTATTCATGCTCTCGAGGCCGCGGCGAGTCACTTCCCCAATGGCCGTTTAAATTCCCGCTCTTTATATTCTTCTTACACTCTGTTATATTTTTATCTGCTCATATTCTCGAGACCGCGGCGAGTCACTTCCCCAATGGCCGTTTCAATTCTTGCTATTTAATTTCTGCACCATTCCCGTCCCCCCGAGGCCGCGGCGAGTCACTTCCCGCTATGGCCGTTTAACCCCCATATCTTGCTATATGACATTTGTCCCGCTCGCCCCGCCGGAGTAATCTCCCATGGTGGCCCCTTCTCTTTTCTCTTATTTCTGTGTTGCAGCAAACAAAAAGAGGAGCCCGCGCGCTCCGCGTCTCCTCCGCTCCCCGAACTGCGTGACGTCGCTCACAACGGTCTGTCGTAAGGCTGTTACATGCATGTGACGGTCCTACCATGATCCGTCAGAGAATCTGTTAACAGAAAATAGTATGAAATCTAAGAGATTAACTCACATCATGTCTATAATCAAAACACCATGTATTCTTTAGACATGATAACGAAGTATAGGCCAACTACATGCATAGAGATCAGTGAATAGACAAGGTAACATCTTTTAATTTTCCAATTAGGGCTAAGAGATGCATGTAATGCATAGAACTATTAAAACATGAAATTGATGATCTACAATGCATGAAATTCAATCAAACCAGAGGGCTTTTAGTCCTATCATGTTATTTTTGCTGTTCATGAGATGACCTACCTCTTAATTAGGCTTTAAACTTCCAATTAAGGTCTGAAAACCGAGCCCTAGTTCTCCTCTTCCTGTGACTTTTCAACAACTTCCTTGGGCTCTAACTCCACGACCTCTTGACCTAAAGACGTGAAATTTGGAGAGGAGTTAGTCTAAAGTATTGTAAACAAATAATTCTAAAGAACTTACCCGAGATTATGACTCCTTACCTTGATTCCACGTGAGCAAAAGTAAAGGTCGCACATTTCAGAACTAGGTCCTATTTATAGGGTTTTGGCTAGGGTTTGAGGATTAGATCGATTTTAGAGTCCTTATTCTGTCAAAACCTGATCTCTAAGAGTCCCTAGTGACTTTATACATCGTTCCAATTAGGTCTCTTGTAGATAGGATCACCAAGTTCCCATCTTTTTATAAGTTCTTCAACTTACGGAATTCACATAGTGTAAAGGTCTAGGGTATACGCGTTACAAGGCTGTGGCGGTCGCCCGATGGACCGTTACATTCAACGCATTCAGAATTTAAATTTCAATAAAACACTTTTATTCATTATCCATCTAATTATCCTATTAAGTGGTGTTTATCCTTTTAAATCCATGAATAGGCTTAATAACCTTCTGGAATATGGGTCAAATTAAATGGGCCTGGTCTTTAAACCTTTTGGGCTCTGTTTAAGTGGATTATATTAATTGATTAACATAATTGGGCCATATAATGACTAATAAACTCAATAATCCTTTTATAAATCCATTTAGCCCTTATAAATTCTAGAAAATTATTTTAAAATTTCAAAAATTATTTATATAAATTATGGGACACTACAGAGTCTCTTAGGGTTTATGACCTCAAGGAGAGGTTTTATAACCCTTGGAAGGTTAGGAGACAAGCCCCCGACCTAGATCCACAATTTCTGGGGCGATTGGGAGCATCGGGATTAAAGAAATGGGGAAGGGAATCTCTTCACGGATTGGAAACAAAAAGTCAAAGTTGGAGGCTTCGGGGCTGGCGGTCAACTGGAGGTGGGCTGACGGTCGACCGCTCTAAGAAAACCCTATAGAAGATTGCTTGCTGTTATTTACGGTCGACCGGGATCAGCCGGCGGTCGACCACTATGAGAAAAACTGTAGTTTTCTAAATTCTGGTAATTTCAGTCGACCGCCAACTACAGGTCGGTCGACTGCCAGCTACAGTAAATTCCAGACTACTACATTTTAGCCCAAAACTCCATTGCAACCCTTCCAAACTCTATGGCATCAAACTCCTTTGATCTTAGAGGGATTATACAAAGAATTTAACCTACAAAACTATGATAAAAATGATTAGAACTTTAGCTTAATAATCAATATGATCAATGTATGAAATGCATACATGAAAGCCCATGTTCAAGGTGCATACAAACACTTGAACCATAAAAGCTTTAAGCTAAAGGTCAAGAATTATTTCTATGCAAGTGACCAAAGTATGAGAACAATTTAGCCATACATATATACAAGTGAGCACTTTGAAAACATGATTGACTAAAGATCAAGATCTATGCATTTATCCAATATGAATGCATCATATAACCAAGCTCCATGAAGAGTATGCATAGGAAGCATTCAAAGCACATGTTCAACTCAATCATATTCAACCAATCGATAGGAACAATCAACCATTTAGTTTAGTTACCATCATTCACTTAATCACACAAAACCATAGCATTGCACACTAAGTTTAGTTACATCAAAACCATAGCTCAACACCCCTGACAGCTTGGCGTAGCCTAGCGGTCAGTCGCGGGACCGCTACCCCCCCAGATCTCGACTAACCCAAAACAAGGACAAACGGTCACCCCTGGACCGTAAAGCATGGTGGCGGTCTTTGGCCTGACCGCTAGGGGATGCCTAGTGGTCAGTCACAAGGACGCTACCCTATTGACCGCAAACGACCAAATCACAGTCAAACGGTCACCCCTGGACCGCAAAGCAGAGCCTAGCGGTCTTCACCAGACCGCTAGGGAGCCCTGGCGGTCCATCGTGAAAACGCAAGGCTCGAGCCGACATAGGGGGACGCAAGTGGTCTCTTGATGACCGCTTAGCACCCTAGCGGTCGCTGGAACAACCGCTAGGTCGTCCCGAGCGCGAAAACGGTGGGAACCATGAGAAAACCCATTCCACGCCCCGTTCACACCTATGTGAAGGGGAAAACAAGGGGAAACTAGTCCCTAACCTCTCTAGCACTGAGAGGACCCATTTAAACCCCAAAAATGCGGTAAAAATGCTAGATCCGGCTCACTCCCCAAAACATAGATTTTTCCAAAAATGCTCAAATAAGCCGGCTCAGCACACCACGGCCTACAAAACTCGCGGGAAATGAAGTACACGAGTTGAGGGTCCATCTCCCTACCTCCACCGAAGATTTGACGCGCCGAGGACGTCGATCCATGAAAAAAATAGCGTTAAAGGTCTACCGGCTCGCGATCCCACGAACTGCCTCCACCATCGCGATCCTTGCTCCATCCTCACCACTCCATGCCTAACGATCCTCACAGCCTCACCCCTGTCCACCTCCGTCAGCCGCCAGAGAAGAGAGGGAGAGAGGAGAGAGCGTGAGAAGAGAGAAGGAGGGAAGAGAGAAAATGAGAGATGGGGAGAGAGAAAATGAGGTTAATATATATAGAAAAACCCAAAAATTTTAGAAATTCATAAAAATACTAAAAATTACCTTCACGATCCTCGGGAAAAGCACAACGCGCTAGTCACATCCTAGAGTCGAAGAATGCAACGGTTCACGCTGCACAGAGTTCCGAAGGCACATCAGGGAAAAACACACATAAAGCATAAAACACACTCCGGGAATCACGAAAATGATCCGAAAAATATCCGAAAAGTTCAAGACATTATAGCCCTCCCCCTTATAAGAATTTTGTCCTCAAAATTCAGGACAAGCACTAAACCACAAGGGGAGAACGCCAAAATCAACTGACATTGCCATTAGAGCTCCAACCAAATCTTGATATTCGTAAAAACCATGATCCTGAGGGACGCGACCAGACAATGATCACGGATAATGCCTCGCTCACAATCCAAGACACATCGATCATCAGAGCAGGCACAACACAAAAGCAAAAGTCTGGCATCACCTCAGTCACAACGAAACTCAATCACGGTACCGTTGCCACAATCTCGCTTAATGAGGAAACACAATCCTCGTTACGAGAAACAACCACCGATCAAAACCACATACCCACTGACAATATCACGCCCTACACCAGGGACAACCATCGCTGAGGCTTCAAGAAGCTCACGCAGTCTTCCAACTGATCGTCGCACGACCATCGGCTTCACGCCAAGGACCATCCTATACCTGGCGAGCCGAACGCCAACAACCATACTGGACCAGCTCTATCAGAACTCAAATTTTGACAAAGCCCAAGTCCCATCTGGAAAAGCACATCACGGAAACGGCCACCAAAGGCCTCACATGCACACGGTTCTCGCCATTGTCGAAGTGCTACAACTAGCATCTTTTGTCTATGAAAGACAAATCACTGGTCACTAGACACTCACCAACGGGAAACCCTACTAGCCCAACAGGCACGATGCAACTCATGACAGGCCATCTGTTGACTTGTGCACAGGCCAACACCACAACTGATCTCGAGCCTCACGCCAACTCTACCCTCTCAGGGGAGCACAGCGAAACCACATGACAAGGATCTGGAGTCTTCAATCTTTACCTCACTCGTCTCAGACTTACAGGGAAATCCTCCCATGCTAGTCATCAGACCAAGGACCACCATCCAACGCCAACCTCTCTTCACGGACCTTGCACTGGCATCGACCACCGCCCTGTCTCATCAAATCCTATCTCATCACAATTACTCCAAGTGGACGCCTGCCATCCCGATTCCGCTCTTACCACAGAGCCACGGAACACAACCTTTTACAATTCACAGCACACAACTCCAAGGCAACCAAGTGCCACTTGCCACCACAGCAACATGGTCGACGTCGCCACGACTAATGCACACGTGTCACCAAACGATACACATCTTACCATGGTCGACCACTCGGCCAACCTCGCCAGCCACTCACGGCCACCAACTGGGACCCATAATCTCTTAGAGATCACTTCTCCAAAAATACAACCTCATCTGCGGACACAGCTTCCAACACAAAATAGGATACTCATGCGACACACTTGCCAACATATTTCCCCAACTCTCCAACCTGCCAGCGCCATAGGCCTCATTAGCTCAAGCAACGGCACAGTAACAACACGTCTCACACAGTCGGAGACAACGCATATCGAGGAACCAATCCTCCACTGCTCAACGCTTCCTCAGTAATCCACCCGTAGCAACCAACGCTACGATCCGCGCACTCTAATCCACACGCACAGCCACCACAACGACAACTCGGGATCCACCATCCCGACAATCCTCTGCAACTCCGTAGGCTCCGATCCTGAACACACCGGGAACCACAACACCAACCGCAAGTTCTCACGAACACCACCCAAAGGCACACATCCTTCCGGAATAGCGCCAACACCCTTACAGCACAAGGGGAAGCGGACATGACTTCTTATAGGCAACCACCATGCCAAAACACAGGTCGCGTCTCACATAGACTTCATGGCACACTGAGGCCAACCAATCTGAACACATGATACAAGACGACGAACCTTAGCCAAACGCAATCTCCTCCAACCAAAGGAGAAACCAACACGCCTCCAACCAACGGAAAATCTCCACGCTAAACCTGACCTTGAACCTTGCACATGTTGGGAACCGCACCTTTTAGCACCAAGAAAAATCATTGCCTCACGTCAGGTCAGCTCCTCCGATAACACTCACAACGTGTTCCGTCGGACCATGATCACAACATCTCTCGATGCACCACCACTGCAATTCCTCGATCTGCAGCACGCCACGGCAAAAGCCGTAACACGAGCCATAATCGGCAACTGCCAACGCTCATCCTCGAGCCCCGAACTCACCGCGGAACCTTCACACCTCAAGCGAAATCCAGGGCGAACAAAACCCATCCACACGTAGAAGCACAGGAGCAAGAACTTACTGGGACATCTCCGCACAATCCTGCCTTGAAATCCATAAATTTAACCAGGACCGACACGTCATTTCTAACGCCACAGAGCATGACAAGAACACCAGGCTTGACAAATCAGTAGCTCCACAGAAGATCCTCCACTCGCTCGAGCGTAATTCTTGATCAGAGCACCCGCTCCGACACCTCAAACCACAACCTTAACACCTCAGTGGCTAGATAAATCTCAAGCTGGAGTTGCCCAAATGCCAATAACTCCCTTAGAGCATGCTCACGGCCACTTAATCATGAGCAATCCTTGCCAGCCACCTGCCCTCGGTGCAAATTCCTTGAACGCAGCACCATAGTAATGCACCTGTCGATAACCTCTGCCCAACGCAGCACGATCGGGGCCACCACCCATCGGGAAAAATTCTCTCTATCACATCCCTCGGGCCCCACACCAGCACTCCAATGAAACAGCAACCACATTCACAGCGCCAACTCCGCGCACTCAAGCTCTTACGTGAGAAATCAAGCGGAAAATAAACGTAAAACCCTAAGCCAGCTGTCGACTGTACTAGACCTTATAGACTCTGATCACTGCAATATCTCGAATTCCCATGTACGACCACAACAACAGCTATGATACCAACTATAGCGACCCAAGATCCAGATACCATAAAGGAACCTGATACCATTCTAATCTTGGTCTGCCGCCCATGAGCCGGGGCTCGGAAGGGCTAAAAAGGAGTGTGGAGATACAAGGAAATAGGAAATAAAGCAGGATAATTCAACAATTAATAGAAATAAATAAACAACTACAACAGAGTCCATTCCAATAGAAAGTACAGTCTAAGGTAGAAGAACGTACCCAACGCCAAGTGAGCACTCGGCCCGACGAGCTGGCAACTAAGAACCTCTATACAGCACCCTTAAACCTCGAGGAATAACCGCCGCACCTGAAAAGTAAGAGTGAGTCTCCTGTCACTGGCTCAGTAGGGGTCCCGCGGAGCCCCAACCGAAAACACGGCGGGACGGAAAGCAACAACTACAGCTAGAACAACAGTAACGGCAGGAATAGTAAACACGGTGGCCGGTAAAACCTCAGCTCTACAGCTACTCCTACTATATCAAAAAACACGTCCTGATCTCCCAGTCCGGGGACTACCAGACTACGAACCGCCCTAGTCACGCTACCAGGAAAACGACACGACACCACTGTCATGGAGGCCTGTCCTCACAGACAAAGGCCCACATCGAAATCACATAGTTTGGAAACACAGTCACGACCTCGCCGTCGTGAACTCAATGCCATCTAGGGGAAAGCCCTCGGTGACGCTCACCGGAACCCTAGACCTCGGCATCGGGAAAACACCCGGAACTCCACGCAAGACCACATCTCGCAGACGTGCAGCGGAACTCGACTCACGAGAAAACTCACGTCACGTGACGGGAGCACTGCCCACCAGAAGTAAGGCTGGATGCGTCCACTGATGACTTAGTCCACAGCCTCAGGTGTCCCTCTACCACGCCCCAGGCGGAGACTGAGACACCATACTAGTAACCAGGAACACAGAACAAGGACTAGCTGGGGTCGCGCTCATCAGCGTGTGTCCTCTGCCCCCAACTGCGCGTGCACACACAGGCCATCCGCTCTAGGTCTGGTCCTCTAGCTAGTTTCCCCCCCAGCCGGAGTCAGACTGCAAAGGCGAGGGGCCCTACGGTAACCAGCCTAAAAATTGTCTCTCTCGGGTAAGTCGCTCCACCACTCCCGGGTGGGTCAGTGATTACGCGAAAGTTCGTCGTTTAAAACACGAGTATAACAATCTTAAAACTGCACTCGCACAAAATGATCAAAAGAGAATGTAGTATTAGGACAAGCACGGGTCGAATCCACAAGGAAGAAGAGATTTTTAGAGTTAAAAACTTTGGACTCCTTTGGAAAATATTTGTGATTTGATTGTTTGAAGAAAAGTGATGAAACAAAGAACGATTCTAACACTTAATTAAAAACACCTATGATTATGCGCCTATGCTATAGAAATTAATTGCATGAAGTGAAAAGAAGAGATAGAAGAAGGGGGTAGAGATGGAAGAAGATCAAGAACTAGATTAAAAGAACAACTCTCTTCATTAACTTAAAAGAAAAAGTACATGAAGTGCAAGACAAGCTTACAACAAAGAGGTGACAAGATTACAATGAAGTAACATAACACAAAAGCAATGACAAAAAAGAGGGGCCTGAGATGTGAAGATAGTAGTAGCAATGGTGATGACGTCGTCGTCTCCTCCTCGCCGAGCCTTGGAGAGGATCGCTCCGCCTTGAAAGAGATCGCCGTGTACACCGGGAGGAAGTCACCTTTGTCGTTGAAGTTGCCTTTGGAGGGTGAATAAATGGGAGAAACCGGAGGCCTAAGGTTGGGATAGAAAGAGGGAGAGTGAAAGATTGCTCAAAGAAAAGACCCCTTTCCTCCTCCTTACCATGGGCTATTTATAGGGAAAGTTTGGTAGATAGAGGGTGGAGATTATATCAAAAGGAGATGAATGGCTGAGATTCAAATGGAATATGATGCATGGGGAAGAGTAAAAGTAGGTGGGCACCCCCTTTCTTGGACTTTAGGCACCCCATTTCCCAAGGCTCATCATGTCTCTCCTTTAATTCAAACTTTGAATGTCCTTTTCCTCGTTTCCAAACTTAAAGTTTGGATTCCTCCTTTTCAAACTTTGAATTCAAAATTTTAAACTTTCCTTTCCCTCCAACCAAAATAATTTGAATTCTTTATTTGTCTTGGTCAAAATGGTGATGACCCTTTTGCCCCCGGCTTCTTTTGTAATTACCTTCGGTGTCCTACACACACATAATTGCACTTTAGTCCATAAAAATTACCACAATGTGCACATCAATCTCAAATGCTCATGATTATGTAATGGAGAATTAATGCTCATGACCCTCAACTTTAATTTATTATTAAATAAGATAATTGAATTAATCAATTTACGTGAAAGCTCCAATTTAAATGCGGAGTTGAGGTTAACTATGAAATATGCATAATTGCCTAATTATATGCACATAAAATGGTGTTCATGCAATGAATTGTCATAAGAAATGGCCACTTATCACACCCCCCAACTTACTCATTGCTAGTCCCTTAGCAATGTCAATAAATTGCATTTTAGGACTAACAAGAGTTTACAAAATTCATGCTCTCATATCCAGTTATCCCTTCATAGAATCGACCAAAGATTAGGAATCTGGAATCATTAATACACACTAGCCTTTTGTAGGAACTTAATTGTACATGATTAAGAATTCAAGTTAAAGCTCAATAGCACTTGTGCATGTGTAACTACCAAATCCACAGCTTAGACAATTGCATCCCCCATTCGCTATTCCAAGTAAATGTCTTTCAACCCTGCACCTCTTAGATCAGAGCATTAAGTATATTAGCTTTTTGTCTGCCTTATTGTTTTGTCCCTTTGGGATCTTTTATACCACACATGATGCTGCACTACTCTTCACTGCTCAACGTGAACCTCGACTCTTACCTTAGGAGAAGCAGGCCCAGTTTCGCAGATTCAAGTTCCCTTTTCCATTTTACGCGAACCTCAACACGTCTTAGGTGAAGTAGGCCCGGTTACTAAGATTAGAGGCATTTTTCATGGTGTTTTTTTTTCTTTTTTTTTTCTCATAGTGCCATTGCACTTATTTGATAGATAATTTGGCAGAAAGCTTTGTATAAAGATCTCTTTTTTTAAGAAGTGCAGAATATCAGATAATATACCTAAAATAGCAGAGGGCTTGTCTTGCTTGTTTCATTAGTGTGTAATGTAAAATTTTTTTTTTTAGTGCACATGAACTTTAAAGGGATTCTTATATCAGTTTTCCATGGCTAGATTGACTAAATTTTCCATCATTCTTCTCCCTAGCCTTTTCTATTCCAGAATTACTTTTAATTTAAGCATGAATCATGAAACTCAAAATGGGGTTTACATCTTTTTACTTTCATGTAATGATGACATGCAAGAGAAAGAACTTCTATCAGGTTGTAATATATGTATCATGAAAAATTTTCTCTCCCCCCCAACTTGAATGACATTATCCTCAATGGCATGTATAATATATAAACATGACAATGCATACATGAATGCTTGGAAGGAAAGGTACAACCTGGGGTATGCAGACATAACTATTTTGGCAGGCAGTTTTACGAACGACTTCTTCCAGCTCCTACAAACACAAATGAAAATACTTCACTAGATTTTTGAAGAGAAATGGTTGGGTTGCCTCCCAACAAGCGCTAAGTTTAACGTCTTCAGCCAGACAACATTCTTATATTTATCATAGGTCACTCAGTGGGATTGATTCCTTTGATGAAAGTTGTGTGTTCTCCAAGTAGAGTTTGAGACGTTGACCATTAATAGTGAAAATTTGACCATTTTTAGGATCTAGAATTTTGACAGCACCATGATCAAAGGCTTTGAGCACAACAAATGGTCCGTCCCATCTGGATTTGAGTTTACCAGGGAATAAGCGCAGCCTAGAATTAAAAAGTCAAACCTTTTGATCAGGTTGAAATGATTTTCTCACAATGTGTTTATCATGGAAAGCTTTGGTCTTGGCTTTGTAAATCTTAGTATTTTCGTAAGCTTCATTCCTCAACTCCTCTAACTCATTTAGTTGTAGGGCCCTATGAGATCCTGCTTGGGCCAAGTCGAAATTGAACTGCTTAATAGCCCAATAGGCCCTATGCTCAAGCTCAACGGGTAGGTGACAAGCTTTCCCAAAGATTAACCTATATGGAGACATGCCAATGGGAGTTTTGTATGCTGTCCGATAGGCCCAAAGAGCGTCATCCAATCTTTCAGACCAATCCTTCCTATCGGGCCTAACAGATTTCTGTAGGATATTTTTGATCTCCCTATTGGATGTCTCCACTTGGCCACTTGTTTGGGGATGGTAGGGAGTGGCAATCTTATGAGTGATCCCATATTTTCCGAGAAGACACCGGAATTGGGCATGAGTGAAATGAGAACCTCCATCACTAATGATCGCCCTCGGACATCCGAACCTTGAAAATATATTCTTTCGGACAAACTTCATGACAACTTTGTGATCATTAGTCCGGGTGGCAATGGCTTCAATCCATTTAGACACATAGTCGACTGCCACAAGAATGTACTCATGTCCGAATGATGGTGGAAAGGGCCCCATAAAATCAATTCCCCAAACATCAAAGATTTCGACCACTAGAATGGGGTTGAGTGGCATCATATCCCGTTTGCTCATGTTTCCAATGGTTTGACACCTAAGACAAGTCTTGCTAAATTCATAGGCATCTTTGAAGAGAGTGGGCCAGAAGAATCCACTTTGTAACACTTTAGCGGCTGTTTTCTTTCCCGCAAAGTGTCCCCCACAACCTAAAGTGTGACAAAAGTTCAGAACGCTTTGTTGTTCCTCCTCAGGGACACACCTTCTAATTATTTGATCCGGACCCATGTAGAATAATTCAGGATCATCCCAGAAATAGTGTTTGATTTTGGCAAAGAAATGTTCTTTTTCATGTTTAGACCACCCATTAGGAATTTGTCCCACAGCTAAATAGTTGACAATATCCGCAAACCATGGAACTTGACTATGGGTGATGGACAAGAGGTGTTCATCTGGAAATGAATCATGCAAAAGAGCATTATCAGTTGTGAGAATCTGAGAAAGATGATCGGCAACTTTATTCTCAGAACCTTTTTTATCTCGGATCTCAAGATCGAATTCTTGGAGTAAGAGGATCCACCTAATGAGTCTAGGCTTGACATCCTTCTTGGAGAACAAATATTTGAGAGCTGAGTGATCATAGTACACAATGACTTTTGCCCCTAAGAGATATGATCGAAATTTTTCAAGGGCAAAGACAACAGCTAACAGCTCCTTTTCTGTGGTGGTGTAGTTAAGCTGAGCATCAGCGAGGGTGCGACTTGCATAATATATCACCACCGGACACTTGTCAATTCTTTGGCCTAGAACTGCCCCGATAGCATAGTCGGAGGCATCACACATGATTTCAAAAGGTAAAGACCAATTGGGAGATTGGAGAATGGGTGCCTTGGTCAAAGTCTCTTTAAGGGTATTAAAAGCCCTTAAGCAAGCATCATCTAGATGGAATGGGGCATCTTTGACCAAGAGAAGAGTTAACGGGCGGGCAATTTTAGAAAAGTTGCTGATGAACCGGCGGTAGAAGCCGGCATGGCCAAGGAATGAACGGATTTGCTTCACCGAGGTTGGAGGAGGAAGATTAGAAATGAGGTCAATTTTTGCCTTATCTACCTCTATACCGCGTTCAGACACAATGTGGCCCAAGACTATGCCCTCTTGAACCATGAAGTGACTCTTTTCCCAACTAAGAACAAGGTTTGTTTCAATACATCTTGCAAGCACTTTCTTCAAATTTTCTAAGCAATTTTCAAATGACTCCCCAAACACAGAAAAATCATCCATAAAGATCTCCAAGAATTCTCCTACCATATCAGAGAAAATGGCCATCATGCACCTTTGAAAAGTGGCCGGTGCATTGCAAAGACCGAATGGCATTCTCCGAAAGGCAAATGTTCCATATGGGCAAGTGAATGTGGTCTTCTCTTGGTCTTCTGGATAAATGGCCACTTGATTGTACCCAGAATATCCATCTAGGAAACAAAAATATCTTTGGCCTGCCAATTTCTCCAGAATTTGGTCAATAAAGGGGAGTGGAAAATGGTCCTTTTTGGTCATGGCATTGAGTTTCCTATAATCAATGCACACTCCATCCCGTGGTGGGCCTAGTGGGCACATCTTCTCCTTGTTCATTTTTGACCACGGTGAGTCCCGATTTCTTAGGAACCACTTGAGTGGGACTCACCCATTGGCTATCCGATATAGGATAAATAATTCCCGCATCGAGCCATTTGAGAACCTCCTTCTTCACCACCTCCTTCATGTTTGGGTTCAACCTTCTTTGCATTTCCCGACTAGGTTTGGCATTGTCCTCTATGTAAATGTGATGCATGCAAATAGACGGACTTATCCCCTTAAGATCGGCCACTGTCCAACCTATGGCACCCTTGTGAGTCCTAAGGACTTCTAGGAGAAGTGTTTCTTGGGTAGGGGTTAGATTGGAAGCTAAGATAACAGGAAGGGTTTGATCGGGGCCTAGGAATGCATATTTGAGGGAGTCCGGAAGGGGCTTAAGCTCAAGTTTAGGAGGGCTTTCAAGTGATGGAAGGGCTGGTTCATCTTGCAAAGCTGGAAGTGGTTCAACCTTATGCCAAATGCTACTATGATGTGGGGAGTCTTGAAGAGCATTGACCTCCCTTATTTGACCCATGCCCAGATCATCCTTAATAATTTCATCATAGATGTCTATGAAGTGACATTCTTCATCTAGGTCCAAATATTGGGAGGCTTTGAACACATTGAGAGAAACTTTTTGACCTCCGAATGAGATGTCCATCGTCCCCGTAGCACAATTAATGTTGGCTTTGGCAGTAGCAAGGAATGGGCGGCCTAGGATGATTGGTGTGTGACTTAACTCCGAGGAGGAGGCCATGTCAAGAATGAGAAAATCAACGGGGAAGTAGCAATCATGGACTTTCACAATCACATCCTCTATCAAACCTCGAGGAGTCTTGACTGAGCGATCGGCCAGTTGGAGAATGACGGGGGTTGGCTTGAGTTCTCCTATGTCAAATTGATCATAAACAGAGGTGGGTAAAAGGTTGACACTAGCTCCTAAGTCGAGGAGGGCTCGGTTAAAGGTTACACCACCTATATCACATGAGATGAGGGGAGCACCGGGATCCTTCAACTTTCTAGGGAGATTGTTCATCAAGACCGCACTAACATCCTCGGAGAGCCAAATTCTCTTTGGGGTCGACTTGGGCCCTCTTCTTGGAGTGCAAAGCTCTTTGAGGAATTTGGCGTAGGCTGGAACATGTTTTATGGCATCTAGGAGTGGAATATTGATGTGAACTTGTGAAAAGAGTTCCATGAATTCTTCATTTTGGGCCGGCCTAGTCTTAGTGGTCTTGGGCTCTAGGGCATTAGGAAAGGGGACCTTAGGTTGATAGAAATTTGGATCTTCATGGGCCTTTCTTTTCCCTTTAGGATCTCCCCCCAACTTATCTTGAGTGCAATCCTCCTTGCTTGCATCCTCATTATCTTGATTCTTTTCTATGGAATCTTTCAACTCCTTTCCATCCTTGTATGGGTCATCTAACACCTTCCCACTCCTCAAAGTTGAAATAGCCTTGACATTTTCAAATTGTGGGCCTTTAGGTTGGGCTTGTGGGATGGGTTGAGGTAGGAGGCCCGGTTGTGGAGGAAAACCCGGGGGTTGATTTCTTGGGTTGGCCACGGGTTGACTTGGAAGTTGACCCACTTCTCTTCTCATTGTAGCTTCCGCCAATTGTCCTATTTGACTTTCCAACTTGGAAATGGATTGTTGTTGATTCAAGATGATTTGTTGGAGTTGATTGAATTTATCTTCAAAGTTGGATTGAGGCGGAGGTTGGTAAGTGGGTTGACCTTGATTAGATTGAAAATGTGAATAGCCCATAGGAAGGAATTGAGCTTGTGGACCTCTACCAAATGGATTGAAGTTGTTGGGTTGGGTTTGAAATTGACTTTGCATGGGTTGCTTTTGGGCTTGATGAATAGAGGGGTTGGTTGCTTGAGGTAGAGATTGTTGGGATTTCCAAGAAAAGTTTGGGTGATTCCTCCAGCCCGGATTGTATGTGTTTGAAAATGGGTCATTATTGGGCTTAGAGAATCCTTGGGCTGCAAAGACTTGCTCCTGGATGGCAGGGGGTAATTGAGCCGCAGTTGGACACTCCGTGATGTGATGGGATGGGCTTGCACATAGAGTGCATGCCTCATGTGGAGTGATAGATTGACCCGAGAAGGAATGGGATGATGGTTGGCAAGAAGGGTCTTTCAAAGTCAAGAGTTGGTCTAACTTTTGAGTTAGAGTCTCTACTTCATCCAACTTTTGAGTGATGAGACTTATGTCCAATCTTGGTTCAAAATCACCTCGGGCCTTGACCTCATATAATCCGGCCCGCTTGGAGGGCCCAATGGATCTCTCATAGGATGATAAAGAAGCATGATTGATAGAATTCTCACTCAGCATTTCAAACAAATCATACGCCTCATCCTCGCTTTTGCTCATGAATGCCCCTCCACATGATGCATCTACCATTTGTCTAAATTGATCGGATAGACCCTCATAAAAAGCTTGGACTATTTGCCATTTGGACAACCCATGGTGAGGGCACTTCCTAAGCAATTCCTTGAGTCTTTCCCATGACTCATGCATTTGTTCCCCTGGAGTTTGGGTAAAACCCGTGATTGCCCTTCTCATGGTATTGGTGCGGCCTATAGGGTAGAACTTCTTCAAAAATTCTTGTTGCATCTCGGCCCAAGTTCTCATTGGCTTCCCTATAGTGCCTAACCAATATTTAGCCTTATCCTTAAGTGAGAATGGAAAGAGGGTCAATCTAAGGGCATCATCCGAGAAATTTTGGATTTTTACCGTGGAACAAATTTCCAAAAATTCATCAATGTGCTTGTAGGGGTCCTCATTGGTATTTCCATAAAATGAGGGGAGCATTTGAATTGTGCTTGACTTGATCTCATAATGGATGGCTTGATTTTGAGGAATGTAAATGCAAGATGGAGGTTGATATTGGTTGGGAATGAAGTAATCCTTCATTTGCTTTGGAGGATTGGGATTTCCGGCCATGATATTTTGGTGGTGAGGTCCTTGATTTTCGGCCATAAGATCTTCTTGGAGATCGTCTCTTGGATACAAGACTCTCTCAATTTCCTGAATGGGTCCTAGTAGGTTTGGATGTTGAGATCTTCTACCTTGCATGAACTAGGACAAAGAGAGAGAGAGAGAGATGAAAGAGATTTTTTTTTATAATGATTTTTGTTTTGTTTTTTTTTAATTTTTTTTCTCTTTTTTTTATTTTGATACAAACTAGGACGAAGAGAGAGAAGATGAGATTTTTTTGTTTTTGTTTTTTTATTTTTGTTTTATGCAAACATAAACAAGTTATCACACAAATTACTTAATGCCCTAGATGTGACCTAGACCTACAAATTGGGTTTCACAAAATGGCTAAAGTGAAACTTAAGTTCACCCTCAATGTTTCCACCGGCCAGGTAAGGGGTGGGGTAGTGGGAGGTTCCCCCTACTTTTGTAGGGACCTAATTATGCCAAACCACTAGCCCGCTTAAGGCGTTTGCCGTCCGACCGTCTTGCCTTAGGCACCGGTTTTCACAAGAGGGTAAGCTTAAATAACACAAGAACCACAGTGTGAACCTAGGGCCAATGTCTACTGAATTTTATTTAAGGTCTAGGTCATGCAAAGATGCAAGGGAATTATGGTTTGTGGGCTAAGGAAGGGTGATGAAATCCCCACCTTATCTTGTTTATGGGTGTTGTCCTTAGAATATTTTAGAAATGATATGCAACAAACCAAGTTCAAACAAGGGGTTCTATGCAAGCATGGAAATGCATAAGCATGCTTTTGAAAAAATTAGAGTACTCACCTTGCCTCCCGTAATCTTCAATAATGCAATTAACAATAATTAAACAACAAGGAAAAACAAATTCTATCCTAAATGATGCATGACCTAAAACATGGAAGTGTGGGTTCTACTCTTGCAATGAACATTTTTATTGAAGTTCAAGTGATGCTTTTTTTTTGTTTTTATTTAATGAACCTATCTAACCACAAGATATGAAATGTAGAGAAATGAAATTGAAATGAAAGAGAAAAGGTTTGGATACTTACTTGAAAAGTGTTCCCTCGTTCCTTTTTTTTTTTTTTTGAAATGAATGACTAAATCACAAAGATGAAAGAAAGAAAGGCAAACTTACCTCTAATTTTTTTGAGTTTTCAAGTTACTTTTTCTCCCCTTTTTTTCCTCTTTTTTTTTCTGAATTTTTTTTCACCTGTAAAAAAAAAGAAAAAAGAAAAGAGAACTTTATTAGTACACTATATACACAAGGAAAATAAAGTTCTTAAATCAAAAATCATCATTCTTCCCCGGCAACGGCGCCAAAAATTGATTACGCGAAAGTTCGTCGTTTAAAACACGCGTATAACAATCTTAAAACCGCACTCGCACAAAATGATCAAAAGAGAATGTAGTATTAGGACAAGCACGGGTCGAATCCACAAGGAAGAAGAGATTTTTAGAGTTAAAAACTTTGGACTCCTTTGGAAAATATTTGTGATTTGATTGTTTGAAGAAAAGTGATGAAACAAAGAACGATTCTAACACTTAATTAAAAACACCTATGATTATGCGCCTATGCTATAGAAATTAATTGCATGAAGTGAAAAGAAGAGATAGAAGAAGGGGGTAGAGATGGAAGAAGATCAAGAACTATATTAAAAGAACAACTCTCTTCATTAACTTAAAAGAAAAAGTACATGAAGTGCAAGACAAGCTTACAACAAAGAGGTGACAAGATTACAATGAAGTAACATAACACAAAAGTAATGACAAAAAAGAGGGTCCTGAGATGTGAAGATAGTAGTAGCAATGGTGATGACGTCGTCGTCTCCTCCTCGCCGAGCCTTGGAGAGGATCGCTCCGCCTTGAAAGAGATCGCCGTGTATACCGGGAGGAAGTCACCTTTGTCGTTGAAGTTGCCTTTGGAGGGTGAATAAATGGGAGAAACCGGAGGCCTAAGGTTGGGAGAGAAAGAGGGAGAGTGAAAGATTGCTCAAAGAAAAGAACCCTTTCCTCCTCCTTACCATGGGCTATTTATAGGGAAAGTTTGGTAGATAGAGGGTGGAGATTATATCAAAAGGAGATGAATGGCTGAGATTCAAATGGAATATGATGCATGGGGAAGAGTAAAAGTAGGTGGGCATCCCCTTTCTTGGACTTTAGGCACCCCATTTCCCAAGGCTCATCATGTCTCTCCTTTAATTCAAACTTTGAATGTCCTTTTCCTCGTTTCCAAACATAAAGTTTGGATTCCTCCTTTTCAAACTTTGAATTCAAAATTTTAAACTTTCCTTTCCCTCCAACCAAAATAATTTGAATTCTTTATTTGTCTTGGTCAAAATGGTGATGACCCTTTTGCCCCCGGCTTCTTTTGTAATTACCTTCGGTGTCCTACACACACATAATTGCACTTTAGTCCATAAAAATTACCACAATGTGCACATCAATCTCAAATGCTCATGACTATGTAATGGAGAATTAATGCTCATGACCCTCAACTTTAATTTATTATTAAATAAGATAATTGAATTAATCAATTTACGTGAAAGCTCCAATTTAAATGCGGAGTTGAGGTTAACTATGAAATATGCATAATTACCTAATTATATGCACATAAAATGGTGTTCATGCAATGAATTGTCATAAGAAATGGCCACTTATCAGTCAGCATACGCGTGTCGTAAGAAGGCTATGACTAGTGGGAGGTCACTAAACGTGAACACGGAAAACCACGCATACACCCATCGCGGGTAACGCAGAGTAACAGGTGGCTCGACACCACCAGACGCTGGATAGCGCATTAGACCTACTAAATCCAACGGTCTTGAGTCACACGACTCGGGGTCAAGACCGTCGTATCGGTACGGCTCCATGTTGTCAATCTGGCCTATGCCTAGGTCAGAAACCATGGTAGCACGAATACCAAGGTATCTCACAAGCTACCAAGGTAATCTCTCGTCCAAGGGACACACGAAAAACCTACAACCCCAGGCTAGTTAACTGGACCCATAGTACAAGGCCACACACATGGTGTAATGCCCTGGATCCTTATTGGATTCTTATTAGGTCTTTATTTATTTCTTCTTCACCCTCTCTCCTCCCTCATTTCTCTCATCTCTTTCTCTCTCTCGTTCTCTCTCGTCTCAGGACCGTTCGACGCGGGGCGTGCGACCGTGGAGAGCTGGCCGAGGCGGGGACGCGATGGAGTGATCCAGACGCGAGATGAAGCGACAGTTTGAGCAAGGCGTGGCGCGATCCCTCGGTGGATTTCGAGATCGGCGCGGTTCGTGTTTTGGCATTTTCGGCACGAATTAGTCGCTTCGGAGCACGCTTTCTTCGGTGGAGGTAGGGAGACGGATCACCTACTTTCCCTGTACATTTTCCCAGTAATTTCACGTTGTTCGGTGCTAGAACGGGCGAGTTTGGGCTCGTTTAGGTAAAATCGTGATTTTGGGTGTTCGCAGGGTTCGTCGAAAAATGGCGACGATTTTTAGATCAGTTAGTGTCAATAGACTCCCTGGAATGTCCGCATTCTATAGTCACTGATTTCGTGTTGATTGGCGGTCATTTGGGACCGTTAGGAGCCCGGGAAGTCGGTGATTCCATTTGGGTCGATTTGAAGAAATCGCCTGTTTCTCGCTATTTCTTGGACGATTCGACTCCCGTTGGAGTCTAAGTGTTGCATTTCATCGTTATGGATGTATCACCTTCGTTTCGGAACGAACGGGGCGTGGAAAGGCCACGATCGGGCCGATCCTGTGGTTTGCTCGCCGTGACGCCTATGCGGTTTAACATTAACTGCGTTGGGCTTAGGGCGGCTGGTTTTGGATCGTTTAGAGTGAGTCGGTGGGCATCTGTGCGGTCGCGCGACAGACTACCCAGTGGATGGCGCTGCCAGGTGTGAGCCGCCCAGTCCACTTGAGCGGCTGGTTCCCAACCGTTCTATTTTTCCCGTGGTGTTGAGCGGCCAGGTCTTGACCGCTTAGCACGGTTGACCTTGGGTCAACGTTTTAAGGCGGTTCATGGGGCGGTTCTCCCTTAGCAGTCCTGTGCGTTGAGCGGTCTATCCCTAGACCATTCTGACCGTCGTCTGACCGAATACTGTAGTAAGTCGGTTGGCTTGAGCGGCTTTCCCTTAACCGCTCTATGCCTTGGGGCGGTCCAGCCTTAACCATGTAGTCTTTCAGTGCCTTGAGGTCTGTCCCGTTGAGCGGTTCCGTTTAAACCGTTCTGTTCGATTGAGCGGCCCTGTCTGGACCGTTCAGTTCATTGAGCGGCCCCTTTGTGACCACCCAGTGAGTTGAGTCTGTGGTTGTATCTTCTGGCCGTGATGGCCTGATCTGTGTCCGTCTGTCTGTGTGTGTGTCATAGGACGGTTAGCTAGTCCATGCCGCGTGTCTTCTATAGACTGCTGGGTGGTTTGTCGGGCAGGTCAGCTTGAGTTGACTGATCCTAGTGGTCATATCCTTGATCGCTACAGTCGTCTCATGGCCCTACCCACGACTGTCGGTATCCTTGTCTCTGTGTGCATTGCGGCTACTTCCTTGGCTACTTGGTTCGCCTGGCGGCTGGATAAGGAGTCGTTTATGCCCAGAGGGTAGTTCTTTATCGTTTCGATTTTCGTATGTCTTGGCTTGACCTTGTGGTCTGCCTGTTGTACTGTGGATGTCTCCTGACGTCCTATGAGGGCTAAGACTACGTCATGAGGTAGCCATGAGTTTTCAGTAGGATTCTCTTTCCTACTGTTGAATCGTCATTGTCCGGTTCCGGTCAACCCGGGGTGACCTAGTGGTTGACAGGTGACCTTGTGTGTCTCGGCAGATCTGTCTAGTTCGAGACATGGTTCTGGGTGCCTCGAGGTATCGTCTTACCTCGGTTTGCGTGTCCAGGTGTACTGAGGGTCTCGTTGATCCCTCAGGTCTCCGTGTGTCATTTTCTACGGTTGTTTCCTCTGGCTTAGGATTATATCGATTGGCGATGTGTCTCTGCCGTTGTACAACGATCTTGACTCCGAGTTGTGAGACTCAAGGATCGTTGTGTTAGTAGGTCTAGTCGCCTTGTCCTGAGTCTGTTGGCAGTTATCTTGCTGCCTTGGTGCTTCGTAGTACGTGCGACAGTGCTTCCTTGCTTGTCTGTACTACAGCACTCTTGTTTCAGAGTCTCTGTGTCTAGTGAGCCTCCACTAGTCGTAGCCTTACGACACGTTACGACATGTCGACCCACCTGGGAGTTGGTGGCGAAGGCAGTTCCCGATATACGGTTTGTAAGCTAGTTTCCATGGGCCCCCGTTGTACAGTGGCGTCCTGCTGGGTGGGGAAAACTAGCTAGAGGCCTGGCTCTCCAGCAAGAGTCGGTGAGTGCACACGTGGTCAGGGGCGTTGGACTGACGCCGACGGGCGTAACCCTGTCTAGTCACTCGGTATTGTAGTTCCTGTTCTGGTTTTGATCGTGTCTTAGTCTCTGTCGTGTTTCGGGCGACAGCGCAGACGAGACACTTGTAGGCTCAGCATAAGACGTCAGTGGACGCAGCTGCCTGTTCTTCTAGTAAGGATGTGCTTCCGTCACGTGACACGTGACTCTCGTGTTTCTCGCACGTCATGACCTTTCCGGGTTAGCCCTCTCGTGGTCTTCCCCAAGGTCAGTGTTGTGTCGTGTGCATGACGTTCTAGTCGTGTGTGTGTGTGTGGTTGTGTCTAGAAGAGCATGCATGGCAATCGAGTCATGTATGCTTTAGAGCGTCGGTGTCTGTCTAGGTTCTTCCTAGGCTTTTTGCCCGTCTTTGTAGGCCCGACAGATCGGTAACTCCTGACCTTGTCAGATCAGAGTTCGCCTTCCTGTTGCTGCCTGGAGTAGTTTGGGGAGCCGAGGTTAGTCTGGCAGCCGTGCTTGTTCGGTACGGCTTTTCCCTTTTCTTTGAGCTGTTTCTACTCCTTCCGTTCCGGTTTTCTTTTACAGCTTTCTAGTGGTAGTTTTCCTGCTTTACTACTACTGCTGTTTTAGCTGTTGTTCCGTGTTACTGCGTTATTTTTCAGTGGGGATCCGCGTGACCCCTATTGGGCCAGTGACACGAGGCTCACCCCTGCTTTTCAGGTGGGTGACGTCGTTCTGCTTCCGTGATGCCTGGTGTGGCATGTCTGTAGCTGCCAGCGGTACCTGCGTCGGGCTTCCCCCGACCTCAGTGTACGTCCTTCCTTTCTGTTGACTGTACTGCTTGTCTTTCCTTTGGACTGGACTCTGGTATAATTGTTAAATTGAAATTGTTAATTAAAAAGTAATTTTATTTCTGCTACTTTAGCAAACCGATCTAATGAAATTTAATTACTTACTGTTATATCTCTTTGGCTTCAATGTACTCTACACATGCCTTTTATCCCTTCGGAGCTTTACCACTCTTGGGAGGCCTCGCGGGTTCCAAGTGGTATCGGGTCTACTCGGTAGTTCTATCGGGTATATCCGGTATCCGAGATCCGGGTCGTCACAGGTGGTATCAGAGCAGTGTTCTGAGATGTTCGGAGTTCTTTTCTGAGCTATCAGAGCGTTGTTGTGTGAAGTACATGGGAATCCGAGATAAACAGTATCCAGAGTCCGGAAAGTCCAGTATAGTCTTTCGCTGGCTTGGGTTTGCGATTCTTTGTCGCTTCATTTTCTGTGTGTCGTCTTGTGCGTGCTGTATTAGCATTGGATGAGATGGTTTTGCTCTCGTCAGAATGTGACGGGATGCTCCTTTTTCATCGTGGTGTTCGTCTCAATCATGCTGTACTTAGCAGAGTTCGCCTATAGGCTTGAATCTGCGGTACATTGTTCGAGATCTTTTCCGTGATTTGTTCAGGTGGCTAGTGATTTTTCGAGTTGGTGTGATGGCCGTACACGTTCTTACGTTGTTTTGGTCATCCCAGCTTAAGTCTGTTCAGCTCCTGATGCGTTTCGCTTCGGTTGAAGTGGTCGATTAGATTCCTTGTTTGAGAAGATGCTCGGGTGAACCTAGGATCTTTCTTCCTGGTGAGCTTCTGTTAGTCGAGCTTGATGCTTCTCATCCCGTCTGGTGGAGTCTTTTCGAGGTAAGCCTTGGAATTGCTGTCTTGGGGATGCCTTTGTCCTGCGTCTACTTAAGGGTGGACTTTGTTTAATCTGAGTCGGATCTGCTCCTTGTCATACGGTTGCTTGGCTTCGGACCTAATCCTTGTGTTGAGAGCCGTTCTGTGCCGTATTTGTCGTGCCGTGTCTAACGGCCGATGTGTTGTGAAGGTTAGTTTATTGTTTCATGACGTATAGGTAAGCTGAGACTAGCATTTTCTTTGTGCCTTGTGCTGAAGCTCGTACTCTCCTTTGTTTGCACTTAGGCTATTTGTGATCGGTTGCTCGTAGGATCAGTACTCGTGGCGTGTTATGTTACGATTTTTATGAGTTGTGATGGCGCCGTGTGTGTACTGAGATGCGGATACCGAGATATTCCCTGTTGCCTGTGTGCATTGTTTGAGTGCATAGCGGAAGCGTGTGGGCTAGTCACCCACAGGTCGAGAATCGTTGTTGTGAGATTCTGGACAGTCGAGAATTTTGTTCTTCTCGATATAACTTCATCTTGGCTTCCTGAGCCTTGATGTTGCCTATTACCGTGTCGTTGCTAGAATCATTCTGGTGTTGGCATTGGCATTTGTGAGCATTGGAGAATCTGTCGGCATTCCTGTTGATTGAGTACCCTCTGCTCCGTATTCTCTTTTCTTGGGTATTGTCTTCTCGAGACGTGCTCGTGGTCCTTGAGATGCGTTCCCCGAGATTATTTTTCTTGTTGCTGTGGGTCTGTTCTTGGTGAGCTGCTCGATGCATGACTAGTTCTTTATAGTCGTGTGTTGTTGGCACCTAAAATATGATCGTCGGCGACCGAGCCATAAGGACGAACGACCCGGCCCACCGAAGCGCGGGTGCCAATAAAGATCAACATATTGAAGACTTCTCAAGCTGCCAGAGCCTCGAGTCGTTCCGTACGGACACGGGGGCTTCACCTCAGGGGAGCCGAGACAAGCTCACAACCAACCGGCAGTGCGACCAAGCCTGCCCAATGAACCGGCATCGACTCTGTCATGCCGCATACACCACACCCGTTGTCCGATCAAGGACGACGGTCTATCCGGTGGTCCCCCACCAAATGAAGAGGTTCTCTCGAAGATGAAGGAGTTCCCCCGGCTCTCCAGCACGGAGGACCGAAAGCTCCGGCGGCGGAAGATCCCGATCACCCGACATGGGTGCGGCTTCCTGCCAAGATGGGCCCATTAGCAGCCGAATGATCACCCAGCTCAGGCGGAACTATCCCTGGTGTTACACCACCCCCTAAGGAGCTTTGGGCGCGAGCCAGACCGAGCCAACAGCATGGATCGTAGAGCCGAAGGCCGTGTCGGCAGAAAGCCCGTATGATCAAATCAAAGCTATCCAGAGTCTCAGAAACGGCCGTACGTCGACCTGGGAGCTTCGGCAAGACATCCCGCCAAGGTTGCGAGGGGCATTGGTGAGATAAATGTTCACGGTGACTCCCGGAATCATCCCCGGATTCATCGACGGGCTTGAAGCATAGGAGGAGCATTAGCCCGGCGCGCTTTAAACCGGCGCCCCCCTACCTTCAGCCCTTATCCCGGCGCGCCCCCTTACCTTCCGCCCTCATCCCGGCGCGCCATCTACCCTATCGGATGGCGCCTTAAACCGGCGCGATAAGTTGATGAAGACTCTCTCGGCGCGCCAAAAGCTCACGCCGGATGAAGAGCCTCCAACCTGTTATATATATGGGCGAGGTTCGATTGAAAAAGAGAGAGAGGCCGCTCTCGGTGCAGAGAGAAAAGAAAAGAGAGGGAGGCAGTTGAGAAGAAGAGGGCAACTGAAAAACGAGGGAGAGTTTCTTCTTTTCTCGGTAGATACAGAGGGCGAGGGTTTTCTTCTCTGAAGGGGCGATCGCCGGCCTGCAGCTACGATACTCTGTTTTTGAGGAACAGGTGGGCAGGGGTCGTTTCTCTTCCTGCTTTCCGCATTTTTTTGTTTTCTTTTCCTCTAAGCTTCTACCCATCGAATGTAAGCGATGGAGGGGAGGGGCGACGATGATATGAGTCGATTCCCCTCCCCCCCCTCTCTCTTCGCGATTTCTTCTGCCATCTTTTCTCTGTTATTGTGATCTGGGCGTCCTCTGCTTCTAATATCGTTAAACGGCGACCAAATAATGGTGCCGGAATTGTAATCTCGCCGTGCAAGTGTTAAATCCTCCCCGTCTTAGGGATGGTGATATGTATGCATGCCTGTGGATGCTTGAATCAATAAATTGGATGAACGATCTTCCCTTTCTCTATCTTTATCTATGCTGACATGCGCGTCAAGGTTCTTCTCTGCGTAGGGCCGATCCCGGTTTCCTCGAGATTCATATCATGCCCCGAATCATCGCGGGCTACAGAAACACCCCTCCCCGGGGGCTTTCTTTCGTTTCATTTCTTTTATGTTTAGTTCAAGGACTTTGCATCCCTTTCTCCTCTCGGATGGAGCCGTGCCTCTGCGCGCGCCTTTGTCTGCCACGTACAGGGTCTATCCCCTTGAGTATTGTTTTCTAACTGTTCGAGCATATGTCCCTGCCGAGGGTCTGTCTAACTTAGGCCTTTATCACTTGTTCTTCGTGGCCATCTGCATCGTTCCGAGGTTTCCCCGTCACTTCGATCACCCGGGGAGGGGGACATTCCCCTGTTAGTTCCTGCAGTTGCCGGGCGACCGAGGGCCCTACCTCTCCATGGTGGGCGTCTTCTCGAAGCCATGGCTAATAATGAAGGGGAGCCTGGGTCAACGAACTCAACCCCGACAGACCAGGGCCCGATCGAGACCAGGGTGTGTGTGCTCCTTGTAGGCTAGTCCTCGGAGTCCCACTCTCCCAATGGTCAGTCCCTCCATGGGACGAATCACTGACTACGAGTCCTTCACCCCTCGTAGGCTAGCCCTCGGGGTGTCGTCCTCATCATCAGTGACTTCGCCCTTCTATCTCTTCCCCCATGGAGCTTTGGTGCCCCTAGCAGGCTTGTCCTCGGGGTATCCTATCCAGTGGGGTATGCTGGCCGCCTTTGGGCAGACCGGTGATTTAGGGGCTTGCTCCATTAGTGAGTATGACCCCGATTCTCCCCTGCAACTCTGTTTGTTCAGGGGAGATGCTGTCAAATTTTTGACAGACTCCAGATAATTATGTCAATAAAATGATCGCTCCGAATCGAATCAACTCAGTGCTCGAGTATGAACCTCGCACTGACCTCCCCCTCATTTCCAGAAGGCCATGGACTCCAATCAAACAATCATCTGGCCCAACAACTCAAGAAAGGGTCCCATGAAGTCTAATAAACTTAAAAAGGTTCATAATTCAACAAAACAGGTTTAATACGGCGCGGTCTTAACCGGCGCGCCCTAAACCGGCGCGGTACCCCCCCGCGCCGGATTAACCCCACACTCATTTCCTTAAAAATTTTCCTTGCGCCTTTCCGGCGCGCCCCAACCCTCTTGCGCGCCGTTTCAACTGCATGAAGACCGCGCCGTATTAGCCGCTATGCCTACGCTTTATCGCGCCGCATAAGTTTTCTTACATAGTCACGCCGGTTTTGAAGCCTCGTGCCGCTCTAATGGTTCATTTACCCCGGGGCAAGCCTCGCCTCTCGGGGGCAATGTCGACAAGCCGTAGCAGGCAGTGAATTGAATAAAGAAGGGTCAAGCAAGCCCGAGTCATGTCATCATCATACTCACCATCATAATCCGTTAGCATTTCGCTTTCGCTAGCATACTTGTGTTGCTCTTCCTCTTCTCGATGAGGGGTAATAAATGTGGCTGATCGCCACCGTTTCATAACACTATCTTCATGTGTAATCTAGGCGTGAATGTCTTGTGTGCATGCATGCATAGACCCTCGGGTATATCAAATGGCATCGACAGAAGACCGGGTTACGCCCGGCCGGAAGTCTTCGTCATGCGCGATGGTAGTCTTCGGACCTACATCCTCCGCCTCGTACCGAGGGTCCATAATTCCATGAACTATACATCTGCTATACGATAAATATGTGCATCCTGCATGTCTTCCTCATGATCATCATGTAGCTCTTTTAATCCGGCTTCGACAGCCCGATGTCTCAGCAATTAATCAAAGGTGTTCCCTCCTCGTGGGGGATGTAATTAACGCCATAACCTTTACGGTATGGCGGACTGCTGGTCCCGACCGAACCTCACATTCGCCCGACATGGGTCAGAATGAGCGCACAATAAAATTGTCACTCACGTGACTGGCACGCCCGCGTCGTCAATCAGTCAGTTAACTACCAGTTAGCCAAATGGTTGATCGATACGCGAACGAAAAGGGGAACGAAAGAAAAGGTCGCAAACAAGTCTGGCACGCCCGGTGGGACTGGTGTCACCTTTCATCTCTTTGCCGAGATATTCGGGCTTCGAAGCCCTTTCAAAGACTACTGATTGTTTTCCTGTTTGTCTTTGCAGGCAGACAATGACAACTCATGGAATAGCTGGCGTCGACTTCGATCAGTCGATAGTTGCTGAACACGCGCAAGGGTACCTGGCGGTACCCATGGAATTCGGCAGCTTCCCTGCCGCTGTAGGCTTCCCCAACTTCCTGGGCTTGGCCTTCGTCGACATCCTAGAAGTCGAAGCCCCGGAACCTTCCAAGCAAGCTATGGAGGAAGTGGAACCTCTGAAGGTTCCTCGCTGCGACGACTTGCTCAAGAATCCGGCCCCGGCCGCTAGCTGCATGGTGCACCACGTTGTACGTGGGACGCACCCCGCTGTAGTCAACAAACCCCCTGGAGGACGTCAGCGTCGCCAGGCTCGCAAGAACACTGCTGTGATCACCGAACTGTCTCTCAGTCCGGGAAGTCAATGCTGGTGGGAGGCATGCGTGTCTTCCTCAACGGGCGCACGGCACGGGTGACCCCAGACCGAGTCATCCCAAACGTTCCTGTCCACAACACATATCAGGCCCTTGCTGGAAGGAGGGCAGAGATGAAAGAAGCCGGCCACCATGGCCAAGGAAACCCGGCACTCAAGCCGAGGAAGTTCAGACAGGTGTGGGTTCCCAAACGGACCCGACCTGTCCACCAGCTGACACCCATCCGCCGCCATCCTGTGAATGACGATGCGGAGGTGATAAGAGAAAGGGGCCTACCCCCGAAGATGGAGAAGAGGTGGTTGCGGATCCTCCGCGCCACAGAAGTTTCCGGGCTGCGGCCCGTCAAGCCAACGTCCCTGCCACGGGGCGAAGGTTCCAACAGCCAGCCGACAGAGCTCGACTGGCCTACATTCCTCCTTCTGGAGGCCGACCACTATCCCCCGTGCTACATCAAGAACGGGGTCGAGAAGAAATGGCCTGCCTGGTCAGAAGCTATTTCCGAGGATTGGGCAACACCTCACTCGGACAGCAGCGGCTGATGCAGACAGTCGCCACTAAAGAAGATTACTGTCCATCAACGGCAGATGAAGAAGAGATAAGAGACAGAATGAGGATGTCGTCGGTCGACGATAATGGATACGATGACGGCTTTGAGATCGAAGCCGATGAAGCCTTCCCCGAGCGGGAAGAAAGAAGAAGGGTTTCTGTGTTCGAGAGGCTGACCTTTCCGCAACAAGCAAGGCGGAGGGTCCATCAACAAAGAAGAAGGATGCAGGTTTTCACTTGCAACATGGCTGGTGTACCCAGCCGATATGGGGAGCTTCCTGAAGACCCCCAAGAACTGGCTCAATTGGCCGTACGGCCAGGGCCAACTACCCGCAGGACAGAAGCAGCAAGAGGGCTTCTAACAATGATGAAAGAGAAACAGCCCCAGGTCTATCTCCACTGGGATGACAAAGCCCCCGTCTTTACCGCTAATGTGGTGACGACAGAAGAAGAAGACGACGTACTCCTCGACATCCTGCCTGAGGGTACGTCCGGGGAGACAACAGAAGGTGTCCCCACCACTATAGATCCATCAGTCTTGATGCTGCTGCAAAAATATCAACGGGAAATAGATTCCCTGAAGAAACAGCTGATGGAGAAAACTGAACACTCATCGGCCTCCAAACCACCCGAAGTCCAGGGTGAATCATCCCGGGGAGCGGCTCGTCGAGACGACCCTCCACCGCTTTATACACTACCACAGCCGTCAGAACCAACCGTGACGACAGCACAACAGCGGCCACCACAGCCTCAACCGCTGCTACCTCCGGTGCTTCCTCAGGTGCACCCAACACCCCCGCTGCTGCATCCTCCACAGGCGACCACCCTGGTCACCCCATACCTGCAGCCAGCACACTTCTATCCGGAACCAGTCGACCCCACGGTCGTGAACCGGATGATGGTGGAGAGGATGATCGAGCTGAAGCTCGCAGAGAAAAGTGAAGGCGACTACGTCGCATTCGATGCCTATCGGGTGCCCTACCCGCAACACCATGCGGCTAAGCGACTTCCCCCGGGAGTCAACAAGCCGCCCAAATTTGACAAATTCAACGGGAAAGGTTCCCCAAAAGAGCATATTGCATATTATATGACCGTTATGGGTGATCTGGCCACCGACGAGTCATACCTGCTGAAATTCTTCGGGTCCTCGCTGACGGGGCTCGCTTTCGAATGGTACTCCAGTCTCTCGGCCGGGTCAATTAATGACTGGTCAGATATGCAAAGGAAGTTCAGAGAAAGATTCCATGTCACAGAGAGGGAGGTCACAGTGGCCGAGCTCTATTCAACAAAACAAAGGGCAGATGAGACAGCCCTTGACTACATCAAGAGGTGGAGGAACCTCGGAATGAGATGTAAGCGGCCCCCGCATCAGGAGGACGCTGTGCAAATATGTAAGCAAAATCTCAGGAGGGAGGTCCTGGAAAAGATGATTGGTATGGAAATACGGTCGTTCGACCGGCTGAATAATGTGGTAGCTGAGGTGGAAGCTTTTCTAGCCAAGCCTGTCCCGACGTCAACTGCCAGCATAGCCCAGAAAGGCAAGGCGGCGGAACGGCGCCCCACACCTAAAGAAGCGAATGCGCTTGATATCAAGGCGTTCGAGCAACAGAAGGAGAAAGGCAAGAAAGCGGCTCCCCCGCAACCTGCGAAAGCTCCAGATGATAAAGAAGGTCCTTCGCTGAGGGACAAAATGAAGAAAGCTTATTCCTTTCCAAAAGACAAGACCCGAGTCCTGTTCGACTGGGTAACAGAATACAACATGGTCACTCTGCCTGAACCAAGGAGGCCGGAGGACCTAAAAAGAAAAGACAGTCCAAGATTCTGCCCCTACCACCAGATGTTGGGACATCCAATCGAAGACTGCTATGTTTTCAAAGACGTCATCGAAGGGATGGTGAAGAAAAATGAGATAGAGCTGGGAGAGTACAAAGTAGACCCCCCTCAGCCACATGAAGCCCCTTTTAGGAGGGCAGCAGTCAACATGATCTCACTCTACCAGGCATTACCTGAGGAGATCTCTGAAGCAAGCACACGGAGCACCTACGAAATCCATTTCCTGGAGCCCGTGAAGGAGCAGCAGGGGTGGCAGCAAATCCCTGTGAAGCACAAGAAGAAGAGGGCACCCCGCCCAAAAGAGGGGGCACATATCCGTGGCATTACACCCCGGCCTGCTCCGCCAGTGGTAGCACCCGTATGGGTCACTCCACCTACAGCTATCAGAATACATACACCTAACAGGAGGAGACAAACTCCGCTGCCAGTAATCAAGGAAACCAATCCTGGAGTCCTTCGACTGCAACACCTAATTGAAGGGCTAGATGAATATGTGCAGCCCGAACTGAAACCTCTGCTGGTACGGGACCACGTCCCATGGCAAGAGCTGGAGCAACTCTCACTCAAGCAAAGGGAGGAAGCTGAAGCAGCACCACCTCAAGAGAGCAACCTGTTCTGGGGGCAAGCACCTGCAGAAACCAAAAAGAAGAAAAAGCAAAAGAAGAAGAAAAGAAAGGCCGCTGGGGCCCATAAAACACAGGTCGTCTCCTGCAATACCCTGTCAGCACTCTTCAACCTACCCGGAGAAGAGGAAGAAGAAGAAATTTGCTTCACACCCCATGCTGGGGGAGGCAAGGCCGAGGCCGCAACTGCTGCACATGCCACTCGGTCAGGCCGGAAATGGGGGCGCCAGCCGCCACCCAATCACAACATTATGTTCAGAGGGGAGCAACCCTACAAGACACCTCCGCCGGAAGTTAAGGGAGTCCAAATCCCTCCTCCGTCAGGTCTATACAACAAGACTGGGGGCAAGACAGTCCCTTCATTCCTTGAATTCATGAAGATGTCAAAGGGGAAGCAGCCTTGTCAGGAGGCTAACCCTACGCCCGGGGTCATTCACCCGCAGCCAGCGCAATCCACTGAGGATGCAAATGCAGATGGGGCTTCCCCTACAGCAGCTAATAAAGAAGACCCGACAGCCGATGCCAGTCCAGAGGGTGCCGAGTCCGAGGAAGGTGAAGCAGGTCCGTCAGGGCCCGCGAATCAAAACCTCCCAAGCCCAGATGGGCTGAAGAGATGAAGCTCTCCAATGTCCGGGCTGGAAGCCGAATAATGAAGTTGCTCAAGAAGCTCCCTGCTCGATTTACGATCTGGGAAATTCTCTCTTTAAGTGAAGAGACTCGACAGGCGATCATCACTGCTCTGCAGACGCCTGCTCATTTTGAGACCTGCATAGCCGAGGCTATACCAGAAGCCAGTATGACCTTCTCTCCAGAAGACATGCTACTACCTACTGCCAGTCACAACAGGCCGCTATATATGAAAGGGCACCTGAACGGAAGAGAACTGAACCGGATTCTGGTCGATCCTGGTGCAGCAGTCAACATCCTGCCATATAGAATATACGAGAGGTACCACTTTAATGTGCATCTCGAGAAAGTCGGGGATATGCGTATCGCTGGCTTCAACCAAAAGTGTGAAGTATCTATGGGAGTGGCAGAGTTCACACTGACCCTGGCAGATTTCACTACAACGGTGCAGTTTCATATCATTGACTCTCGCACCTCTTACAAAGCACTGCTCGGCCGCCCATGGCTGCATGAAAATATGGTGGTGCCCTCCACGCTCCACCAATGTATCAAATACAGCCTCCAGGGGAAGGAGGAGAGGATATTTGCTGACATCCACCCATTCGAGGTGTTTGAATGTCACTTGGCGGACGCCAACCTATATACGGGGTCTCCCCGGAAGGTTTCTGAAGATGGAGCCCCCGTAGGGGCATCGAAGAACAAATCGGGTGACGGTTGGTATCCACCACCGCCGCGCGGATATGTCAAGCCGAAGGTGGTTTCCCACATCACGGCTTCTGGAAATGTCGGCAGGGTGACACCCCCAGCATTATACCCCAAAGCTAAGGAAGTGCATGTTGATCGACAGCACGACCGCATCGGAGTCCCGGCGGCCTCACCAAGCCAGTCTCCGGCCTCAATGATCCCACTGTCGAACCTTTCAAGGCTTGGGAGGTGACACAAGAAGATGGGCCCAGCAGCTTGTTCTATACAGCTGAGGAGCATCCCACTCAGGAGGACACAGACTGCAGCCTCCCTGAGGATCTAGCCAACCCGCGGGTTCCTGTTCAGGGCCTGGCATTTACAACTGATCGACGGCCAGGATGTTTCAAAAGCAACACATCCCTCCCGATCAACCTCAAAAACGCAAGGAAGCTTTCCAGAAGATGTGGTATCCTGCAAATCTGGATAAAGAAATGAGACGTGTCTCTCAACATCTGGGTCTGGGCTTCACCCTAAAAGACTACTATTACGGTGGGCGGTATGAGGTGGATACCATCTCCACCTTCTATCCAACTGAAGATAGCCCTCTGGGGGCAACCTTTGATGAATATCCGGCGGAAGCCGAACATGCTAAATTGGCTCTATTCGGGAATCAACAAATGGAGACCTTGATCTCCTACCGATGCTGGGAGCAGGTCCGTCCTGAAGAAGCGGCCTTTCAAGCCGAATTTGATACGGCTAGCAGCAGCGAAGCTGAAGATACTCAAGAAGCAGAAGTCTCTCCCTCCGCAGGGGTCATACTAATGATGACTTCAACATCCTTTCTGCCAGTCAACGAAGCCTCGGTTTACTCCAATCAATGGGAGCCAGCTACCAGAAAAGAAAAGGCCACTTCTGCGGAAGATACAACTGTCCCAGAAGGAGAGACTCCCTCAACTTCTGCTACAAATCCAATATGCTGTCCGAGTCCAGCGGCAAACAACTACTGGCCTGTCATGGCTACAACCTCATCTACAAGCACTGAAGCTGTTCTCTCACCCTCGGGAGCTGCAACGGCAACGGATGTGTCCATAGATCCATCCACACAGTCGCTAGCACGAGAAGCAAGAGGACCCCATGAAGCTCTGGCAGTGTCTGACGAGGAAGTCGAAGTACTCGACCCTCAAGATGGTATTCCAGACTTCGTTGACCTCCAGCCGGCACCTTTCGGAGATAGGAGACGGAGGCCAAGCCATAGTCGACGAACTGATAGAAGTCAACCTGGGAAATGAGAAGGACCCTAGGCCTACCTTCCTCAGTGCCCAATTATCCCCGGAAGAATGGGAGCTGTACATCCAGCTGCTGCTAGAATACTGGGATTGCTTCGCCTGGACTTATAAAGAGATGCCAGGTCTAAACCCCGCTGTCTCGCAACACGAGCTAGCAATCAGCCTCGAAGCCGAGCCGGTGAAGCACCACCGCGGCGTATGAGGCCGGAGCTCATCACCCGAATCTGTGCTGAAGTTGACAAGCTCATTGATGTGGGATTTGTTGAAGAAAATCAGTACACCACATGGCTGGCGAATATCGTCCCCGTGAAAAAGAAGAATGGACAGATCCGGATTTGTGTTGACTTCCGAGATCTAAATAAAGCCTGCCCTAAAGATGACTTTCCGGTGCCAATAACCGAGGTCATGATCGATGCTACAACCGGCCATGAAGCCCTGTCATTCATGGATGGGTCTTCCGGCTACAATCAGATTTGGATTGCGGAGCATGACCGGGTCCATATTGCTTTCCGAACTCCTAAAGGCATTTATCATTACAAGAGAATGCCATTCGGACTGAAGAATGCTGGCGCAACCTATCAGCGCACAATGACCAAAATTTTTGATGAATTGCTCTACCACAAGGTCGAGTGCTACATAGATGACCTAGTGGTCAAAACCAGAAGAAAAGAAGATCACCTGCAAGACCTCCGGATTGTTTTTCAGAGGCTGAGGCAGCATGAACTAAAAATGAATCCTATGAAATGTGCGTTCGGAGTGTCGAGCGGAAAATTCTTGGGCTTCATCGTCCGATATCGGGGAATCGAGATAGACCCCGCAAAGATCAAGGCGATTCAAGAGTTACCTCCACCTAGGAACATCTCCGAGCTGAGGTCACTACAGGGCCGCCTGGCTTATATCCGGCGGTTCATTTCCAATTTGTCAGGGCGATGCCAGCCTTTTCACAAGTTGATGATGAAAGATGTTCCCTTTTATTGGGATGAAGATTGCCAGACAGCCTTTGACAAGCTAAAAGACTATCTGAAGACTCCTCCAGTATTGGGCGCACCGGTGAAAGGACGGCCGTTGATACTATATATAGCAGCTACACACAATTCTCTGGGGGCAATGCTAGCCCAGAATAATGAAGAAGGGAAAGAACAAGCCCTCTATTACCTCAGTCGGAGACTGGTCAGAACTGAAGAGAAATATACTTATATTGAGAAGATCTGCCTGGCATTAGTCTTCGCAGTCAAAAAGCTTCGGCATTATATGTTGTCGCATGAAATCAGTTTGGTGTCCAAGGAGGATCCCCTGAAGTATATTATGTCCCAGCCGGCACTCAAAGGCCACCTAGGCAAGTGGGCGGTAATCCTTATGGAGTTTGATGTCTCCTACGTACCGCGCAAGGCCATCAAAGGTCAAGCTATTGCAGACTTCTTCGCTGAGCACCCAGTGCCCGGGGAAAGCCCGTGGGAACCGGAACTCCCGAGGATGAGACCCTAGAAGCCGCCCAAGTACAGCCTTCCTTATGGCAGCTATACTTTGATGGCGCTTCCAGAATTGACACCTCTGCTACCGGGTCATCCAGGGTCAGAGCAGGAGCAGGTATAGTCCTGAAGTCCCCGAAGGAGAAGTGGTGCACACTTCCTGCTCCATAAACAAACAATGCACAAACAATGAAGCAGAATATGAAGCCCTGATAATCGGGTTACATATTGCTCTGTCCATGGGAATTCAGATGCTGGAAGCATTCGGAGACTCCATGCTAGTTATAAAACAGCTGGAGGGAGAGTTCGAGGTGCGAAAGCAAGAGCTCCTCCCCTATCACCAGTTGGCAACTCGCCTGATGTCAAGATTTTACTTCATCAGCATCAAGCATATCAATCGAGGCCGGAATGCTCAGGCAGACGCCCTCGCCAAGCTGGCCAGTTCATTGGCGGTCCCGCCAGACACAAGCCTGAATATAACAGTGATCAACCGCCGACAGGTCCCTAGCGTAACAGAGGTTCTGGCCGACGAACAAGAGATGGAAGTAGCAGTCATCGAAGGGGTTCAGCAGCCCGACTGGCGAGAGCATCTCCTACGCTGGTTTCAACACCAACAACTTCCAAAAGAAAAGGAACAGAGAATGAAGCTCTTGAGGATCAAGGATTCTTACGAGATGAGAAGCGGGACCCTGTTCCGAATTACGGCAGATGCCCGAAGGAAAGTCCTACTCCGTTGCTTGTCTTCAGCAAAGGCAGGACAGGTGATGCAAGAAGTTCATGCAGGATCAGCTGGAGCACACCAGGCTGGCCCGAAAATGAAAATTGAGATAAAGAAGCTGGGTTATTATTGGCCCAATATATTTGATGATTGCTGCAAGTTTGCCAAAGCTTGTCAGAAATGTCAAGAACACGCTAGTGTGGCGAGGAGACCTCCAGTGCCACTGCATCCCACTCTGCCAAGTTGGCCGTTTGCTCAGTGGGGCACGGACGTGGTAGGGCCACTACCAGCATCTTCATCAGGATGCAGATATATCTTAGCAGCTACAGACTATTTCTCCAGATGGGCGGAGGCAGTAGCACTAAGAGATGTGACCGGAGAACTAGTTGCAAGATTCTTCCGGCAGAATGTAATATTTCGGTTCGGGATCCCCAGTCGAATCATCTCTGATAATGGCAGCCATTTCAGAAATCAGAAGGTTTACCGACTAGCCGACAAATATAAAATTGACTGGAGGACATCGTCCCCCTACAACCCTCAAGCCAATGGACTGGCAGAGGCCTTTAACAAGACCTTGTGCACACTATTGGCGAAGACTGTCAAGTCTAACAAAAAGGATTGGGAAGAAAGGATGTACGAAGCACTTTGGGCTTATCGTACTATCTACAAGACCCCAACCGGCTGTTCACCTTTCTCCCTTGTCTATGGGTCGGAAGCTGTAGTGCCGATTGAACTTGAAGTTCCTTCATTGCGAGTTGCCATCCAGCACGGATTAGTCAGTGGTGAGCAGACCAATGCAGAAAGAAGATTGGAAGAGCTCGCTGAGCTCGAAGGAAAACGCCTCCAGGCGCAACAAAACATCCAACTCTACCAAGATCGCATGGCCCGTGCTTATGACAAGTTAGTCAAGGGTCGAGAGTTCAAGAAAGGAGACCTGGTGATGGTCAAAAGAAGAGAAGTGATGGCCTCCAACCCCAAAGGGAAGCTGGTCGAAAACTAGGTCGGACCGTATATCGTCCGCCGAGTATATGAAGGGGGTGCCTACGTCCTTGTAGACCACAAAGGAGTCATCCAGTTCTCTCCCCTCAACGGAAATCACATTAAGCTGTATCATGCGGCGCATCCGACACACCCCGAGTGATCGGTCGGAACACCCTTTCCTTGGTTAGCGGCATTCCGCCCTAATCGAGCTACCCTTTCCTTGGTCTAGTGGCACTCTGCCCTAACCGAGCTACCTTCCCCTTGGTTAGTGGCATTTCGCCCTAACCAAGCTACCCTTTCCTTGGTCTAGTGGCACTCCGCCCTAACCAAGCTACACTTTCCTTGGTCTAGTGGCACTCCGCCCTAACCGAGCTACCTTCCCCTTGGTTAGTGGCATTTCGCCCTAACCAAACTACCCTTTTTTTGGTCTAGTGGCACTCCGCCCTAACCAAGCTACCCTTTCCTTGGTTAGCGGCATTCCGCCCTAATCGAGCTACTTTTCCTTGATTAGCGACATTCCCACCTAATCGAGCTGCTTTTCCTTGGTTAGTGGCATTCCGCCCTAACCAAGCTACCCTTTCCTTGGTCTAGTGGCACTCTGCCCTAACCAAGCTACCCTTTCCTTGGTCTAGTGGCACTCCGCCCTAACCGAGCTAACTTCCCCTTGGTTAGTGGTATTTCGCCCTAACCAAGCTACCCTTTCCTTGGTCTAGTGGCACTCCGCCCTAACCAAGCTACCCTTTCCTTGGTTAGTGGCATTCCGCCCTAATCGAGCTACTTTTCCTTGATTAGCGACATTCCCACCTAATCGAGCTGCTTTTCCTTGGTTAGTGGCATTCCGCCCTAATCAAGCTACTTCTCCTTGGTTTAGTGGCACTCCGCCTTAACCGAGCCACCTTCTCCCTTGGTTCAGTGGCACTCCGCCCTAACCGAGCTACCTTCTCCTTGGTTTAATGGCACTCCGTCTTAACCGAGCTACCTTCTCCCTTGGTTCAGTGGCACTCCGCCCTAACCAAGCTACCCTTTCCTTGGTTAGTGGCATTCCGCCCTAATCAAGCTACTTTTCCTTGGTTAGCGGCAGTCCGCCCAAATCGAGCTACTTTTCCTTGGTTAGCGGCATTCCGCCCTAATCAAGCTACTTTCACTTGGTTAGCGGCACTCCGCCCTGATCAAACTACTTTTCATCGGTCAGTGGCACTCTGCCCTGATCGAGCTACCCTCTCCTTGGCTAGCGGCTCTCCGCCCTAATCAAGCTACCTTTCCTTGGTTAGCGGCATTTCGCCCCGATCAAGCTACCCTCTCTCGGCTCGCATTCCGAATATAAAAAAAAGGAAGAAAAGAAAGAAGTCAAAATAAAAATGGGGTTAAAAATAGAGATACCCCGCCGGACTTGCTCCCATATCGGGACAAGTGCAAAAATGGCCGTAACCCAGCTGTGGCGAAAACCCGAAAGGGCGTCGCAGGCAAAATCGGGTATCCCGCCACGTAAAAACCCGAAAGGGCGCGTGGGCAAAAGCAAGAGGGGGCTGGCTTCGGCGAAAACCTGAAAGGGCGCCTGAGTCGGTAAGGTGGTAATTTCCCAAATGCCTCTCCTATTCTCCACCCAATAAAACTCCGAAAGGGACAGTCATCAAAGTCCCGCCGAAATCCTTTAACAAATCCTTTTCGACCCTCGTCATCATCGGCGAGATCGGTCGATCTCTACCCTCAACTTGGACCCTACGTCCCTGTTGACAAACCCCATCCTTATTTCGGCAGTGATATATGCCGACGAACAAATCCTTTTCGACCCCCGTCATCCCCGACGAGATCGGTCGATCTCTACCCTCAACTCGGACCTTACGTCCCTGTTGACAACCCCATCCTTGTTTCGGCAGTAGCATACGCCGACGAATAAACCCTTTTCGACTCTCGCCATCGTCGGTGAGAACGCTCGATCTCTACTCTTGAACTTGGATCCTACATCCTTGTTAATAAGCCACGTCCTTGCTTCGACATTTAACCAGTGTCGACGAGATAAACCTAAGACCAACCCTTGTCCTCATCGACGAGGACGGTCAGCGTTCCCGCGGTCCAGTTCTTCTGAATCTCGAATTCAAAAACAAAAAAAAAGGAAAAAAAGGAAAAGAAATTGGGGTTAAAAATAAAGATACCCCGCCAGACTTGCTCCTATATCAGGTCAAGTGCAAAAATGGCTATAACCCAGCTGTGGCGAAAACCCGAAAAGGCGTCGCAGGCAAAATCGGGTACCCCGCCGCGTGGAAACCCGAAAGGGCGCGCAGGCAAAAGCAAGAGGGGGCTGGCTTCGGCGAAAACCCGAAAAGGCGCTTAGGTCAGTAATGTGAATAAAAATGAATGGTGAATAGTGATGAACCATCCGTCGTCCAAAGGCCATTTCCGAGGTCGGGGCGAGGGTCTTCATCCGATATCCCACTTATACACGTCTAGTGTCTCTACCTCTTTCGACCCTTGTCATCATCGGCAAGATCGGTCGCTACCTATCCAGTTCTTGTCACCATCGGCAAGACCGTCTACCCCTTTTGACCCTTGTCACCATCGGCAAGATCGGTCGCTACCCTTCCGGTTTTTGTCACCATCGGTAAGACCGTCTACCCCTTTCAACCCTTGTCACCATCGGCAAGATCGGTCGCTACCTATCCGATTTTTGTCACCATCGGCAAGACCGTCTACCCCTTTCGACCCTTGTCACCATCGGCAAGATCGGTCGCTACCTATCCGATTTTTGTCATCATCGGCAATACCATCTACCCCTTTCGACCCTTGTCACCATCGGCAAGACAGGTCGCTACCTATCCGGTTTTTGTCATCATCGGTAATACCATCTACCCCTTTCCACCCTTGTCACCATCGGCAAGACGGGTCGCTACCTATCCGGTTTTTGTCACCATCGACAAGACCGTCCACCTCTTTCGACCCTTGTCACCATCGGCAAGACCGTCCACCTCTTTCGACCCTTGTCACCATCGGCAAGATCGGTCGCTACCCTTCCGGTTTTTGTCACCATCGGCAAGACCGTCTACCCCTTTCGACCCTTGTCACCATCGGCAAGATCGGTCGCTACCTATCCGGTTTTTGTCATCATCGGCAATACCATCTATCCCTTTCGACCCTTGTCACCATCGGCAAGACAGGTCGCTACCTATCCGATTTTTGTCATCATCGGCAATACCATCTACCCCTTTCGACCCTTGTCACCATCGGCAAGACAGGTCGCTACCTATCCGGTCTTTGCCGCCATCGGTAAGACTGTCTACCCCTTTCGACCCTTGTCACCATCGGCAAGACCGGTCGCTACCCGTTCTCGGTTCTGGCCGTTCTTGGCAGGACCGTTTATCCGTCAGTTTCGCTATGCCCTCCTGAGTCCCCCGAACTCTCGGCCGGCATAAGTAGTTTCTAGTCTTGAGAGAAAGTCGTGGTGCGGTGGAGTGAACACCTCACCCCTTCCCTGAAGGCGTGAGCGCTCTCCTGCCCTAGTGACTCATACACTCGGACTAGAATCAACGGGCAAATGAAAAGAAAAAAAAAACAATGACAAGATGGAGTTTTCATTCAAAATCGGGATGGAAATTTTTCATTACTATAAAGTAAAGGCACATGATTACATGGGCCATGCCCTGGAATACATAAGGTGCATTAAAAGGGAGCACCTAAAGAAAAGAGACTATGGCAAAGGGCGTCGGAAGATGTCCTCCAGCACAGGAATACCCAGGGAGGGATGTCAGTTCTTGCAATCTGAACTCGGTGGCCTCCAGCTCGGATAGCTTCATCTCCAGGGAAGCAGCTTGCCCTTCAGCCATCTCAGCATCCTCAACCTTTTGGACCCCCAGGCGATCTACTTCTTCAAGTTCAGCCTCTATCCTGGAAAGTTCGGCCCGCAATGCCGTCATCCGGGCCGTCAGGGAGCTCCGGCGTTGTAAAGAGGCGTTGGCTTCGTCCCTCGCCCTCGCCGCGGTCTCTTGCAGAGAAATAAGGGCCGTCTTGTTTTCAGCCCGCTCCAATGATATGGCCGCCAGCTGGTCAGCTGCCTCCCGGCCCAAGAACTCCCTCCGGTTCACATACTTCAGGAGCAGGATCACCCGCGGAGTCCAGTCGTCCATGGGACAACCGAGGGCCAGCAGCGAGTGGGACAGATGCTCTATCAAGCCCCTCAGCTGAATATAAGTTAAATCCCTACTGACTGTTACGGTCTGCTGGAGGGTCCCCAGGAACTGCCACACGACATCACTCGAGGACTGAAGACCAAGTGGCGACGTCTCGGGCAGTTCAAACTCTACTCTGCCATCCACGGCAGCCCATATATCATCAGCCGTCCCAGAGGATGACGACGGCATAAGCTGCAGCCCACTACCACTGGGAACAACCGCACCGGCAGATGCGGTGGCTAGAGCCTCAACAACAACAATCTCTTTGTCGGTCCCCTGGGGTGGGAGTCCAACAAGAACCTCGAGCACCGAGGACGTCCGTCCCTCAATAATCTCCCCGGCTTCTATCTCAGCAGAGCCACCCTTCTCCAGAGCTGACTGCTGTGCAGCCTCCCTTGGCGGAGAATCTCCGGCTACTGCCGAACTATCAACTTCCACGAGCGCTCCGGGACCAACTGGAACCATCGCTGCTGCATGATCCTTTGGGTACCGCAATGCGATGGGCCGCAGGACGGACGGGAAAGTCGCCTGGCCTGTTCCCAGGGCCGGGAGTGGTATCTGCACCGTCATAATTGGCAGCGCCACCTCAGTCTGCATCGGAGATATATACAGTTAAAACCTGGCTAGAAGAAGGAGAAAGGAAGCATGGTAAGCATCGGTCCTGGATAGGTCCTCACCTCGGCCGGGACTAAGCTCAAATCTTTAAGAGCAGCTCCCCCAGCGCCAGTCTCCTCACTCGTAAGTGATAATGACGGCACAGGACCGCCCCATGATAACCGGGCCGGGCTGAAAGTCGGATAGTCACTCTCATAGGCCGAGGACACCCCAGCATCGTCGGTCTCAAAATCAAGCGGTGATGGCTCCTCGTCACTGGAGCCGCCACCATAATCTACATGCTCAGAGGAGGAAGACCCCTCTGCTCTCTCAGGACGCTCCGCCGTCGAAGTGGGAGCCTCGCCAGCAGGAGCATCACCCTCGGCGGGAGCTTTCCCGGTGCTCTCCACACCAAGGGCAGCAATAGATGATACCTCAGGGGCGAGTTCTCCCTGCCCCGAGGGGATCACCTCCTCTGCGCTCTGCGAGCCCAGAAATAATGGTGGTTGTATATCGACTACAATTCACAGCAAAAAGGGGTCAAGACGGCTGAAGATACGAAGATTTGCGTTGCTATCGCAACTAAACTATAGATTACCTTCCATCTCCCGCCAGGGTGTTGGAGAGGGCAGATCCCTTTCTACGGGAGCAGCGGGGACTTCCTCTGCCCCGTCCCTAGCCGCTACATCTACCGTCGCCTCCGATCCGACGACCGCGACAGCTGTATCGGCAACTGTCAGCATGGGCCACCCCAAGCGGTCGAAACAAGCTAATGCACTCTGAAGAAAAGAAAAGCCTACCTTCGGCCTCTAGCCCTTGTGCGCGAGAAGCCTCAAACTCTTCAAAAGACACAATAGAAGGAAGGACAGTTGCCGATTCCTTCTCTGCGGCTTTCTTCCGGCGCGCCCGTGTCACTCGGGTCACCGTCACTTTCGCCTTCCCGACGGCCTCTCGCAGTTGGGACCTAGTCCTCTTCCTCGAATCTCCAGGAGGTAGTGGCGTCGTGGTCGGGGCCGGCTCAGGAACTTCAAAATATGCCGGCTTTTTGGCCTTTATGATCAGCTCCCTGAAGTGCCGGGTCTCCTCCGAAGTCGGTCGGACTGTATATGCACAAGGGTGAGAATGACACAACCACAATGAAAGGAAGAAGCTGGCCGAAGGGCGTGAAGGAAAAGATAGAACTTACTTGCCAGTCCCGTGTAAAAGGGGAAGAGAGGCCAATAAAATAGCGATGGCGTCTTGTCCCTCGAAGCCGCCTCGCGAATAAGCCAGCATAGATCCTCGATCTTTTCGCTCGGCTCAGCTAGCAACGCCAGGTCCTCATGTCCACGGGAGCACAGCAGATAATACAGGCTCAGATGGTCCATCCCCCACCTGTCTGCATATTTGAAGGAGATCTGAAGAGGATGGTCCAGTATGGCTTCACTGGGGCTACCCACCGAGAGGCCGTGAGACCGAAGGAGTGCGAACAGCTAGGGGGTGTTGGCATATAAGTCAGCCCGCCTGTCCTCCTTGCGAATGAAAGCCCGGTAGGGATACAACCTGTCCACCTCGGGACGCCAGTCGGCCACGGCCGCGATGGGATCCTCTACTGGCAAAGGGAGTTGCTGGAGAATCACCCTCTCACTGCTTACCCGGCATAAACCCCGAAGGGTCTTCACATAATCATCCTTGTTGATCGGGGGCAGCTTCAGCTCAACTTTCGTCTTGCGGCCTTTTACGAGCTTGCGGGCCTCTAGATAGGCCTTCACGTCCGTATTAGTCCAAGATTTCAACTTCTTCAAATAAGAAGCGTCAATATCAAGAACTGGCTCCGGCTGGGAAGCTAAGAACCTATGCTCCGCCACGGCCCAGCACTCTCTCCGGGAGGTCCTGTAAAATCCCGTCCGCGCGTTCCACCACTTGACGTATTCAGGCGTGACGCGAGGGAACCGTGCGGGGGCGGGCACCCGGAAAGAAACGTCTTCGCGACGATGGAAAAAGCCCCACCATATCTGGGCGTCGTCATTGGACGTTTGCCCGGCCCTGTGCCTGTTGGGCAATGCAAATTGCGAAGAGGAATGTGGAATCTGCTGGTCGTAGCCAAAGTTCTGACTGAAACGGAATGGGTAATACGGCTCCAGCCACAGAATGCCGCTCTTGCGAAATACAAGGACACTAGGCCTGATGGCCAGTGCCCAATCAACCAACTCCGGCTCCAGAATAGGCCTGGTATAATTGGCCTGGGAAATCGGATGGATGTACTCCTCAGTTTCAAAGAGCTTGCATTGCCTCGTCCTGTTTGTCAATGGGCTCGAGTGAGCAGCTAAGCTCCAGAAATGAAGAACCCCGGGCGAGTCCACGGGAAGACGGGTCAATTTACCCCGAATGGCATAGAGTTGCTCTGCTAGCAATGATGGCTCGGCACTTGCAAACTCTATCATGCGCGGGACCAGAGGAACTGCTTGTAACGCCCGAGGAGCTGCCTCCGGGAACAGGGTGCAGACGCAAGCATTAAAGAAATGTAACGGACCAACCGTCCGAAGGCTTCTGGGGAGGCGCGTCTTATGCAAGTCTCCCAACATCTTGTAAATGAGGCACAGGGCCACTGGGCAAAGAGACAGCTTGGTACCCCAAGCCATGAGACAGGCTGGATATATGGCTTTCGCCCTGATCACGCTCTCGTCACCCTGAGGGAGAGCAAAGGAACAAAGCCAATAAACCAAATATGCAGCACAGTGAGTCACTGCATCAACACCAGTAGGGTTTGGGTTTTCCCCCTGCCCTCCTCTCGAAGAAGATGACGAAGCGGCCTGGCGTCGTACCCTCTTCTTCCGCTTCTGGGCCACCGGTGCTATCGGAGGAAAATCTTCATACTTGTTCTTCCCCTGGAAGAAATATTGAAGCCAAGCGCCCATCCGCACTCTTCGCTTCTCGCCCGGCTTTCGAGCTTCTCTCGTGTCGTGCGACGAATGGAAGAGGGTGCGATACGCCTTCATTAGATATCGATAGGCGTAGCCCGCCATATACCGACCGTCACCGTCGGTCTGGTCCTTCAACCAGTCAGGCCAACAAACTTCTTCATACGGCTCTCCATCAATGGGCAGGCCGCTGAGCTGAGATAGGCTCCACAAGTCTAAGGAGGTCTCCCCCTCTGAAGTATAGAAGGTGTTGTATTCAGGGCAAAACACCTCGATCATGCCACAGCACAAGCCTCGGGAAATCGGGTACCGATACCTTGAAGCGTACACGCTGTGATATACACCAGCTCTGGTCAAAAGAGGAGCATAATGATGCAGCACATAGTCTGTGAATTCCACTGCTCCGGGCCTGAATGCGTGGGCGTCTGTAGCTTTCAACTCAGCAAACCACCCCACGGAGATCTGGTGCTTGAAGCGAATCGCCAAGCAATCCAGCAAGAATGACTCATCTCTATACCCCCATCTCAACGGGGCAAGGAATAAACCAAAGATCGGTTTCTCCCGATCTACTCTGCCCGCGGAGTCATTCCACCGAGCAGGTACAAATTCGGGAGCTCTGGTCAACAGCCCGTCTGCCGGAGCCAGGTCTTGCAGCCCCAACACAACGCTCCACTTACTGACCTCCCCGGGGAGATAGATGGGTCTTCCTCTCATTACGCATTCGGCCAAGCTGTCTCTCTCTACCAGCAGGGCCTGCTCGACCTTCCGGACGGCGAACACATCCCGCTTCCCCTGAAGGTTGAAGCGCTGAAGAAGGGACATCAGGTGCTTGTCTTTGGGATAATCCTTCCTGGTCACGCCCTCTCTATCATAATGAAAAGAGTCGCCCCCGAGAATAAGGAGACGACCGGTGTCTACAGTGTCCGTCTCTGAATCCGAAGACTCCGCAACTATGGCCACCTGGCCGTGCCCGTAGTCGAGGGAATTGACGTTCTCCCATGTCACTGCGACACGAGAAGAAGAACTGGATGCCATGATAGCTGCAAAAAGAGGCATACCAAATAAAAACAAAGTCAGGAAATGGCTAATCAAAGGCGAACTTCTGACAAAATTTCGGCAGAGTCTCCCCAGCACAGGGAATTGCCGAAGAAAAGGGGGAACGCGTCCACTGAGGAACGATCCCTAAAAAGTAGCCATCGGCATTACACCGAGGCCAGAGGAACACCCGGGGAAACAGCTCCGAGGGCAAGCCCTGCTAGAAGCCCCCCGGGGCCCAAAGAAAGGGTTTTGAAACCCAAATGGACAACATCTCCACTCACCCGAAGGAAAATCGCCGCTCTCGGCACCGGAGAAAGGGAAGAGAGAGAAAAAGTTTAGGCAAATGAGGGATGAAGAAGAAAAAAACAAAGGCGAAAGCCTTATATGGAGGAGGCCCCCCTCCGTTAAACCGGCGCACTATTTAGCGCGCCGGATTAAAACCCCATAAGCAAAAGGCGCGCCGGGGAAAAGGCGCGCCGAATTAAAACCCCACGGCGTCAAGGTCGCGCCGAGTTAGCAAGGAAAAGGGAGAATAGCACGCCGGATTAAAGCCCAAGGGCCATGCCCACGCAGGATTAACATCCCAAAGGGCAAGGGTGTGTCGTGTTGACCCCGCGCCTTGTTAACATCTAAACGGCGCCAGGCTAACGTCCGTGCCGAATTAAGGGCCATCCCAGGCGCCCGCCAATCAAAGGGGAGGTCAGTCCGGGTGAAATACATCCGTTGGCCCTGCTACACTCGTGCCTTGCTCGCAACACCCACGTCTGGGGGGCATTTGTTGGCACCTAAAATATGATCGTCGGTGACCGAGCCATAAGGACGAATGACCCGGCCCACCGAAGCGCGGGAGCCAATAAAGATCAACATATTGAAGACTTCTCAAGCTGCCAGAGCCTCGAGTCATTCCGTACGGACACGGGGGCTTCACCTCAGGGGAGCCGAGACAAGCTCACAACCAACCGGCAGTGCGACCAAGCCTGCCCAATGAACCGGCATCGACTCTGTCATGCCGCATACACCACATCCGTTGTCCGATCAAGGACGACGGTCTATCCGGTGGTCCCCCACCAAATGAAGAGGTTCTCCCGAAGATGAAGGAGTTCCCCCGGCTCTCCAGCACGGAGGACCGAAAGCTCCGACGGCGGAAGATCCTGATCACCCGACATGGGTGCGGCTTCCTGCCAAGATGGGCCCATTAGCGGCCGAATGATCACCCAGCTCAGGCAAAACTATCCCTGGTGTTACACCACCCCCTAAGGAGGTTTGGGCGCGAGCCAGACTGAGCCAACAGCATGGATCGTAGAGCCGAAGGCCGTGTCGACAGAAAGCCCGTATGATCAAATCAACTCTATCCAGAGTCTTAGAAACGGCCGTACGTCGACCTGGGAGCTTCGGCAAGACATCCCGCCAAGGTTGCGAGGGGCATTGGTGAGATAAATGTTCACGGTGACTCCCGGAATCATCCCCGGATTCATCGACGGGCTTGAAGCATAGGAGGAGCATTAGCCCGGCGCGCCCCCTACCTTCAGCCCTTATCCCAATGCGCCCCCTTACCTTCCGCCCTCATCCCGGCGCGCCATCTACCCTATCGGATGGCACCTTAAACCGGTGCGATAAGTTGATGAAGACTCTCTCGGCGCGCCAAAAGCTCACGCCGGATGAAGAGCCTCCAACCTGTTATATATATGGGCGAGGCGATTGAAAAAGAGAGAGGCCGCTCTCGGTGCAGAGAGAAAAGAAAAGAGAGGGAGGCAGTTGAGAAGAAGAGGGCAACTGAAAAACGAGGGAGAGTTTCTTCTTTTCTCGGGAGATATAGAGGGCGAGGGTTTTCTTCTCTGAAGGGGCGATCGCCGGCCTGCAGCTACGATACTCTGTTTTTGAGGAATAGGTGGGCAGGGGTCGTTTCTCTTCCTGCTTTCCGCAATTTTTTGTTTTCTTTTCCTCTAAGCTTCTACCCATCGAATGTAAGCGATGGAGGGGAGGGGCGACGATGATATGAGTCGATTCCCCTCCCCCCCTCTTCACGATTTCTTCTGCCATCTTTTCTCTGTTATTGTGATCTGGGCGTCCTCTGCTTCTAATATCGTTAAACGGCGACCAAATAATGGTGCCGGAATTGTAATCTCACCGTGCAAGTGTTAAATCCTCCCCGTCTTAGGGATGGTGATATGTATGCATGCCTGTGGATGCTTGAATCAATAAATTGGATGAACGATCTTCCCTTTCCCTATCTTTATCTATGCTGACATGTGCGTCAAGGTTCTTCTCTGCGTAGGGCCGATCCCGGTTTTCTCGAGATTCATATCATGCCCCGAATCATCACGGGCTACAGAAACACCCCTCCCCGGGGGCTTTCTTTCGTTTCATTTCTTTTATGTTTAGTTCAAGGACTTTGCATCCCTTTCTCCTCTCGGATGGAGCCGTGCCTCTGCGCGCGCCTTTGTCTACCACGTACAGGGTCTATCCCCTTGAGTATTGTTTTCTAACTGTTCGAGCATATGTCCCTGCCGAGGGTCTGTCTAACTTAGGCCTTTATCACTTGTTCTTCGTGGCCATCTGCATCGTTCCGAGGTTTCCCTGTCACTTCGATCACCCGGGGAGGGGGACATTTCCCTGTTAGTTCCTGCAGTTGCCGGGCGACCGAGGGCCCTACCTCTCCATGGTGGGCGTCTTCTCGAAGCCATGGCTAATAATGAAGGGGAGCCTGGGTCAACGAACTCAACCCCGACAGACCAGGGCCCGATCGAGACCAGGGTGTGTGTGCTCCTTGTAGGTTAGTCCTCGGAGTCCTACTCTCCCAATGGTCAGTCCCTCCATGGGATGAATCACTGACTACGAGTCCTTCACCCCTCGTAGGCTAGCCCTCGGGGTGTCGTCCTCATCATCAGTGACTTCGCCCTTCTATCTCTTCCCCCATGGAGCTTTGGTGCCCCTAGCAGGCTGGTCCTCGGGGTATCCTATCCAGTGGGGTATGCTGGCCGCCTTTGGGCAGACCGGTGATTTAGGGGCTTGCTCCATTAGTGAGTATGACCCCGATTCTCCCCTGCAACTCTGTTTGTTCAGGGGAGATGCTGTCAAATTTTTGACAGACTCCAGATAATTATGTCAATAAAATGATCGCTCCGAATCGAATCAACTCAGTGCTCGAGTATGAACCTCGCACTGACCCCCCCCTCATTTCCAGAAGGCCATGGACTCCAATCAAACAATCATCTGGCCCAACAACTCAAGAAAGGGTCCCATGAAGTCTAATAAACTTAAAAAGATTCATAATTCAACAAAACAGGTTTAATACGGCGCGGTCTTAACCGGCGCGCCCTAAACCGGCGCGGTACCCCCCCCGCGCCGGATTAACCCCACACTCATTTCCTTAAAAATTTTCCTTGTGCCTTTCCGGCGCGCCCCAACCCTCTTGCGCGCCGTTTCAACTGCATGAAGACCGCGCCGTATTAGCCGCTATGCCTACGCTTTATCGCGCCGCATAAGTTTTCTTACATAGTCACGCCGGTTTTGAAGCCTCGTGCCGCTCTAATGGTTCATTTACCCCGGGGCAAGCCTCGCCTCTCGGGGGCAATGTCGACAAGCCGTAGTAGGCAGTGAATTGAATAAAGAAGGGTCAAGCAAGCCCTAGTCATGTCATCATCATACTCACCATCATAATCCGTTAGCATTTCGCTTTCGCTAGCATACTTGTGTTGCCCTTCCTCTTCTCGACGAGGGGTAATAAATGTGGCTGATCGCCACCGTTTCATAACACTATCTTCATGTGTAATCTAGGCGTGAATGTCTTGTGTGCATGCATGCATAGACCCTCGGGTATATCAAATGGCATCGACAGAAGACCGGGTTACGCCCGGCCAGAAGTCTTCGTCATGCGCGATGGTAGTCTTCGGTCCTACATCCTCCGCCACGTACCGAGGGTCCATAATTCCATGAACTATACATCTGCTATACGATAAATATGTGCATCCTGCATGTCTTCCTCATGATCATCATGTAGCTCTTTTAATCCGCCTTCGACAGCCCGATGTCTCGGCAATTAATCAAAGGTGTTCCCTCCTCGTGGGGGATGTAATTAACGCCATAACCTTTACGGTATGGCGGACGGCTGGTCCCGACTGAACCTCACATTCACCCGACATGGGTCAGAATGAGCGCACAATAAAATTGTCACTCACGTGACTGGCACGCCCGCGTCGTCAATCAGTCAGTTGACTACCAGTTAGCCAAATGGTTGATCGATACGCGAACGAAAAGGGGAACGAAAGAAAAGGTCGCAAACATGTGTTCAGCTACTGTTGTGCCTTGATGTGACCCAGCTTGCGGTTGTGTTCCGTGGTTCTGTGTTCAGTACAGAGCCGGGATCCTGCAAGTGTTGTTGCCGCCGTTGTTGTCGTTTTAGCACTATTTCTCTATGATTTTGTCTGTCTTTTTTGGCACTATGTTGACCAGGTCTTGTTAGTTAGCTTTGCTATACTCTCTTCTCTTGGTAGAGTTAGCATGCGACTCGATCAGATATAATGTCTGAATGAGGGCTAACTTGATTGTGCTTGTGGTCCAGTGCTGTCGTTGGCGTCCTGTGTGCCAGGTGTTCCCAGTTGCCTTTGGCACTGGAGCTGATGTTATTGTCGAGCTGTCAGCCGAGAGGACTGTCTCCTGGTTTAAGCTGATACTCGCCGTGTCTGTCATTTCATTTTCCCGATATTTGTTTTCGTGGCATGTGTCGTGTCTCCTTCCCTGCGAGACGTAAGCGACGTTGCCCTGTTTCGGAGGTGTTGGACTTGTGTTCACTTGGGTGCCGTGCTTGATCCAGAGCGTGTGCCGGTGATTATGGTCTGACTATGTTCCTCTGAACCGTGTTCTCTCTAGATTCGTGTCGTTTCAAGTTGTGTCGTGGGGTTGTTCTTCCATACTTCTCCTTTGCTAGTCCTTAAATTTCGAGGATGAAATTTTTTGAAGGAGGGGAGGATGTAATGCCCTGGATCCTTATTGGATTCTTATTAGGTCTTTATTTATTTCTTCTTCACCCTCTCTCCTCCCTCATTTCTCTCATCTCTTTCTCTCTCTCATTCTCTCTCGTCTCAGGACCGTTCGACGCGGGGCGCGCGACCGTGGAGAGCTGGCCGAGGCGGGGACGCGATGGAGTGATCGAGACGCGGGATGGAGCGACGGTTTGAGCGTGGCGTGGCGCGATCCCTCGGTGGATTCCGAGATCGGCGCGGTTCGTGTTTTGGCATTTTCGACACGGATTAGTCGCTTCGGCACACGGTTTCTTCGGTGGAGGTTGGGAGACGGATCACCTACTTCTCATGCACATTTTCCCTGTAGTTTCACGTTGTTCGGTGCTAGAATGGGCGAGTTTGGGCTCGTTTAGGTAAAATCGTTGTTTTGGGTGTTCGCAGGGTTCGCTGGAAAATAACGACGGTTTTTAGATCAGTTAGTGTCAATAGACTCCCTGGAACGTCCGCGTTCTATAGTCACTGATTTCGTGTTGATTGGCGGTCATTCGGCACCGTTAGGAGCCCGGGAAGTCCGGTGATTCCATTTGGGTCGATTTGAAGAAATCGCCTGTTTCTCGCTGTTTCTTGGCCGATTCGACTCCCGTTGGAGTCTAAGTGTTGTATTTCATCGTTATGGATGTGTCCCCTTCGTTTCGGAACGAACGGGGCGTGGAAAGGCCACGATCGGGCCGATCCTGTGGTTTGCTCACCGTGACGCCTACGTGGTTTAACATTAACCGCGTTGGGCTTAGGGCGGCTGGTTTTGGACCGTTTAGAGTGAGTCGGTGGACGTCTGCGCGGTCGCGCGACAGACCGCCCAGTGGATGGCGCTGCCTGGTGTGAGCCGCCCAGTCCACTTGAGCGGCTGGTTCCCAGCCGTTCTGTTTTTCCCGTGGTGTTGAGCGGCCAGGTCTTGACCGCTTAGCACGGTTGACCTTGGGTCAACGTTTTAAGGCGGTTCATGGGGCGATTCTCCCTTAGCATTCCTGTGCGTTGAGCGGTCTGTCCCTAGACCGTTCTGACCGTCGTCTGACCGAATACTATAGTAGGTTGGTTGGCTTGAGCGGCTTTCCCTTAACCGCTCTATGCCTTGGGGTGGTCCAGCCTTAACCGTCTAGTCTTTCAGTACCTTGAGGTCTGTCCCGTTGAGCGGTTCCGTTTAAACCGTTCTGTTCGATTGAGCGGCCCTGTCCGGACCGTTCAGCTCATTGAGTGGCCCCTTTGTGACAGCCCAGTGAGTTGAGTCTGTGGTTGTATCTTCTGGCCGTGATGGCCTGATCTGTGTCCGTCAGTCTGTGTGTGTGTCATAGGACGGTTAGCTAGTCCGTGTCACGTGTCTTCTATAGACCGCTGGGTGGTTTGTCGGGCAGGTCAGCTAGAGTTGACTGATCCTAGTGGTCATATCCTTGATCGCTACAGTCGTCTCGTGGCCCTACCCACGACTGCCGGTATCCTTGTCTCTGTGTGCATTGCGGCTACTTCCTTGGCTACTTGGTTCGCCTGGCGGCTGGATAAGGAGTCGTTTATGCCCAGAGGGTTGTTCTTTGTCATTTTGATTTTCGTATGTCTTGGCTTGACCTTGTGGTCTGCCTGTTGTCCTGTGGATGTCTCCTGACGTCCTATGAGGGCTAAGACTACATCATGAGGTAGCCATGAGTTTTCTTGCTTGGAGTAGGATTCTCTTTCCTACTATTGAATCGTCATTGTCCGGTTCCGGTCAACCCGAGGTGACCCAGTGGTTGACAGGAGACCTTGTGTGTCTCGGTAGATCTGTCTAGTTCGAGACATGGTTCTGGGTGCCTCGAGGTATCATCTTACCTCAGTTTGCGTGTCCAGGTGTACTGAGGGTCTCGTTGATCCCTCAGGTCTCCGTGCATCATTTTCTACGGTTGTTTCCTCTGGCTTAGGATTAGATCGATTGGCGGCGTGTCTCTGCCGTTGTACAACGATCTTGACTCCGAGTTGTGAGACTCAAGGATCGTTGTGTTAATAGGTTTAGTCGCCTTGTCCTGAGTCAGTTGGTAGTTATCTTGCTGCCTTGGTGCTTCGTAGTACGTGCGACAGTGCTTCCTTGCCTGTCTGTACTACAGCACTCTTGTTTCAGAGTCTCTGTGTCTAGTGAGCCTCCACTAGTCATAGCCTTACGACACGTTACAACATGTCGACCCACCTGGGAGTTGGTGGCGAAGGCAGTTCCCGATATACGGTTTGTAAGCTAGTTTCCGTGGGCCCCCGCTGTACAGTGGCATCCTGCTGGGTGGGGAAAACTAGCTAGAGGTCTGGCTCTCCAGCAAGAGTCGGTGTGTGCACACGTGGTCAGGGGCGTTGGACTGACGCCGACGGGCGTTACCCTATCTAGTCACTCGGTATTGTAGTTCCTGTTCTGGTTTTGAGCGTGTCTTAGTCTCTGTCGTGTTTCGGGCGACAGCGCAGACGAGACACTTGTAGGCGCAGCATAAGACGTCAGTGGACGCAGCTGGCTGTTCTTCTAGTGAGGAGGTGCTTCCGTCATGTGACACGTGACTCTCGTGTTTCTCGCACGTCGTGACCTTTCCGGGTTAGCCCTCTCGTGGTCTTCCCCGAGGTCATTGTTGTGTCGTGTGCACGATGTTCTAGTCGTGTGTGTGTGGTTGTGTCTAGAAGAGCATGCATGGCAATCGAGTCATGTATGCTTTAGAGCGTCGGTGTCTGTCTAGGTTTTTCCTAGGGTTTTTGCCCATCTTTGTAGGCCCGATAGATCGGTAACTCCTGACCTTGTCAGATCAGAGTTCGCCTTCCTGTTGCTGCCTGGAGTAGTTTGGGGAGCCGAGGTTAGTCTGGCTGCCGTGCTTGTTCGGTACGGTCTTTCCCTTTTCTTTGAGCTGTTTCTACTCCTTCCGTTCCGATTTTCTTTTACAGCTTTCTAGTGGAAGTTTTCCTGCTTTATAACTACTGCTGTTTTAGCTGTTGTTCCGTGTTATTGCGTTATTTTTCAGTGGGGATCCGTGTGACCCCTACTGGGCCAGTGACACGAGGCTCACCCCTGCTTTTCAGGTGGGTGACGTCGTTCTGCTTCCGCGACGCCTGGTGTGGCATGTCTGTAGCTGCCAGCGGTACCTGCGTCGGGCTTACCCCGACCTCAGCGTACGTCCTTCCTTTCTGTTGACTGTACTGCTTGTCTTTCCTTTGGACTGGACTCTGGTATAATTGTTAAATTGAAATTGTTAATTAAAAAGTAATTTTATTTCTGCTACTTTAGCAAACCGATCTAATGAAATTTAATTACTTACTATTATATCTCTATGGCTTCAATGTACTCTACACATGCCTTTTATCCATTCGGAGCTTTACCGCTCTTGGGAGGCCTCACGGGTTCCAAGTGGTATCGGGTCTACTCGGTAGTTCTATCGGGTATATCCGGTATCTGGGATCCGGGTCGTCACAGGTGGTATCAGAGCAGTGTTCTGACATGTCCGGAGTTCTTTTCTGAGCTATCAGAGCGTTATTGTGTGAAGTACATGGGAATCCGAGATATACAGTATCCAGAGTCCTGAAAGTCCAGTATAGTCTTTCGCTGGCTTGGGTTTGCGATTCTTTGTCACTTTGTTTTCTGTGTGTCGTCTTGTGCGTGCTGTATTAGCATTGGACGAGATGGTTTTGCTCTCATCAGAATGTGACGGGATGCTCCTTTTTCGTCGTGGTGTTCGTCTCAATCATGCTGTACTTGGCAGAGTTCGCCTATAGGCTTGAATCTGCGGTACATTCTTCGAGATCGTTTCTGTGATTTGTTCAGGTGGCTGGTGACTTTTCGAGTTGGTGTGATGGCCGTACACGTTCTTACGTTGTTTTGGTCGTCCCAGCTTAAGTCTGTTCAGCTCCTGATGTGTTTCGCTTCGGTGGAAGTGGTCGATTAGATTCCTTGTTTGAGAAGATGCTCGGGTGAACCTACGATCTTTCTTCCTGGTGAGCTGCTGTTAGTCGAGCTTGATGCTTCTCATCCCGTCTGGTGGAGTCTTTTCGAGGTAAGCCTTGGAATTGCTGTCTTGGGGATGCCTTTGTCCTGCGTCTACTTAAGGGAGGACTTTGTTTAATCTGAGCCGGATCTGCTCCTTATCATACGGTTGCTTGGCTTCGGACCTAATCCTTGTGTTGAGAGTCGTTGTGCGCCGTATTTGTCGTGCCGTGTCTAACGGCCGATGTGTTGTGAAGGTTCATTTATTGTTTCAGGACGTATAGGTAAGCTGAGACTAGCATTTTCTTTGTGCCTTGTGCTGAAGCTCGTACTCTCCTTTGTTTGCCCTTAGGCTATTTGTGATCGGTTGCTCGTAGGATCAGTACTCGTGGCGTGTTATGTTACGATTTTTATGAGTTGTGATGGCGCCGTGTGTGTACTGAGATGCGGATACTGAGATTTTCCCTGTTGCCTGTGTGCGTTGTTTGAGTGCGTAGCAGAAGCGTGTGGGCTAGTCACCCACAGGTCGAGAATTGTTGTTGTGAGATTCTGGACAGTCGAGAATTTCATTCTTCTCGATATAACTTCATCTTGGCTTCCTGTGCCTTGATGTTGCCTGTTGCCATGTCGTTGCTGGAATCATTTTGGTGTTGGCATTGGCATTTGTGAGCATTGGAGAATCTGTCGGCATTCCTATTGATTGAGTACCCTCTGCTCCGTATTCTCTTTTCTTGGGTATTTTTTTCTCGAGACGTGCTCGTGGTCCTTGAGATGCATTCCCCGAGATTATTTTTCTTGTTGTTGTGGGTCTGTTCTTGGTGAGCTGCTCGATGCATGACTAGTTCTTTGTAGTCGTGTGTTCAGCTGCTGTTGTGCCTTGATGTGACCCAGCTTCCGGTTGTGTTCCGTGGTTCTGTGTTCAGTACGGAGCCGGGATCCTGCAAGTGTTGTTGCTGCCATTGTTGTCGTTTTAGCGCTGTTTCTCTATGATTTTGTCTGTCTGTTTTGGCACTATGTTGACCAGGTCTTGTTAGTTAGCTTTGCTATACTCTCTTCTCTTGGTAGAGTTAGCATGCGACTCGATCATATATAATGTCTGAATGAGGGCTGACTTGATTGTGCTTGTTGTCCAGTGCTATCGTTGGCGTCCTGTGTGCCAGGTGTTCCCTGTTGCCTTTGGCACTAGAGCTAATGTTATTGTCGAGCTGTCAGCCGAGAGGACTGTCTCCTTGTTTAAGCTGATACTCGCCGTGTCTGTCGTTTCGTTTTCCCGATATTTATTTTCGTGGCATGTGTCGTGTCTCCTTCCCTGCGAGACGTAAGCGACGTTGCCCTGTTTCGGAGGTGTTGGACTTGTGTTCACTTGGGTGCCATGCTTGATCCAGAGCGTGTGCCGGTGATTATGGTCTGACTATGTTCCTCAAAACTGTGTTCTCTCGAGATTCGTGTCATTTCAAGTTGTGTCGTGGGGTTGTTCTTCCATACTTCTCCTTTTCTAGTCCTTAAATTTTGAGGATGAAATTTCTTGAAGGAGGGGAGGATGTAATGCCCTGGATCCTTATTGGATTCTTATTAGGTCTTTATTTATTTCTTCTTCACCCTCTCTCCTCCCTCATTTCTCTCATCTCTTTCTCTCTCTCGTTCTCTCTCGTCTCAGGACCGTTCGACGCAGGGCACGCGACCGTGGAGAGCTGGCCGAGGCGGGGACGTGATGGAGTGATCGAGACGCGGGATGGAGCGACGGTTTGAGCGTGGTGTGGCGCGATCCCTCGGTGGATTCCGAGATCGGCGTGGTTCATGTTTTGGCATTTTTGGCACGGATTAGTCGCTTCGGCGCACGGTTTCTTCTGTGGAGGTAGGGAGACGGATCACCTACTTCTCCTGTACGTTTTCCCTGCAGTTTCACGTTGTTCGGTGCTAGAATGGGCGAGTTTGGGCTCGTTTAGGTAAAACTGTGGTTTTGGGTGTTCGTAGGGTTCGCCGGAAAACGACGACAGTTCTTAGATCAGTTAGTGTCAATAGACTCCCTGGAACGTCCGCGTTCTATAGTCACTGATTTCGTGTTGATTGGCGGTCATTCAGGACCGTTAGGAGCCCGGGAAGTTCAGTGATTCCATTTGGGTCGATTTGAAGAAATCGCCTGTTTCTCGCTGTTTCTTGGCCGATTCGACTCCCGTTGGAGTCTAAGTGTTGTATTTCGTCGTTATGGATGTATCCCCTTCGTTTCGGAACGAATGAGGCGTGGAAAGGCCACGATCGGGCCGATCCTGTGGTTTGCTCGCCGTGACGCCTACGCGGTTTAACATTAACCGCGTTGGGCTTACGGCGGCAGGTTTTGGACCGTTTAGAGTGAGTCGGTGGGCATCTGCGCGGTCGCGCGACATACCACCCAGTGGATGGCGCTGCCAGGTGTGAGCCGCCCAGTCCACTTGAGCGGCTGGTTCCCAGCCGTTCTATTTTTCCCGTGGTGTTGAGCGGCCAGGTCTTGACCGCTTAGCACGATTGACCTTGGGTCAACGTTTAAGGCGGTTCATGGTGCGGTTCTCCCTTAGCATTCCTGTGCGTTGAGCGGGCTGTCCCTAGACCGTTCTGACCGTCGTCTGACCGAATACTATTGTAGGTCGGTTGGCTTGAGCGGCTTTCCCTTAACCGCTCTATACCTTGGGGCGGTCCAGCCTTAACCGTCTAGTCTTTCAGTACCTTGAGGTCTGTCCCGTTGAGCGGTTCCGTTTAAACCGTTCTATTCGATTGAGCGGCCCTGTCCGGACCGTTCAGCTCATTGAGCGGCCCCTTTGTGACCGCCCAGTGAGTTGAGTCCGTGGTTGTATCTTATGGCCGTGATGGCCTGATCTGTGTCCATCTGTCTGTGTGTGTGTGTCATAGGACGGTTAGCTAGTCCGTGTCGCGTGTCTTCTATAGACAGCTGGGTGGTTTGTCGGGCAGGTCAGCTAGAGTTGACTGATCCTAGTGGTCATATCCTTGATCGCTACAGTCGTCTCGTGGCCCTACCCACGACTGTCGGTATCCTTGTCTCTGTGTGCGTTGCGGCTACTTCCTTGGCTACTTGGTTCGCCTGGCGGCTGGATAAGGAGTCGTTTGTGCCCAGAGGGTTGTTCTTTGTCGTTTCGATTTTCGTATGTCTTGGCTTGACCTTGTGGTCTGCCTGTTGTCCTGTGGATGTCTCCTGACGTCCTATGAGGGCTAAGACTACGTCATGAGGTAGCCATGAGTTTTCTTGCTTGGAGTAGGATTCTCTTTCCTATTGTTGAATCGTCATTGTCCGGTTCCGGTCAACCCGGGGTGACCCAGTGGTTGACAGGAGACCTTGTGTGTCTCGGAAGATCTGTCTAGTTCGAGACATGGTCTTGGGTGCCTCGAGGTATCATCTTACCTCGGTTTGCATGTCCAGGTGTACTGAGGGTCTCGTTGATCCCTCAGGTCTCCGTGTGTCATTTTCTACAATTGTTTCCTCTGGCTTAGGATTAGATCGATTGGCGGCGTGTCTCTGCCGTTGTACAATGATCTTGACTCCTAGTTGTGAGACTCAAGGATCATTGTGTTAATAGGTCTAGTCGCCTTGTCCTGAGTCTGTTGGTAGTTATCTTACTGCCTTGGTGCTTCGTAGTACGTGCGACAGTGCTTCCTTGCCTGTCTGTACTACAGCACTCTTGTTTTAGAGTCTCTGTGTCTAGTGAGCCTCCACTAGTCGTAACCTTACGACACGTGACGACATGTCGACCCACCTGGGAGTTGGTGGCGAAGGCAGTTCCCGATATACGGTTTGTAAGCTAGTTTCCATGGGCCCCCGCTGTACAGTGGCGTCCTGCTGGGTGGGGAAAACTAGCTAGAGGCCTGGCTCTCCAGCAAGAGCCGGTGTGTGCACACGTGGTCTGGGGCGTTGGACTGACGCCGACGGGCGTTACCCTATCTAGTCGCTCGCTACTGTAGTTCATGTTCTGGTTTTGAGCGTGTCTTAGTCTCTGTCGTGTTTCGGGCGACAACGCAGACGAGACACTTGTAGCTGCAGGATAAGACGTCAGTGGACGCAGCTGGCTGTTCTTCTAGTGAGGAGGTGCTTCCGTCACGTGACACGTGACTCTCGTGTTTCTCGCACGTCGTGACCTTTCCGGGTTAACCCTCTCGTGGTCTTGCCCGAGGTCAGTGTTGTGTCGTGTGTGTGTGGTCGTGTCTAGAAGAGCATGCATGGCAATCGAGTCATGTATGGTTTAGAGCGTCTGTGTCTGTCTAGGTTCTTACTAGGCTTTTTGCCCGTCTTTGTAGGCCCGACAGATCGGCAACTCCTGACCTTGTCAGATCAGAGTTCGCCTTCATGTTGCTACCTGGAGTAGTTTGGGGAGCCGAGGTTAGTCCGGCAGCCGTGCTTGTTCGGTACGGCTTTTCCCTTTTCTTTGAGCTGTTTCTACTCCTTCCGTTCCGGTTTTCTTTTGCAGCTTTCTAGTGGTAGTTTTCCTGCTTTACTACTACTGCTATTTTTGCTGTTGTTCCATGTTACTGCATTGTTTTTCAGTGGGGATCCGCGTGACCCCTACTGGGCCAGTGACACGAGGCTCACCCCTACTTTTTAGGTGGGTGACGTCATTCTGCTTCCGCGATGTCTGGTGTGGCGTGTCTGTAGCTGCCAGCGGTACCTGCGTCGGGCTTCCCCCGACCTCAGTGTACATCCTGCCTTTCTGTTGACTGTACTGCTTGTCTTTCCTTTGGACTGGACTCTGGTATAATTGTTAAATTGAAATTGTTAATTAAAAAGTAATTTTATTTCTGCTACTTTAGCAAACCAATCTAATGAAATTTAATTACTTACTATTATATCTCTGTGGCTTCAATGTACTCTACACATGCCTTTTATCCCTTCGGAGCTTTTCCGCTCTTGGGAGGCCTCGCGGGTTCCAAGTGGTATCGGGTCTACTCGGTAGTTCTATCGGGTATATCCGGTATCCGGGATCCGGGTCATCACAGGTGGTATCAGAGCAGTGTTCTGAGATGTTCGGAGTTCTTTTCTGAGTTATCAGAGCGTTGTTGTGTGAAGTACATGGGAATCCGAGATATACAGTATCCAGAGTCCTGAAAGTCCAGTATAGTCTTTCGCTGGCTTGGGTTTGCGATTCTTTGTCGCTTCGTTTTCTTTGTGTCATCTTGTGCGTGCTGTATTAGCATTGGACGAGATGGTTTTGCTCTCGCCAGAATGTGACGGGATGCTCCTTTTTCGTCGTGGTGTTCGTCTCAATCATGCTGTACTTGGCAGAGTTCGCCTATAGGCTTCAATCTGCGGTACATTGTTCGAGATCTTTTCTGTGATTTATTCAGGTGGCTGGTGACTTTTCGAGTTGGTGTGATGGCCGTACACGTTCTTACGTTGTTTTGGTCGTCCCAGCTTAAGTCTGTTCAGCTCGTGATGTGTTTCGCTTCGGTTGAAGTGGTCGATTAGACTCCTTGTTTGAGAAGATGCTCTGGTGAACCTAGGATCTTTCTTCCTGGTGAGCTGCAGTTAGTCGAGCTTGATGCTTCTCATCCCGCCTGGTGGAGTCTTTTCGAGGTAAGCCTTGGAATTGCTATCTTGGGGATGCCTTTGTCCTGTGTCTACTTAAGGGTGGACTTTGTTTAATCTAAGCCGGATCTGCTCCTTGTCATACTGTTGCTTGGCTTCGGACCTAATCCTTGTGTTGAGAGCCGTTGTGCGCCATATTTGTCGTGCCGTGTCTAACGGCCGATGTGTTGTGAAGGTTCATTTATTGTTTCAGGACGTATAGGTAAGCTGAGACTAGCATTTTCTTTGTGCCTTGTGCTGAAGCTCGTACTCTCCTTTGTTTGCACTTAGGCTATTTGTGATCGGTTGCTCGTAGGATCAGTACTCGTGGCGTGTTATGTTACGATTTTTATGAGTTGTGATGGCGTCGTGTGTGTACTGAGATGCGGATACTGAGATTTTCCCTGTTGCCTGTGTGCGTTGTTTGAGTGCGTAGTGGAAGCGTGTGGGCTAGTCACCCACAGGTCGAGAATCCTTGTTGTGAGATTCTAGATAGTCGAGAATTTCGTTCTTCTCGATATAACTTCATCTTGGCTTCCTGTGCCTTGATGTTGCCTGTTGCCATGTCGTTGCTGGAATCATTCTGGTGTTGGCATTGGCATTTGTGAGCATTGGAGAATCTGTCGGCATTCCTGTTGATTGAGTACCCTCTGCTCCGTATTCTCTTTTCTTGGGTATTGTCTTCTCGAGACGTGCTCGTGGTCCTTGAGATGCGTTCCCCGAGATTATTTTTCTTGTTGTTGTGGGTATGTTCTTGGTGAGCTGCTCGATGCATGACTAGTTCTTCGTAGTCGTGTGTTCAGCTGCTGTTGTGCCTTGATGTGACCCAGCTTGCGGTTGTATTCCGTGGTTCTGTGTTCAGTACGGAGCCGGGATCCTGCAAGTGTTGTTGCGGCCGTTGTTGTCATTTTAGCACTGTTTCTCTATGATTTTGTCTGTCTGTTTTGGCACTATGTTGACCAGGTCTTGTTAGTTAGCTTTGCTATACTCTCTTCTCTTGGTAGAGTTAGCATGCGACTCGATCATATATAATGTCTGAATGAGGGCTGACTTGATTGTGCTTATGGTCCAGTGCTGTCGTTGGCATCCTGTGTGCCAGGTGTTCCCTGTTGCCTTTGGCACTAGAGCTGATGTTATTGTCGAGCTGTCAGCCGAGAGGACTGTCTCCTTGTTTAAGCTGATACTCGCCGTGTCTGTCGTTTCATTTTCCCGATATTTGTTTTCGTGGCATGTGTCGTGTCTCCTTCCCTGCGAGACGTAAGCGACGTTGCCCTATTTCGGAGGTGTTGGACTTGTGTTCACTTGGGTGCCGTGCTTGATCCAGAGCGTGTGCCGGTGATTATGGTCTGACTATGTTCCTCTAAACTGTGTTCTCTCGAGATTCGTGTCGTTTCAAGTTGTGTCGTGGGGTTGTTCTTCCATACTTCTCCTTTGCTAGTCCTTAAATTTCGAGGATGAAATTTCTTGAAGGTGGGGAGGATGTAATGCCCCAGATCCTTATTGGATTCTTATTAGATCTTTATTTATTTCTTCTTCACCCTCTCTCCTCCCTCATTTCTCTCATCTCTTTCTCTCTCTCGTTCTCTCTCGTCTCAGGACCGTTCGACGAGGGGCGTGCGACCGTGGGGAGCTGGCCGAGGCGGGGACGCGATGGAGTGATCGAGACGCGGGATGGAGCGACGGTTTGAGCGTGGCGTGGCGCGATCCCTCGGTGGATTCCGAGATCGGCGCGATTCGTGTTTTGGCGTTTTCGGCACGGATTAGTTCCTTCGGCGCACGGTTTCTTCGGTGGAGGTAGGGAGACGGATCACCTACTTCTCCTGCACGTTTTCCCTGTAGTTTCACGTTGTTCGGTGCTAGAATGGGCGAGTTTGGGCTCGTTTAGGTAAAACTGTGGTTTTGGGTGTTCGCAGGGTTCGCCGGAAAACGACGACGGTTTTTAGATCAGTTAGTGTCAATAGACTCCCTGGAACGTCCGCGTTCTATAGTCACTGATTTCGTGTTGATTGGCGGTCATTCAGGACCGTTAGGAGCCCGGGAAGTCCGGTGATTCCATTTGGGTCGATTTGAAGAAATCGCCTGTTTCTCACTTTTTCTTGGCCGATTCGACTCCCGTTGGAGTCTAAGTGTTGTATTTCATCGTTATGGATGTATCCCCTTCGTTTCGGAATGAACGGGGCGTGGAAAGGCCACGATCGGGCCGATCCTGTGGTTTGCTCGCTGTGACGCCTATGCGGTTTAACATTAACCGCGTTGGGCTTAGGGCGGCTGGTTATGGACCGTTTAGAGTGAGTCGGTGGGCGTCTGCGCGGTTGCGCGATAGACTGCCCAGTGGATGGCGCTGCCAGGTGTGAGCCGCCCAGTCCACTTGAGCGGCTGGTTCCCAGCCGTTCTGTTTTTCCCGTGGTGTTGAGCGGCCAAGTCTTGACCGCTTAGCACGATTGACCTTGGTTCAACGTTTTAAGGCGGTTCATGGGGCGGTTCTCCCTTAGCAGTCCTGTGCGTTGAGTGGTCTGTTCCTAGACCATTTTGACCATCGTCTGACCGAATACTATAGTAGGTCGGTTGGCTTTAGCGGCTTTCCCTTAACCGCTCTATACCTTGGGGCGGTCCATCCTTAACCGTCTAGTCTTTCAGTACCTTGAGGTCTGTCCCGTTGAGCGGTTCCGTTTAAATCGTTCTGTTCGATTGAGCGGCCCTGTCCGGACCGTTCTGCTCATTGAGCGGCCCCTTTGTGACCGCCTAGTGAGTTGAGTCCGTGGTTGTATCTTCTGGCCGTGATGGCCTGATCTGTGTCAGTCTATCTGTGTGTGTGTCATAGAACGGTTAGCTAGTCCGTGTCGCGTTTCTTCTATAGACCGCTGGGTGGTTTGTCGGGCAGGTCAGCTAGAGTTGACTGATCCTAGTGGTCATATCCTTGATCGCTACAGTCGTCTGGTGGCCCTACCCACGACTGCCGGTATCCTTGTCTCTGTGTGCGTTGCGGCTACTTCCTTGGCTACTTGGTTCGCCTGGCGGCTGGATAAGGAGTCGTTTATGCCCAGAGGGTTGTTCTTTGTCATTTCGATTTTCGTATGTCTTGGCTTGACCTTGTGGTCTGCCTGTTGTCCTGTGGATGTCTCCTGACGTCCTATGAGGGCTAAGACTACGTCATGAGGTAGCCATGAGTTTTCTTGCTTGGAGTAGGATTCTCTTTCCTACTGTTGAATCGTCATTGTCCGGTTCCGGTCAACCCGGGGTGACCCAGTGGTTGACAAGAGACCTTGTGTGTCTCGGCAGATCTGTCTAGTTCGAGACATGGTTCTGGGTGCCTCGAGGTATCATCTTACCTCAGTTTGCGTGTCCAGGTGTACTGAGGGTCTCGTTGATCCCTCAGGTCTCCGTGTGTCATTTTCTACGGTTGTTTCCTCTGGCTTAGGATTAGATCGATTGGCGGCGTGTCTCTGCCGTTGTACAACGATCTTGACTCCGAGTTGTGAGACTCAAGGATCATTGTGTTAATAGGTCTAGTCGCCTTGTCCTGAGTCTGTTGGTAGTTATCTTGCTACCTTGGTGCTTCGTAGTACGTGCGACAGTGCTTCCTTGCCTGTCTGTACTACAACACTCTTGTTTCAGAGTCTCTGTGTCTAGTGAGCCTTCACTAGTCTTAGCCTTACGACACGTTACGACATGTCGACCCACCTGGGAGTTGGTGGCAAAGGCAGTTCCCGATATACGGTTTGTAAGCTAGTTTCCGTGGGCCCCCGCTGTACAGTGGCGTCCTGCTGGGTGGGGAAAACTAGCTAGAGGCCTGGCTCTCCAGCAAGAGTCGGTGTGTGCACACGTGGTCAGGGGCGTTGGACTGACGCCGACGGGCGTTACCCTGTCTAGTCACTCGCTACTGTAGTTCATGTTCTGGTTTTGAGCGTGTCTTAGTCTCTGTCGTGTTTCGGGCGACAGCGCAGACGAGACACTTGTAGGCACAGCATAAGACGTCAGTGGACGCAGCTGGCTGTTCTTCTAGTGAGGAGGTGCTTTCTTCACGTGACACGTGACTCTCGTGTTTCTCGCACGTCGTGACCTTTCCAGGTTAGCCCTCTCGTAGTCTTACCCGAGGTCAGTGTTGTGTCGTGTGCACTACGTTCTAGTCGTGTGTGTGTGGTCGTGTCTAGAAGAGCATGCATGGCAATCGAGTCATGTATGCTTTAGAGCGTCGGTGTCTGTCTAGGTTCTTCCTAGGCTTTTTGCCCGTCTTTGTAGGCCCGACAGATCGGCAACTCCTGACCTTGTCAGATCAGAGTTCGCCTTCCTATTGCTACCTGGAGTAGTTTGGGGAGCCGAGGTTAGTCTGGCAGCCGTGCTTGTTCGGTACAGCTTTTCCCTTTTCTTTGAGCTGTTTCTACTCCTTCCGTTCCGGTTTTCTTTTACAGCTTTCTAGTGGTAGTTTTCCTGCTTTACTACTACTGCTGTTTTAGCTGTTGTTCTGTGTTACTGCGTTGTTTTTCAGTGGGGATCTGCGTGACCCCTACTGGGCCAGTGACACGAGGCTCACCCCTGCTTTTCAGGTGGGTGACGTCGTTCTGCTTCTGCGATGCCTGGTGTGGCGTGTCTGTAGCTTCCAGCGGTACCTGCGTCGGGCTTCCCCCGACCTCAGTGTACATCCTTCCTTTCTGTTGACTGTACTGCTTGTCTTTCCTTTGGACTGGACTCTGGTATAATTGCTAAATTGAAATTGTTAATTAAAAAGTAATTTTATTTCTGCTACTTTAGCAAACCGATCTAATGAAATTTAATTACTTACTGTTATATCTCTGTGGCTTCAATGTACTCTACACATGCCTTTTATCCCTTCGGAGCTTTACCGCTCTTGGGAGGCCTCGCGGGTTCCAAGTGGTATCGGGTCTACTCGGTAGTTCTATCGGGTATATCCGGTATCCGGGATCCGGGTCGTCACACATGGCCCACTCGGAAACCACCTTCTGGAGAAACCCACAACGTGCGAGAAAGACCCAGCGCACCCATGCCAACTCACAACGACTTAATCTAGCGAGAACACGAAAGCCTGGGACACATGGGGTCACCCGTACCCACTAAACCTATGGGCACGTTAATCGAGACACCATTGCACCTCTAGACACCCCCGAAAATACAGACACAGAACCCCGGGGGTGTCCGGGACATCCACGAGACTGAAGGTCAACCACTGGGTCACAACCGGGTCGACCGGAGACCAACACACACAAAGCGGACACGACGAGCATGAAGAATTGCCTAGCGGTCCTCTCTGGACCGTTAGGGAGCCTAGCGGTCTTCACCAGGACCGCAAGGGCTGGCCTGGCGGTCTATCGCGAGACCGCAAGGAGCCCAAAACACTAAAACCTCAAGCGGTCACCATAGGACTGCCAGGAAGGATGGCAGTTGTCCCCCTGACCGTAGCCTAGCGATCAGTCGCAAGACCGCTACCCCCCCAGATATTGACTGACCCAAAACACGGACAAACGGTCACCCCTGGACCGTAAAGCATGGTGGCGGTCTTTGGCATGACCGCTAGGGGATGCGTAGCGGTCAGTCACAAGGCAGCTACCCTACTGACCTCAAACAACCAAATCTCGGTCAAACGGTCACCCCTGTACCGCAAAGCAGAGCCTAGCGGTCTTTACCAGACCGCTAGGGAGCCCTGGCGGTCCATCGTGAAATCGCAAGGCTCGAGCTGACATAGGGGGACGCAAGTGGTCTCTTCATGACCGCTTAGCACCCAAGCGGTCGCTGGAACGACCGCTAGGTCGTCCCGAGCGTGAAAACGGTGGGAACCATGAGAAAACCCATTCCACACCCCGCTCACACCCATGTGAAGGAGAAAACAAGGGGAAACTAGTCCCTAACCTCTCTAGCACCGAGAGGACCCATTTAAACCCCAAAAATGAGATAAAAACGCTAGATCCGGCTCACTCCCCAAAACATAGATTTTCCCAAAATGCTCAAATAAGCCCGCTTAGCACACCACGGCCTACAAAACTCGCGGAAAATGAAGTACACGAGCTGAGGGTCCATCTCCCTACCTCCACTAAAGATTTGACGTGCTGAGGACGCCGATCCGCGAAGAAAACATAGTTAAAGCTCCACCGGCTCGCGATCCCACGAACCGCCTCCACCATCGCGATCCTCGCTCCATCCTCGCCCCTCCACGCCCCACGATCCTCATCGCCTCGCCTCTGTCCACCTTCATCGGCCGCCGGAGAAGAGAGGGAGAGAGGAGAGAGCATGAGAAGAGAGAGGGAGGGAAGAGAGAAAATGAGATATGGGGAGAGAGAAAAGGATGTTAATATATATAGAAAAACCCAAAATTTTCAAAAATTTAGAAAAATTCTAAAAATTACCTCCGCGATCCTCGGAAAGAGGACAACACATTGGTCACGTCCCAGAGTTGAAGAACGCAACGGTTCACCATGTACAGAGTTTCGAAGGTACATCAGGGAAAAACACGCGTAAAGTATAAAACACACTCCGAGAATCACAAAAATGATCCGAAAAATATCCAAAAAGTTTGAGGCAATATACCGTGGGTCACTGGAATCCATCGTAAGCTAGCCCTCGGGACTTCCACGCTTAGCTCAGGTCATAGGATGTTTCCGCTTCCGTGCACATCCTGCTATTTCAGGGCCGTCTCGGAGTTCTCTCTGTGGATGACGTACCCAATTTACTCCCCCCCCCCCAAAGCTCCAGGACCGAGAGAGGTGCTATCAATTTTTTCTCAAAATTGTGTACTTAAATAAATCACGGGTTATATCAATTAGAATTTTTTGCTACCCGCCCTCAAAATCCTCAGAGATCTGCTGCCTCGTAGCATGCTCTCTGAAGGACTCTTCACCTAAGGGGTGGAAATTGACGGCTCCCACGGCCAGCAACAATACGATGCACAATGCAACTGGAATGGGATAATCCCGCGGTCAGCAGAATTCTCTTTGCAGGCTAGCTCTCAGAGTTTTCTCTACCCAATTATGGGATATGGAGCAGCCGGTCTCGGCTTACTCTAATTTAAGGGGCTATCTCATATTTTTTGTGGATGCGCTTCCAATTTTTCACCCCCAAAACTCGGGTCTAGGGGAGGTGCTGCCAAATTTCTCTCAGAATTGTGGACTTAACTTGATGGGAATCGACGCCGAGCATGTACTTTTTCTTTTACATTTATGTCCTTTTAGTTTGTGTTTATATCCTTGGGAAAGTATGTACGCAATTGTACGGCTTTGTAAGCCAATGCGTCATTCCCACGGATTGTGTGGGTTTCTATGTAATTTGTCAGTAGGACAAGCAAGGGGGCCCCCAGCCCTTTCCCATTGGTCCATGTCATCCATGTGGGGCTGGTCAACCATCCTAGGTGGCCATCTAGAAGGGTTGAATGCCATTTGACCACATGGGAGACAAGTGGCTTAATTAGTCCAAGGTGGGTTACCTACCTTACCTACCCATTCAACCCCCATTAACCATGGTCAAGGGGGTGCCCCTCTCCCCTTAGTATTTTATTAATTTTTGTGTGTCATTCACACTTAATCCCAGCCCTTCAATCCCCAACCCTTGATCCAAGGGTCCACATTAGATTAGAATGGTAGCATATATAAGCTTGTATTTTCATGAGAAAATCAATGAAAAATCAGAATTTTTGTTGAATGGCCAAGAGCTTGGTGCGCCCCCAGCCCTCTCCCCTCTGGTTCCTCTCCTCCAACCTTAAGTTCTAGAGTGTTTCTACCTCCTATACCCTCCCCTCTATCTCCGGTGATCATCTGTGCCGCCACCGCCGCCGTTCGTCCCGCCTTCGAGCCGCCGCGAAACCGTTCTCGGTGTTCTATCCTGCTGGACAGGGGTCTCTTCCTGAAATTACTACTTTCAGCCACGGCCTCTTCTTGGTCTGCAATTTTTATGGTGTGTTCTTCCCTTGTATCCCAAGCTCCACCTAACTTTTCACGCCCAAATTCCATCGTTTAGTATTTTCTCATTTTCGTGCATCTTTCATTCCTAGTTCTGTTTTGTCTCTGTCTACAGTGACAGTAGCCCTGTGTCTCCCACCTCCGGCCATCTTTTTGATTTGTCCAAACCCTCCCAATTTTACTGGGAGTTCTTTCCATCACCCCCTACATCCACAAAGTTTCTTAATTTTTTATCAGCCTTCTATCTATTTTTAGAAATTCATGTTCTTCCTCAGCTACAGTGTTGTCAGTCAGATCCCAGATCCGACCACCCTCCACTTCCAAAATCAGAACAACTCAGCACCACCTCCAAATCTAGATCCAAAAATAGTCCTGCTTTCCTTACTTGATTTCCTACAACTTTCATGAACAAGTCGAAGTCTGAATCTGAGGTCTTCATATCGGTCAAAGGCAATCCACAGGAAAGTTCTCTGCTGACCTGAGATTTTAGGAACTGTACAACAGCAACCTTCAGAATTCGCCAATCAGAAGTATATGCTTGATTATTTTTCTTTAATCACCTTCGGTTGAATCCCTTCGAAGCATCTTTCCAACGGCGCCAGTTTCGTCGCATTCCGACGTCGGGGCTGATCTCAGCGTCCGTTGTCGCCGGAGCGCGCGCCGGAAAACAGAACCGGCAGATCCGTGGCCGGTCATTCCGACCGGTGCCGAACGGAGCCGCCCGGCCTCCGGCCGGCGAACCAGCGTGCCGCCAGCCCGGGGAGCGCTTCCCTAAGTGTCCCCACTACAGCGGTTCCATCGGGTCCCACACGGCCCCTCCGGACAGCACGTGGGCCCCACAGCCACAAGTTCGGGTGCCGCCGAAGAGACGCGAGAAGCCGCCCGTCAACCCGAATTCGGTCCTCCCGGGCCCATTTGTGTAGCCCTTTACCTCCCTGCGTGGAGTGGGCAATAATTCATTTGCTGTAATATGGTGTATTAATTGTCCCGGGAGTACGAGTTTCGGCCGGGTCCGTCTTCCCCACGCCGGGCGCGTGGAGGTATCGTTTTCGCTCCCTTCTCGGCATTTTGCTTACTTCATATATATTTGTTTATGCCGCTGCTAGAGAGCATGTGTAGGGATATCTAGCTCGCTTTATATGTTCATTACCGCTGCTGCGAGAGAGTACGTGACCGTCCCGTGACCCGATTCGGGCACAAAAGAGAGCCGATCACCCTAGCTCATTGTCGGTTTCTCAACCGCGCACATCCGACGCTTCCCTCATTAAGGGGCATTCACGAGCTTGTCGTGTCCGTGGTCTCGTCCCGCATCAATTTGGTATCAGAGCGAGTTGAGTCTAGGGTGTCAAAAAGAAAAAAAAAGGTGTCATTTACGTCTAGTCATTAGTCATTTACGTCGAGTCGTGTTTAGGGTCATCATTGTTTCAAAACAAAAAAAAAGTGTCTTTTTGCATCGCATCCCTTTACTCGGTATATCAAAAGGGGTTGTCCGAACGCTAGACTATGCCTATCGGGAAGGCCACACACTTACGCGAGTGATCTTCGGATCGATTAACTCCACCACGTACCGAGTCTTGGTTTACGTCAGGGTCCTTAGTGTGCATGCATTCCAAACTTGCATAGTCGGTCTAGTGTCTTGTCACCGTGTGTCTGCATGTCCATGTCCGCTACCCATGGCCGTTCCCCAAGACCATACGTCCGAGTGGTCAACCTTTGTGGCCAAAGTCAATGTCCTCATGGACCGAGCCCTTGGTTTTACCCCTCTCACTATGAAAGTCGCTCTACCCAACGGGTCCACAACGGAACTCCATTTCACCGATAGGGAGTCGGGTAATTGGGTTTCTCTTGACATCGTGGAGTCTCTCTCCAAGACAGGCGAGATTGTCCACGATGGTGATTTTGCTTTTGTTGAGTTCTATAAGAGGATCAGATCTGTTCTCTACACCGATGGTGCATGGTGCAGGATCGGCACACTTGCTGGTTCATGCATCATTTTAGGGCAAAAGTGGTTAGGAGAGAGAAGGGCCAATCTTGACTGGGACAAGAGGACTTGCACCTTATGCCCACCTTACCTACCCGGTAAGATCACCCTTAGGGACCCCGTATGTCCAGCCACCCAGCCCCAGCGGCCCACTCAACCTTCGGATTTGCGCTTGGAGCCACCTCATCCCGAGCCACCTGTATTTCTAACGGGTACATTATACATCGCCGAGCCGCTTCTTAGTTGGCTCAAGGATGGCTTGGTCCCACTCCCTTACCCGTCTATGGACCCTACCCTACCTTTAGTGCCCGCCAACTCCTACCATACTACGTTCCGATCTCGTCACCATGTTGACACATTGGGTGATCTTATCCTTGGTTTAGGTTGGCAATGGCAGTTGACACATATGTTGGCCCGAGGTTTCGACCAACCCACGAGTCGTAGCTTCACCCATCCGGCCTTCGGGTCCATTACCTCCGAGTGCACCGTGGGTTGTGTCACCACGGAGGTTCTTCTACTTCTCCCGCTACCGGATGAACCCGACTTCATGACTTTGCTTCCGAGGGAGGAGTCATATTTCCTATACACGGTCCCATCTACCATGACGGAGGAAGGTGACCACCCGCACCTTCAAGAATTTCACGATTGGGACCATGTCATGTTGGAACCCACCATAAGGGGTCATACCTTCTTTGATCCCTTTGACCCCTTCCCTAGTGGATCCCTAGACCCTTCATATTCCCTTCACTTCTTCGGGGAAGTCCACCTTCATACCCCTTTCCTACGGGTCGGGTCCTCCATACCCACCAAGCCCGTCCACGATACACCTACATCCGGCTCTTCCACACCCGACTTTCCTAGCCCACTCAAGTCTCCTAAATCTAAAGGGCCGTCCATGCATGACTGGGTCATACTTGGATGTTTAGGTGTTTCCCATACCACCCATCTCCGGTTACATAACATGCATGCATGGCACACATTCGGGTGTCCTGGTCCGCCGTCACCTATGTTCGGGTCGGACTAACAATAGGTGTGTCTAGAGTCATGCATGAGTCGGTTTCTTATTTGTGTGGTTTGTTTGGTTTGTGTGTCGTTTGTTTATCTGCATGCATCTTGTGCAAGCTCGTTGTCGTTCTCTTATGAGTAAGAGGCGAGTGGACTCACTTGATGAGTATGGGATCGTTCCACATCCATACCTAGATCAGTCACCTATAGGGACTCAGCGGTGATTCCTAGTGAGTCTTCGAGCTGTTTTCTTCCCTTTTGAGAGTGCCCCTTCGGAGTGACCACCTTTAGCCCATAGCAGTTCGTATATCGAGGATATATGGAATGAGCAGGTGACGATCACTTGGAGCGGAGCATACCCGCGCTACTTGGCACGGTGACAGATCCGCCGGAGTACTCGAGCATCCCTACCCCTACTCGACGGGGTCGAGTTCCTCCCACCCGGGGAGAGTTGATGGGAATCGACGCCGAGCGTGTACTTTTTCTTTTGCATTTATGTCCTTTTAGTTTGTGTTTATATCCTTGGGAAAGTATGTACGCAATTGTATGGCTTTGTAAGCCAATGCGTCATTCCCACGGATTGTGTGGGTTTCTATGTAATTTGTCAGTAGGACCAGCAAGGGAGCCCCCAGCCCTTTCCCATTGGTCCATGTCATCCATGTGGGGCTGGTCAACCATCCTAGGTGGCCATCTAGAAGGGTTGAATGCCATTTGACCACATGGGAGACAAGTGGCTTAATTAGTCCAAGGTGGGTTACCTACCTTACCTACCCATTCAACCCCCATTAAGCATGGTCAAGGGGGCGCCCCTCTCCCCTTAGTATTTTATTAATTTTTGTGTGTCATTCACACTTAATCCCAGCCCTTCAATCCCCAACCCTTGATCCAAGGGTCCACATTAGATTAGAATGGTAGCATATATAAGCTTGTATTTTCATGAGAAAATCAATGAAAAATCAGAATTTTTGTTGAATGGCCAAGAGCTTGGTGCGACCCCAGCCCTCTCCCCTCTGGTTCCTCTCCTCCAACCTCAAGTTCTAGAGTGTTTCTACCTCCTATCCCCTCCCCTCTATCTCCGGTGATCGTCTGTGCCGCCACCGCCGCCGTTCGTGCCGCCTTCGAGCCGCCGCGAAACCGTTCTCGGTGTTGTCCTGCTAGATAGGGGTCTCTTCCCGAAATTCTTGCTTTCAGCCACGGTCTCTTCTTGGTCTGTAATTTTTATGGTGTGTTCTTCCCTTGTATCCCAAGCTCCACCAAAAGTTTCACGCCAAAATTCCATCTTTTAGTATTTTCCTATTTTCGTGCATCTTTCATTCCTAGTTCTATTTTGTCTCTGTCTACAGTGATAGCAGCCCTGTGTCTCCCACCTCCGGCCATCTTTTTGATTTTTACAAACCCTCCCAATTTTACTAGGAGTTCTGTGCATCACCCCCTACATCCACAAATGTTCTTAATTTTTTATCAGTCTTCTATCTATTTTTAAAAATTCGTGTTCTTCCTCAGCTATAGTATTGTCAGTCAGATCCTAGATCCGACCACCCTCCACTTCCAAAATCATAACAAATCACTACAACCTCCAAATCCAGATTCAAAAATAGTCTTGGTTTCCTTACTTGATTTCCTATAACTTTCATGAACAAGTCGAAGTTTTAATTCAAGGTCTTCATATCGGTCAAAGGCAATCCACAGGAAAGTTCTCTCCTGACCTGAGATTTCAGGAACTGTACAATAGCAACCTTTAAAATTCTCCAATCAGAAGTATAGGCTTGATTATTTTTCTGTAATCACCTTGGGTTGAAGCCCTTCGAAGCATCTTTCCAACGGCGCTAGTTTCGTCGCATTCCGACGTCGGGGCTGATCGCAGCGTCCGTTGTCACCGGAGCGTGTGCCAAAAAATAGAACCGGCAGATCCGTGGCCGGTCATTCCGACCGGTGCCGAACGGAGCCGCCCGGCCTCCGGCCAGTGAACCAGCGTGCCGCCAGCCCGGGGAGCGCTTCCCTAAGTGTCCCCACTACAGCGGTTCCATCGGGTCCCACACGGCCCCTCCGGACAACACGTGGGCCCCACAGCCACAAGTTCGGGTGCTGCCGAAGAGACGCGAGAAGCCGCCCGTCAACCCGAATTCGGTCCTCCCGGGCCCGTTTGTGTAGCCCTTTACCTCCCTGCGTGGAGTGGGCAGTAATTCATTTGCTGTAATATGGTGTATTAATTGTCCCGGGAGTACGAGTTTCGGCCGGGTCCGTCTTCCCCACGCCGGGCGCGTGGAGGTATCGTTTTCGCTCCCTTCTCGGCATTTTGCTTACTTCATATATATTTGTTTATGCCGCTGCTAGAGAGCATGTGTAGGGATATCTAGCTCGCTTTATATGTTCATTACCGCTGCTGCGAGAGAGTACGTGACCGTCCCGTGACCCGATCCGGGCACAAAAGAGAGCCGATCACCCTAGCTCATTGCCGGTTTCTCAACCGCGCACATCCGACGCTTCCCTCATTAAGGGGCATTCACGAGCTTGTCGTGTCCGTGATCTCATCCCGCATCATAACTAAAATAAGTTAATTCCAAAATATGAGCCGAGCAATTGCTGTAATGCTAAAACAGCGCCATCAAGCCCAAAAACAAGAAATGATGTTGAACGAAGAATCAATGGGCCACCGAGGACTGTCGCAATGCACACAACCAGAATAAAGAGACCCGAGGTCATGCTGACACTCAAGGCACCATGGGTGCATCATGTCTGCATAAACCCCTTGCTGGCTCCCTATGAGCAGCCATAGAACCGCCCCATGTAATTACCATGAGTCCAAGTGTGTCATACGATTTGCATACTAACCGAGCTACTCACTACGCCGAGCCACCCCTCACACTCTCCCTCTCGGTCATGTGTCGAGTGCCAAGCTACTCTCTCGCTGCCTCTCACACTCTCACTCATGTTGAAACATCCATAACCCATACTCAGGTGCTTTCCTACATACTACACCTATAGCAAGCACAAACAAAAATGTCCAAGGCATTCCACCGAGTGAGTCGACAGGGGATACGACCAAAAAATACGAGCGGATGGAACCTTTGATAGATTGGGCATGCTATAGTTACTCGGCCATGCTACAGTGCTAAGACATGCTACAGTGCTCGAACTTGCTATAGTGCTCGACCATGCTACAGTGCTCGGATGTGCTATAGTACTTAGACATGTTATAGTGCTCAGACATGCTGCAGTGCTTGACATACTATAGTGCTCGGACATGCTACAGTGCTCAGACATGCTATAATGTTCGGACATGCTACAGTGCTCAGACGTGCTACAGTGCTCAGATGTGCTACAGTGCTCGGGCATGTTGCAGTGCTTGGACGTGCTACAGTGCTCGTGCATGCTACAGCAGCTCGGACAAAACGCTTTCAAAGTGGGGTCACCTCTGGGTGTCGACACCTTCGTGCTTCTTACGCAGTGGCCTTTGGCCCTTTCTGCATGTCAAAAGAAATAAATGAAAACAAGATGTGATAATAATAAAATGGATTGACAATAACAAGATAATAACGCAAGAATACTAATGGTGTGAACCTTTATAAAAGATGATAATGCACAGATAGCAAAAGAAAATAAAATCAATAAACACACAACAAAAATAAAAGAATAAAACAATAAGGCCCTCACCTCTTTCGGGCCCTATGCATGGGGATATTAATAAAACCTTCACGGGTCATGCTTGAGCCTTGGGATCATCCCATCATGGTCATAGTTTGACCTCGTTTTGGGCCAACAACCCGCCGTGTTCAAATGAGTTTTCATCGGGATCTAATTCCGGATATCAAACTTGCCAAATTTCCGGCCGACATATGTTTATAAAATGGGACGCTTGTTTTTTTTATATGGCCAATATCCCAATTATAAACTTGAGTGAGGGATTATCGGTTTAGCAACCCGACGTCCTGATTTCTGTTGCAGCTAGGATGCCCGGTTTTGCATTGGAATGTCAAGGAAAGAGAGGGAAGGAGCTCATGAATACATTATGCTTCATTCTGCTCAGTAACTTCCGAAATTTACCAAAACTACAATAGTACAAGTGCATATTCAAATGCCCAAACTACACATGTACAGTGAGAATTCTGAAGCTTTTCCCCCCGTCTTCTAGTTGACAAAGTGGGTAAGAGAGAGAGAGAAATACATGGAGAGATCCATCCATCATGGCCGTCTTCCCCTCCAGCGCATTGACATGTCTGCCTTAAACTTTGCAGTTTGAAGAATAAAAAGCATCTGCAAACTCTTCATCAGGCAGAGACTGGATGAGAACCTGCTGAGTCTAAGAATAGATTTAAGTTAACCAACCAAATCCTGTGCCTTCCAACATTGTACTGGAACTAATAGCCACGGCTGCCCAGCAGCAGTCTCCAGAGACCATGTTCTGCCAAACATCACCCATCTTCACTGAGACAGAGGTCATGGATGGAGATCAGGTGGCCTTCGTCAAGATGGCCAAAGATAAGCGATATTCCACCATTCACAATGTTGCACCTTGAATTCTACTCCTTCAATCAATGTGGCCATAGGATCCGGCGGATGGGTTGGAGTTCTGGTCACACTGACCCCTCCAAGCATTTCCACCATCAGAACTACTACAGGCCTGGTTTGGCAGAACATTGTTTCCTCCAATATCGCCATCCAAGCTCATCTGATGTACTTCCTGAGGCGACAATATCCTGATACATCGAACACGCTCACAAATTCCTCCCAAGGATCATCACAAACAAGCAAGACATCACTTTCATGATCAACATAGACCAGTTTCCATCCAATCCTTTGTCTGTCTTCAAGCTGCCCCTCAATGCTGAACATTCGAGCAAGATCCTGCTTCAGCTCATCATAGCCCAAATAGCGAGTGATATCTATTGATCTACCAATCGCTCCACGTTTGTACACCTTAGTGTATGTACGCATCCTCTGAAATTGGGGTGGTGGTGCCCATGAGCACTTGTTCAATAAGCTGCTATCATTAATGGTGGAGTCAATAGAAATGAATCCCACATCTGGAACCCCAAAAGACTGAGAAACAATTGATGTTGACAGTTCTGCCTGAGCTTCCTTGGAGCCTCTGTAATTGGGGATAACATTGTTTGAAGTGAGATTATTCTGATAGTCTTTCCTAGAGCTTATGCTTTTTGCTAGCAAGGGATCACTAGGCATTGGTATCCCTAGAGGGTTATCAATGTTTACTCCAAAAAGGACATTGTTTCTTGGATCAGAAGCTGGAACTTCACTTTCCTGCACACCATCTCTAAAAAATAATGATTGTTGACTGAACGAAGGTAATGGAAGACTTGGTTGCAACTGTTGATCTGTCTGAGAAAGACACTGAAGTTGCTGAAGATGATGCATCCAAGTAATCCATCGGAACTGTGTTGCTGATATATGATTGTGGAGGAAGAGTTGCCTGGTTTTGTGACTTGGGGATGGAAACTGAAGGTTTTACCTCAGGTTTCTGCAAATCTTTGGCAACATTTGTACTTGCAGGGAAGGCTTCAAAAGAGACAGGACTCAACATGGTAACAGCAGACTGAGACACATCTGTTATGGCTGTGCAACAGTGTCTTGTTCACGATCGCCTGAGGAATGACAGGACCATTGTTTGTTGAAGGTGATGTAGAACAGGATGGGGCATCTTCGGTTAGTACTGACTGTGTTCCTCCAGAAAGCAAACTGCCAACTGTTGAGGGCAAATTGGTATATGGTTGAGGGTGGTTAAACCCATTCATCTCAGTATGAATAACTTGAGGTGTCAGGAGTTTTTGTTGCGGTTGGTGCTGCATAGACTGAGAAAATTGTATGCTTACTGCAGTATTCTTTGTACTCTGATGTTGGGTTACGTGTTGTTGGGGAAGTGAATGCGTGTTTGGCAATTGTTGTGCTATTTCCAGTGGCGTCTTCTGCTGCTCAGGGGCATGTTGCGGCTGTTGGAACACGGGTTGTGCCAAGAGAGACTGCTGCTGCTGTTGCTGTTGCTGCTGAAGTTTCTGCAGAAGTTGCAGTTGAATTTGTTGTTCTGATAGCTGCATCTGCTGATTTGCTTGGTGAATGAGCTGCACTGGCATCCTACTTTGCAGAAGCTGCTGTTGTTGCTGTTGCTGTTGTTGCTGCTGCTGCAATGGTTGTTGAGGGTGCAGCAGCTATTGCTGTTGGGACTGTTGATGTAGCTGACTAAGTTGGGAGCTGGTCTGTGGAGGCTGGTTGTTATGAATCTGAGGCTGCTACTGTTGGATCTGATTCTGGACCAACATTGGATGCTGTGGAAGATTCTGATTTTGATTCAAAGGTAATGTTTGATTGACAGCCAATTGCTGCTTCTGCTGCTGACCAATGTCTCGCACCTGTTGTACTGAAATTGTAACTATTCCTGGTTGGTTTGAAGGAGTCGTCAGCTTTGAGAGCTGATCAATTTGTTGAGTTTGTTGGAGAGGCTTTGGTGCATTGAACTGTATATTATTCTGCTACAGGACCTGAGCTTGCAAACCAAGTTGTTTTGAGAGATCTGCAGCACTATAATTTTGTAGGACAGGTCCAGTCAACGATCTCAAAAAGTCAGGCTGAATGGATGAGTTAGCAAGTGAAAAATTTTGCATGTTCATCCACTGAACCAAGCTTAGGCCAGGCATGGCAGCATTTTGAGATTGAGTCCTTCATGCAGATCTCATCACCTAACCAGGGCATTGCTCTCTTGAAAAAGTTCTCCATGTCCATTGAGTCATCCTCTGGCATTCCTGGTTGCCTGGGCCGCATAGATCTGAAGAACGGTTGGGGCAGATGAAAAAGGGAGCTTGCACTGGTTCGATCTCCCACATGGAGACCCTGCTTCTCCATTCACCAGCTGCAGACTCATCCCATCCAACCTGAAGATTACGCCACTTTGAAGTTTTCCACCTGACAGGATCAAGATCACTGATACCTGTTATAGTACCCATATACCTCCTTGTACCTGACTCCTCAGTCTCAAGCATCATTCGGAAGCGCATCCCCAGAGTTATTTGATTACTATAAATCGCCTTGTTGTATTTGGAAAAAGGAATTACAAATTCTGAGGGACTAGCTCTTGGATTGTAAAACACTGTGAAGGGACTGTGGTTTGCATACGCATGGGCTGCCGCAGCCAGGATACCAATTTGCATACTGTCACTTGACAAGACTAAAGATGATATGTTGGTGGGTTGCCTGTTTGCACATCTGATCCCCAAGAGAAGATGTTATTTTTCATCCCTAATGAATAAGACAGAATCCCCAGCAAGAAGCCTCTTCCCACTCACAAATAGGCTCCAGCCGGTTGTGAGCAAGTGTCGCTTTGGCTGACCTCGATAGATATGGCGGAAATTCCAAACGTTATCATGCAGGTCTCCTGCTTGCAGTTCTTGAGTAGGGGGCTGCATCGAGAAATCAAGAGGAGGGAAGATCTTCTCTGCTGCACGATGAGGTACAGAGAAACCTCCATGTGTGCTTGTATCACTTGCCGTCAAAGTTTTACAGAAGAATTCAGTTTGTGGCCTAATTGATTTCAGTGAAAGATCTGATGCCAAGAATGTCTCCTTGTCATTTGTGTTGACAGGCTGAAGCGTCATTTGAGCATACACTTCATCAGTCTCTGGATCCGCATGAAGAGTGACATTGTGAAGAAGGCAAATCATCTTCCATGGAATGTTTGTGTAGTTTGGGATTTGAACATCGGCGCTCTTCTGCATAGTAGCTGCGACCTGCTCGTTGTGGCCCTGGGGGAAGTAGACGACGAGGGTCCCTGCTTGTGGCAGGTTCACCAGGGGCCCAGCGCATGTGTACCATAGCTCCGGGTTGATGCTCTTCCTCTCACTGGTGCCTTCGGAGGAACTCGTGCCCGCCGCCGCCGTCGTGCCACCGTTTCCCGACGCTTTCATCCTCGCGGTTAACAAAGCCTGCAAACACAGACGGCTCAGCTCATCGTGGACGGTGCCACCCCATTGCAACGCCGACGACGACTCCATGAAGAGGAACCAAAACTCAGCGCTCGGCGGCGAACAGAGCCGGGCAAGCTGTAGAGAACGGAAGTCGAGCTGCCTCGGATGCTACCAGAAGCGACAGGCCTGTTTCCTCGGTACGCCAGACACAATTCTCCCGGAGCCGGACCAGCGGATTCAACAGAACCACCACAACACCTATGGGACCAGATCAAAGGCAGCAGCTTGGTCTTGTTCTGCGAGTAGCAGGGGAAGAATTGGCGCCCCAACGACGCCGGGGCCGAGGTGGACCGACGGGGGAGGCGGCCCCCCCGGCGGGAAGGTCCTCCGGGGCTCCGGACGACCCGTGCCGTAAACGGCCGTGTGTCAGCGTTCGAATGCAGGGGAGTGGGGGACCAACGGTGGGAGCAATAGCAGGGAGAGCAAGGGGAAAGGAGGGAGGAAAGGGGGGGAGAGGCGTGCCGCCGCGCGCGGCAGTGAAATTGGGACACTTGTTCTGATATAATTTAGTCAATTAATGACCGACTATGCTCAAGAATGCCTCCTTGCTTGAGCATAGTCGGTCATGCTGAGTATGAGCAGAGCTGAGCATGACCGACTATGCTCAACAGTTTACCCCGCATGAAGGGAGACATCGAAGATGCCCTCGCAAAGACACGCTTGGCCCTCAGGGGTTGTCCCACTATGGCTATAGTCCCGCTTTGCGCCGGGCCAATACCTCGCTGACTTTGAACCGTCTTGATCGGGATTTAACTGAATATATCCTTTTCTTCAAATAGTGAATTTGCCGTGCCCCGGCATACATACGTTCCAATTTTACCGATGTATTCATGACGTTTCAGCCCGAACATTTGTCCGAACAAAGAAATGGTCAATACACGACCGACATGCCCTCGAATACCGGGTTCAACCGAATATCTTCATATCTCAAATATCAAACTTTCCGTACCCTCGCATACACTTGTCGCGGTATTGTATGAACACTTGGGACCTCTTCAACCGGGACATTTATCCGAACAATGAGAGGGTCAGCATATGACCGATATGATTCCAAAAATCCTTCTGCACCCCAGTATGGGTGTGTGGACGCACTTTTCGTTCACTTATTATGTTGTTCATTTATTTGGATGGTTGATTTATCTATTAAGTGCGTGGGCGTGCTAGTCACAAAGTGACGATTTATTATGCGCTCGATCTGACTAATCAGACGATTGTGTGGTTCGTATCGGGACCAAAACCCGCCGCGCCATTAAGGTCACGGCGTCATTTACATCCCCTCGGAGAGGGGAACACCCTTGATTAATCGCCGGGAATCAGGGCCTCAAGACCAGAAAATTATATCGAGAGAGGCAAGACGATAGCGGTCTCGAATAAGTCGGAAAGCCCTATGTCTAAGGAAGTAAGCATTCGAAATATGTCGGTCACTCAAGGGACCATTTTGATATTCAGATGAGCGTCCGGCTTCAGAAAGTCGTAATCGTCACGGAGAAAACCGGAGCATATGTATGTCGGGACACGTCAAATTTATTGTTCGAAGGGATGGGAGACATTCGGTTAAATCCCGGTTAGAGTAACATGTCGGTCGCTCAGAGGACCGTTTAATATTCGGAAGCGTCCGGCTTCAGAAAATCGTAATCGTCACGGGAAAATCGGAGCATGTGTATGCCGGGGTATGGCAAATTTATTATTCAGAGGAATGGGAAGCATTCGGTTAAATCCCGATTAGAGTGGTCGGAAATCAGTGAGTTTATTGGCCCGATGCAAGATCAAGCCGGGACCATTCTGGGGGGGCCTCCCGTGGTCCAAACGAGGCTTGCGTGGGCATCGTTAATATTTCCGGTGCCGAAGGGCAACAGGAAAGTGTCCCGAGATTAGATTCCAAAACAAAGACGTGTATAGAGATAGCTGGCTATAGGCCTAGGATGTGGGTCAGGCAATGACCATGATTAGGGTGAACCCGTGGTCTAAGCACGACCCATGAAGGTCTTATCAATATTCCCATGCAAAGGGTCCGGGGGTGACGAGAGTCTTCTCGTTCCATTCAGATTTTTGTCGGTCATTCATGGATCACTTTATGTTCGGACAAATATCCGTATTGAAGGTACGACATAAATGGAAATAAACCTGTACAAATGTATGCCAAGTTTACGGCAATCTCAATGAAAGAGCGGAAACGAATCCTAATGAAAACGAGGCCGGTTTGACAAACTATCGGCCCAGAACAATGTTGAATTACCGCCATATTAGGATGGCTCGCAAGGTCCGAACCCGACTTGGAGGGTGGCGTTAATGTTCCCTTTACACCGGGTCTTGAGGAGCAACGAGGCTGCAGAGCAGATCTCATCATTTTATTATTGTTCAAACTTTTATTATTTATTTTTTGTTATTTTACATTTTTGATGAGTTTGTTATTATTATTTAATTTTTTATTATTATTATTTTTACTATTATTATTTGCTTATTTATTTATTTATTTTATTGAGTTGGTTATTATTATTACTTATTTATTTATTTATTTATTATTATTTATTTTTTGAATTTATTATTATTATTATTATTATTTCATTATTATTGTTATTTATCCCTTCTTTGTGAGTTTGTTGTTATTGTTATTTTTTGTTGCGTTTGGGGTGTATGTGGAGGAATGGGTGAGGTGGAGAGTGAAGAGTGTGCCGCTAGGGGGGATTAGGGAGTGTACCGTTGGAAGATCTAGGAGTGTACCGCTGAACACAAGAGGGAAGCTGGGGTGTGTTGCTGGGGAGCTGGGAGTGTACCGCTGAAAGGGTTGAACTGGGAGTGAAGGGTTAAGGAAAAGTGGGGTGGAGTTCAGATGGACGGAACGAAGTTCAAGAGGTTGAACAAAGTTCAACTGGGAGTGTACCGCTGGAGGTGGAATTGGGAGTGCGTCGCTGGAGAGTTGGGAAGTGTGTCGCTGGAGGATTAGGAAGTGTGTTGCTGGGGAGCCAAGGGGAGCGTACCGCTGAAGGGTAGAGGAGGTGTGCTACTCAGAAGGCAAAGGAGAGTGTACCGCAGGGAAGAGTAGAGAATGAAACCAAGCAAAGTGCGCCGCTCAAGGAGTGGGCCAGGGTTCGAGAGAGGATCCCTTGTCTAGTTCATGTCTGATAGAGAGTCCCAAATGGTTAAGCTTTCAGTTCCCTGCCATGAGATTGAATCCCAAGTCATGTTCAGCGGTGTAGTTCCTGGAGTCTTGTTCAGTCCAAATCTTAGAGCCTTGAATAGTTCCTTTATCTTGGTTAGAATGTTTTATTGTTGCTTACTTCATTTGTTTGTTGCCCCTTTTTTGTCTTCTAACTTATTATTATTTCTGACAAAAATTCGGCAGCATCTCCCCTTAACCCGGATGATAAGAGAATAACGAGGGACATGCCCACAAGGAGTGACATGAACGAACAACTGAGGTGGGTGCCTAGGCAGCCACCTTTGGGGAAACGTCGAAAAAGTCGAAGAAAACGCCGAACGAGAAACCTTCAGATTTATATGAGCTATGAATGCATCGGAAGAATGATAATCAAGGTGTGCCGGGCTGGCAGTCTAAGAGTGTGCCGCTGAGCAGACCAGTAGGGGAGGTGTGCCGCTGAGGCAGCCAAGGAAAGTGTACTGCTAAGTAGAGGAACAGGAAGGGTGTACCGCTGAACCAACAAACGGGAAGGGCGTGCCACTGGGCGACCCAGGGGAGTCTGTGCCACTGGGCAGACAAATGAAGGACTATGCCACTAAGCAGACCCAGGAAGGTGTGCCGCTGGAGGGCCTGAGTGAGTTGATGGCTGGGAGGCTTGAGCGTATATGTGTACACTACTGGTTCTGAAGGAGGGCCAAGGAGGACGCTCTAGGCATTGAGGGGATCCAAAGTGTCAAAAGGAGAGTGGACCCCCACAGACCTGTTTTAGCAAAGGCTCAAGGGTTGTTGTACTAAGGAAAGTCCCGGGAAGGGGAAGAGACCGGCTCTGCCCCGTCCAGCCAAGGGTAAAACCCATCCACCAGGTAGGCCAGTGCCATGGGGGGGTGAGATGGAGCTAGAGGTTGGAAGGCTAGGAGCAGACGCATAAAACTCACAGATCAACGCTAAGAAGAAAGCAACAAATACAACGAAAGAAGGCAAAGCCAAAAGATGTTTCATTCATGACGAGCTCAAAATGATAAAGATCATGGCCTGAAGGCCAAACATAATGCAATACATCTAAACAGACGGGGGAGAGAAATGGGGAAGAGAAAGGGAGAAACATTTTAAGGAAAGGGTCAGGATGAGGAAGGGTGATCGTCCCCTTCACTGCCGTCCTTCCCTCTCCACTACACAACACACACTCTCTTTCTCTCCTTGCTCTCCTCTACCTTCTTTTTCTTCTCTTCTTCTTCTTCTTTTCTGCTTCTTCTTCTTCTCTGCTATTCTCTTCGAACTGGTGGCTTCGCATGCTGTCTCCCTTCTTTTCTTCTCTTCGTGGGGGCCTTTTATAGGTGTGCCGCCGAAGGGGCAGACCTCATGATGGCACTGCCATCCGAGGTTGACTTCGGTCTCCTCAATGTCAAGTGAGGATCTCCCTCATCCAACCAGAGGGTGACACCAAGGCGAGTGCTAGCCAGCGTTGAAGTGGCGGAGCTGCGCACCGAGGGGTCTGCCTAGTGACCGTTGAGTCATCTGTCGATTTGTACCGTTCGGGGGAATTCACCGCTGTGCCACTGGAAGGGCCATGCCGCTGTGCCGTTGAAGGGGCAGAGCAACTGTGCCGCTGGAGGGACCGTTTAAGTGTGCCGCTGAAAGGGCCAAGACAGTTGTGCCGCTGGAGGGCACGAATTGGGTGTGCCGCTGGGGGCAGAGAGACTGTGCCATTGGAGGGCACAATAGGGTGTACCGCTGAAGGGCTTGTTTGGGTGTGCCGTTGGAGGGCATGAAGACTGTGCCGTTGAAAGGCATGTTGAGATGTTGTGCTGTTGTGCTGCTGGCGGGGCCTTGAGGGTGTGCCGCTGGAGGGCATGAAGACTGTGCCGTTGAAAGGCATGTTGAGCTGTTGTGTCGCTGGAGGGGCCTTGAGGGTGTGCCGCTGGAGGCAGAGGAGCGTGTCGCTGGGGCAACTAGGAGTGTGCCGTTGGGGCACTTCAGGGTGTTTTTTCTTTTCTTCTTTTCTCCTTTTCATCTTCTCTTCTCTATTCTTCTCTTCTTTATTCCCCTGCACGTAAACATGGGGTGAGGATTTTTGTCCACAAATGCCCCCCAGCCGCAGACGGCGCGAGAGAGGGATGAGAGAGCGGGGCTTGCGAGTGCAGACCGACTGAGAGATTCATCAACATGATGGGGAGAGCGGGTCCGCAGACCGCAGTTAAGGTTGAGAAATCAGGCCACGTGGGCCGGAACCCAGGAAGCAGGCTATGAAAGCCGAAGCTATTGGAAAGCGGGCTATAGAAGCCGGGGTTGTGGATAGCGGGCTACGAGGGCCGAAAAGAAGGGTTTATTCCTTTAAAGGTCCGGATGACAGGTCCAAATCGAAAAGGGGTATTCGTCACCCAAAGGGGACGGAGAGAAGAGTTTATGGATTCAATGACTTAGGTGGAAGGTCCGAATCAAAAGGGATATTCGTCACCTGAAGGGACGGAGAGAGAAGTTTGTCGATTCAAAAGGGATATTCGTCACCCGAAGGACGGAGAGGATGGTTTATTCATTTAGTGAGCCAGACGAAAGGTCCGAACCAAAGTGGATGTTCGTCACCCGAAGGGATAGAGAGAGAAGTATGTTCATTTAATGACCTGGACGGCAGGTCCAAGTCAAAGGGGTATTCGTCACCCGAAGGGACGGAGAGAAGAGTTTGTTGATTCCATGATCTGGACGGAAGGTCCAAATCAAAAGGGGTATTCGTCACCCGAAGGGACGGAGGGAAGAGTTTGTTGATTCCATGATCTGGACGGAAGGTCCAAATCAAAAGGGGTATTCGTCACCCGAAGGGACGGAGAGAGGAGTTTGTTGATTCAATGATCTGGACGGAAGGTCCAAATCAAAAGGGGTATTCGTCACCCGAAGGGATGGAGAGAAGAGTTTGTTGATTCAATGATCTGGACGGAATGTCCAAATCAAAAGGGATTGTTCATGACCCTGAAGGGACGGAGAGAAGAGTTTGTTGATTCAATGATCTGGACGGAAGGTCCAAATCAAAAGGGATTGTTCGTGACCCCGAAGGGAGGGAGAGATGGTCAAGTCGCTGACACGGGCTAGTGTTAGCGCAAGTAAAAGGGGATGATTCCTTACCCGAACGGCAGGCTCGTGCCAGGGTGAAAGGTTATTTTGTTCTTTAACACGCCGGGGGAACCGGCCAGGAAAGGTCTTTTAGTTCTCCAATTAGACGAAAAGTCTACGAGCCAGATCAGAGAAAGGGAGTCCCTTATTCTTCGGATGTGTGGAGAGTCCGGGCTAAAGTGACAAGGATATGTTTATTCTCTAACCAGACGGAAGGTCCGAACCAAAGTGAAAGGCATATTTTAATTCTCTAGCCGGGCGTAAGGTCCGATCTGGAGTGGAGTGGTCTATTTGTTCTCTAGCTGGGCGGCCGACCCGAACCAAAGTGAGTGGGATCTTTTTATTCTCTAGCCGGACGGAAGGTCTAATCTAGAGTGGAAATAATCTTTTTATTCTCTGGCTGGATGGCGGGTCCGAACCAAAGTGAAAGGAATCTTTTTATTCTCTAGCCGGACGGAAGGTCCGATCTAGAGTGGAGAGAATCTTTTTATCCTCTAGCTGGACAGGAGGTCCGATCTAGAATGGAGGGGTATGTTTGTTCTCTAGTTGGACAGAAGGTCCGATCTTGAGTGGAAATGGTCTTTTTGTTCTCTAACTGGGCGGCAGGTTCTAACCAAAGTGAAGGGCTCTTTTTGTTCTCTAGCCAGACGGAAGGTTTGATCTAGAGTGAAAGGGTCTTTTTATTCTCTGGCTGGATGACAGGTCCGAACCAAAGTGAAAGGAATCTTTTTATTCTGCAGCCGGACGGGAGGTCTGATCTAGAGTGGAGGGGTCGGTTTGTTCTATAGCTGGACACAAGGTCCGATCTAGAGTGGAAATGGTCTTTTTGTTCTCTAGCCGGACAGAAGGTCCGATCTAGAGTGAAAGGATTTGATGTTCTTTAATGCGCCGGGAGCACCGACTGTGAAATTCGAACCCGGGAAAGTGGACCGCAAGGGCTAGAATCAGTGTTGCGGAAGTAGGCCGTGAAGGCTGAAATCGGGGAAGCCCACCATAGCCAAAGTTGGGAAGCTGACCACAAAAGCCGAAATTGGGGAACATGCTGCGAGAGCCCATATTGGGGAAGCGGACTATAGAAGCCGAAGTTGGGAGATTAGCGAGCTGCAAGGGCATGAAGTAGGCGGTGAGGGCCAAGATTGGGCTATACAAGCCAGAACTGGGAAAGCAGGCTACGATAGCCGAAATTGAGTTTTATTTTTTATTTTTTATTTTTTATTATTATTTATTTCTTTATTCAATGATGCAGGCATTCGTCAGTAGGCATAACATAAGTATAAATAAGACAACTCCCTCTATATGGGATGGGATAGGGACATCGCCCATAATTCACAGACACGGTGCGGGCCAGAAGGCACAACTAAGGGGTGGTGCACCCGTCAAGAGGATATCGCATGTCTTACGTGCATAGCTTAAATTCACGCATTTCACCCAAGGCAACTCTTTGTGGAGTGGAGGAGCAAACGTGTGAGCAAAAGGCCCTAAACACAGGGATATGCAGGTTTTCTAAGCAACACTTCGAGGATTACTCTAGCGCCTACACATGAGTTTCAGGCTCTCGATTTTGGTAGCTTTGCACAGCCCCCATCTATTTCTTTTGGTAGCGGATTTCACCGTTCGGCGCGAGTCTCCTCATGTGTCTCAATGGGGATTCCCGGCTACTAGGATTCATCCTTATTGTATAATTCTATTGCAGATTCCACCGTTTGACGCGAGTTTCCTCATGTATCTCAATGGGGATTCCTGGCTATGAGGCCTCATCCTTATTGAAGTTCGCTTCACCATTTCGCATGAGTCTCCTCATGTGTCTCAATGGGGATTCCCGGCTACTCAGATTCACGTTTCTCTCTTTTTTTTTGCATCATCATTTTTTTTAAGTGGGGGTGGGCAGTTTTTTCCTCACGATTACCATTCACACAAGTGTAGAAATTCAAGCATCCGTAGAGTGCTAAGAAGAAAGTCGGGCAATCCCTATGGTTGAAGACCATTAGACACATTGAGTGCAGGGTGGGGGAGTGTTGCCTCAGGTTTATTTTGTGAGTTGGGCTTAGCAATTTAGCCATGACTCTTCCTCTTGACGTGTGCGCCCGCCATAATTGGGTTCCTTTCGAGCGTACACCGCGATGCACGTGCATCCGGAATTGGGGTAACATTATTATTTAGCAAGGAAATGTGGTCCTAGAAAATTCTGAAGAAGTGTATTATTCTATATTATAAGCAGGCATGCAAACAAGGCAACCAAGCATTTTTGTCACTTTTTTTTCTCTTTTCTCTTTTTTTTTGCGTAAGAACATACTGTCGTTACATATATGTATCTTGTAAGTGGTAGTAGAGGTATTAGGGAAGCAGATCACATAGGGTCGAAAGGAAACTAGGGAAGCGAGCTGCAAGAGCCAAAGATATTGGGAAGCAGACTACAAGAGTCAAAATTGGGAAGCAGGTTAGAAGAGCCAAGGGTATTGGGAGGCGGGGTGCAAGAGCCAAAATTGGGAAGCAGGCTACAAGAGCCAAGGGTATTGGGAAGCGGGCTGCCAGAGCCGAAGTTACGGGAAGCGGGCCGTGAAGGCCAAATTCTGGGAAGCAGGCTACCAGAGCCCAAGGTTTTGGGAAGCGGGCTGCAAGAGCCAAAATTGGGAAAGTAGGCTACGAGAGCCCGGAAGCAGGCTACAAAGGCCAAAGGTTGGTGAAGTGGGCTATAGAAGCTGAAACTAGGAAAGTGGGCTGCAAGAGCTGAAGTTTTGGGAAGCGGACCGTGAAGGCCGAATTCTGGGAAGCAGGCTATAAAAGCCAAAGGTATGTGGGCTGCAAGAGCTGAAACTGAAAAGTGGGCTGCGAAGAGCCGAAGTTTGGGAAGCAGGCTACAAGAGCCAAAGTCGAGAAGCGGACTGCGAGGAGCCGAATCTGGGGAGCAGGCTACAAGAGCCAAGATTGGGAGAGCGGGCTACAAAAACCGAAGTTGAAAAGTGGGCTGCGAAGAGCCGAAGTTTGGGAAGTAGGCTACAAGAGCCAAAATTGAGAAGCGGGCTGCAAAGTGCCAAAGTTGGGAAAGAGGGCTACGAGAGCTGAGAAGTAGGCTACAACGGCCGAAGGAAAGCAGGCTACAAGAGCCGAAGTTGGGAAAGCGGGCTATAAAAGATGAAGCTGAGAAGCGGGCTGCAAAGCTACAAAGAGTCGAGGTTGGGAAATCGAAAAGTAGGCTAGAAGGCAAGAGATATTGGGAGCGGGCTAACAAGCTGAGAGATGTTAGAAGTCGGCTATAAAGTCAAAAGATATCGGAGAGCACAGTGGAACGGATGGATTAATCCTGATAGTGGGCCTTGGCCGAAATGGCTGAGCCGAAGGGCGTCGGGTAGCGGGATGTGAGAGCCGAAGAAAAGGGTCTCTTTATTCTCTGGCCAGGGAAGGGATCCGGACCAAAGTGAAAGGTCTATTCTTTGATTCTCTGGCTGGGAAGGATCTAAACCAGAGTGAAATGTTGATTCTTTAATTCTCTGGCCGGGGAAGGATCCGAACTAAAGTGAAAAGTTGATTCTTTAATTCTCTGGCCGGGAAAAGATCCGAACCAAAGTGAAGGGTTGATTCTTTAATTCTCTAGTCATGGAAGGATCCGAACCAAAGTGAAGGGTGGATTCTTTAATTCTCTGGCCGGGGAAGGATTCGAACCGAAGTGAAAAGTTGATCCTTTGATTCTCTGGTCGGGGAAGGATCCGAACCAGAGTGAAAGGTTTATTCTATGATTCTCTGGCCTGGAAAGGATCTGAATCAAAGTGAAAAGTTGATTCTTTAATGCTCTGGTCGGGAAAGGATCCGAACCAAAGTGAAAGGTTGATTCTTTAATTCTTTTGTCGGGGAAGGATCCGAAGCAGAGTGAAAGCTTTATTCTATGATTCTCTGGCCGGGAAAGGATCTGAACCAAAGTGAAAAGTTGATTCTTTAATTCTCTGGTCGGGAAAGGATCCGAACCAAAGTGAAGGGTTGATTCTTTAATTCTCTGGTCGGGAAAGGATCCGAACCAAAGTGAAGGGTTGATTTTTTGATTCTCTGGCCGGGGAAAGATCCAAAGGGTTGATTCTTTAATTCTATGGCTGGGGAAGGATCCGAACCAAAGTGAAAGGTTGATTCTTTAATTCTCTGGTCAGGGAAAGGATCCGAACCAAAGTGAAGGGTTGATTCTTTGATTCTCTGGCCGGGGAAAGATCCGAACCAAAGTGAAGGGTTGATTCTTTGATTCTCTGGCCGGGAAAGGATCCAAACCAAAGTGAAAAGTTGATTCCTTAATTCTCTGGTCGGGAAAGGATCCGAACCAAAGTGAAGGGTTGATTCTTTAATTCTCTGGTCGGGAAAGGATCCGAAGCAAAGTGAAAAGTTGATTCTTTAATTCTCTAGTCGGGAAAGGATCCGAACCAAAGTGAAGGGTTGATTCTTTAATTCTCTGGCCGGGGAAGGATCCGAACCAAAGTGAAAGGTTGATTCTTTAATTCTCTGGCCGGGGAAAGGATCCGAACCAAAGTGAAGGGTTGATTCTTTGATTCTCTAGCCGGGGAAAGATCCGAACCAAAGTGAAGGGTTGATTCTTTGATTCTCTGGCCGGGAAAGGATCCGAACCAAAGTGAAAAGTTGATTCCTTAATTCTCTGGTCGGGAAAGGATCCGAACCAAAGTGAAGGGTTGATTCTTTAATTCTCTGGTCGGGAAGGATCCGAACCAAAGTGAAAAGTTGATTCTTTAATTCTCTGGTCGGGAAAGGATCCGAACCAAAGTGAAGGGTTAATTTTTTAATTCTCTGGCCGGGGAAGGATCCGAACCAAAGTGAAAGGCTTATTCTTTTTTTTTAGTGGCCCAAAGGCCAAAGGTGAGATATTTGTCGGCTTAGATGGCGAGAGTGCCACCGGCAATGGGTTTATGCACCAACCTAGATGAATGAGTCATGATGCTGACAATGTGTTGATGCATCGGCCTAGACGGAAGGTCATGGTGCCGACAATAGGAAAGGTCTCTTGATTTTGTTGGGTGGCCAAAGGTCGAAGGTGGAAAGACCATGTCTGCCTTAAGGATCACTTCCTTTTCTTTTGTCTTTTCTCTCTTTTCTTCTCTTCTTCTTTTGTGTGAAGAGGCGGGTTCAAAGACCATGTCCACCTCATGGCTGCTCTTTTGTTCCACTCTTCCTTTCTCATTAATGCCCCCGGACTGGGGTGTATTTCTCTTGATGTGCCCCCAGCTTGGGGTGTAACTTTTCTTCTGTGCCCCCAAGCGGGGTGTATCTTTCATGGCTTTTAGGCCCCCAGACGGGGTGTAACTTCTGCTTCTTATGCCCCGGAGTGGGGTATATTTCTCTTCGAATGCCCCTAAGCAGGGTATAGTCTTTGCTTCTCATGCCCCCATCGCGGGGTGTAGTTCTTCCTCAAATGCCTCTAAACCGAGGTAGATTTTTTAAACACCCCTAAGCCGGGGTGAATTCTTCATGGCTTCCATGCCCCCAGGCGGGGTGTATGTTTCTTCTTCAAATGCCCCTAGAGCGAGAGTGTGTTCTTCATTTCTTATGCCCCTAGAGTAGGGTGTATTTTGCTTCTAATGCCCTTAGACCGGGGTGGATTCTACTTCTTCTACCCCTCAAGGCAGGGCGTATTTCTCTTCATATCCCCCCCGGAGTGGGGTGTAGTTTCTTTCTTTATATTCCCACTAGCTCGGGGTGTACTCTTGCTTCTTATGCCCCCAGGGGGGAGGGTGTTTCTTTCTTCGTGTGCTCCCATGGCGGGGTGTGCTTCTTTTTTTGTTTCGTATGCCCCCATATGGGGTGTATTTCTGGCTTCCTGTGCACCCAAGGTAGGATGTGTTTCTTCTTTGTGTACCCCTGAATCGGGGTGTAACTTCATGCTTCTTATGCCCCTAGGCCAGGGTGGATTCTACTTCTTTGCTTCTGTGCCCCCAGGCGAGGTGTATTTGCTTCTTGTGCATCGTGGGCGGAGTGTGTTTTTTTTATGCCCCTAGGCCGGTGTGTGTTTCACTTTTTGTGCACCCAAGGCAGGGCACGTGTTTCTTTCTTTGCGTGCCCTTTAGGCCGGGGTGAGTTCTTCTGCTTCTTGTGCCCCCAAGATGGGGTGTATGTTTTTCTCCATATGCCCCCATGGTGGGATATGTTTCTTCTTCAAATGCCCCTAAGTCGGGGGTGCTTCTTTCTTTGTGTGCCCCCAGATAGGGTATAGTCTTTCTTCTCATGCCCCCAGGTCGGGGTGTTTCTTCTTCAAGTGCCCCTAAGCCGGGGTAGATTTTTCGAATACCCCTAAGCCGAGGTGAATTCTTCATGGCTTCCATGCCCCCGTGACGGGGTAAGTTGCTTCTTCAAATGCCCCTTAAGCAGGGTATACCTTTCTTCATATCCTCCCAGGTCAGGATGTGGGTCTCTTTGCTTATGTGCCCCTAGACTGGGGTGTATTCTCGCTCTCTTTCCTTTTATACGCCCCTATGGTGGGATATACTTCTCTTCATGTGCCCCCAGGTCAGGGTGTAACTATGCTGCTTGTTGTGCCCCCGGACGGGGTAGATTCTTCTGCTTCTTCTGCCCCAAAGTGGGGGATATTTCTCTTCATATGCCCTCGTGGCGGAGTGTATCTTTTATGGCTTCTATGCCCCCCAGGTGGGGTGTGTTTCTTCTTCAAATACCCCTAAGTCGGGGTGTATTCTTTTCTTCATATGTCCCCCGAGTCAGGGTGTGTTTTGCTTCTTATGCACCCCGGGCGGAGCGTGTACTTCTCTTCGTACACCCCTAAGCCGGGGCATGTCTTCTGCTTCTTATGCCCCCATGGCGAGGTATATTTCTTCTTCAAAAGCCCCTAAGCCAGGGTGCATTCTTTTGATCTTTATGCCCCTAGGTCGGGGTGAAACTCTATTGCTTCTTATGCTCCCATGGCGGGGGTACATTTCTTTGTCAAATGTCCCTAAGTCGGGGTGTAACTTTTTCTTTATGTGCCCCTAAGTCGGGGTAGATTCTCTTCAGGTGCCCCCAGGCCGGGGTGCAACTCTGTTTCTTCTTATGCCCCCAGGTCGGGGTAGATTCTTCTCACATGCCCCCGAGTCGACGTTGTTGAGTCCCGAAGGGTGGCAATCAAGAGGGGAGGGGTGAATTGATTGGCTAGTTAAAAACTTTTCCTTAATAAAAACATGATTATTTAAGAATACAAGCACTAAGCCTCACATGAACATGATCTCACTTGTGAAGTCACGTGGAAATAGGTGTGTGAAGAAGATATAAAAGGTGTACACTCAACTCACCGAGAAGCCCACTCGTTAAGATAACGAAGATGCATACCACAAATGAACGCACGGAGTTTTTAGGTGGTTCGGGTACACTGCAGTGTCCCCTACGTCCACCCCTCACACTTGAGGATTAAGACTTCACTATGAGTGAGCCACACACACGCTGTGAATAACAGCAACAACACACACGGCAACCAACTTTGGTCACCACACACAGCTCGTGTCACAGATACGAGCACACACACTCACAAGATCATTTAATGAGTTTAACGAATAACAGCAAGAACTCCACACAAGATATAGAAATGAAAAGATCAGATTAGGAGACAAATGATGTGATTTAGAGCTCCCCCTTTCTCTTTTCTAAATGAGCTTTAACACTTCTGCAGGTTGATGACGATTCTGGAAGAAGAGGAAGATGAACAGTTGTTGATCTTCTATTGCAGCTTGAATCTGGAAGTAGCTTCACATAACTAGATGTTTGAAGGCTTGAGACCCTTCTTTTCTTTCACATACATGTACAGATCTGAGTGGCAGAACCCCTCTGCGAAGCAGGAACCTCCTATCTCTCGTTCACCTTGGCAACACCCTCCATGTACACGATCAATTGCCTTATATGATTAGAGCCCAAAATAAAAAAATATTTAATGACCTGAATAGTCAACAAACATGATTAGATGCAGATCCACAATTTTCGAAATTATTTGAGCTCATTTTGACTGAAAAAGAGCACTTTCGGTGCTGAAACACGGAAGTCGTAAATGGACGTGCCTAACTCCGTTATTACATAAAAAACAAAAAAAATGACAAGCATAGGTGTCGACACTAGTGTCGACACACGCGGTATTGAAGACAGCCGGGCAGCAACATGTGTCGACATAGGTGTCGACACATGTGTCGACACTAGTGTCGACACACAAAACTTGTTTTGTAGGTACTGTACAACAGAGACGAACCGTGAACAGTAAGTGTCGACACTTGCTTTGAACTCAATGAAAAACAACATAAAGTCCCACAATACGTGAAAGAAAATATGACAAATTATAAACCTCCACCAAGAATGTTGAAGACACTAAGATTGAAGATCTTCAGGCCTGCAAAAACAACATAATTGAATCAAATTGAATTCAATTAAACTTCACATATATTATCAAATAAAGGCAAAATAGTGATAAGTAAAGTGTGCATCACATGAATAATATGATGAACAATGTAGCCATTAAGTTATATATCACCACTTACCTCTTGGACTTACCTTACTTCATCATTGATGTACAAGAGTTTGGAGCTTCAAATCAAGTGGGTAAAGAGTTGATTCACTCGCATCACATAAGATAACAACTCATAGAACACATAGCAATTATTCATCATCAAAACAATCCACACATCATACCTTGGGTTTAAACAATCTCCCCCTTTTTGATGATGACAAAAAAAATGCTATGAGTAAAGATTTAAACAATGTAACTAGAGTGGTGAAAAAATATCACATGATAAACCATCCACAACCACCACACATAATAAACCATCCACAACCACCATTCATGCAGTGAATCATAAACATATATAAAGTGAGTGGTTTAGACAATCACAACTATAATAAGAAGTTCACAGCCAAACTAACAAGCCTCTTTTAGTGGTTTTTGATTAAGTGTACAAAACAAAAAGATGAAACAAAGATTGACCATGCAATGAACTAAGACGACACATGAAAAACCATAAAGACATAACACACAACAACCTTAAGAAGGAAAACATGTATGACCACACAAGCATACCTAACACACATAGCATATAGATAACTCTCCCCCTTTGGCAACATCAAAAAGAAGGGGGAACCACACCAACTAGAAGCATATGCCATAAAGAGGAGCAAGACTTAAGCGGGACCGAAGCTTGGCAGAGGAGGACTTGAGCGAAAAAATTCAAATAGATCATTGAACGCCTGGTTGTGAGCATCAAAGGAAGTTTTGAGATAATCAAGGGAGCTGTTGATATTCTGAAAAGCCTCAAGATATGTGGTATGATTTTGCTTCAATTCAGCAACATCTTGGGTAAGAGTATCCACAGACTCCCGAAGCTCACCTACGTCTCCACTCAAAGTCTCCAAAGATAATTCCATCCCCTGAGCCTCATCCGAGTCGGTATCAGTGTGCTTGTCTTGCATAGATTTCAAATTACGAACAAGACGACCGTCACGGGTTCTCACATAACCCATATTCTTGCATACAGATTTGAGGGTATAGATATCGCCTGCACGTAATTGCTGAAACCTTTCTTGACCCAAGGGAATATCAAGCAGACGAAAAACTCTGTCAAAGCTGCAACATATGGAAGTGTCATGTTCGGATTATGATAACACCCGAGAATGTGACTATGGATAGGTGCCGGAAAAATAAATGGCCGCCTTTGTAATATGCTGGAGATAATAAATATCTGCAGATCGGTAACTCTTTCACGGCCACCAGCTATAGGAATCAGAATAGTAGTCACCATATGATGAAGAATCCGTTGCAGAGGAGGAAAATGATTAGCATTCAAGTTTTCAACAGAAGTATCACGCATCTCTTCCCTAGTAAGCAATTTATAAACCACAGCTTCATCACATGCAGCAATCCCATACATATCTCCATGATCTGGTAAATCAAAAGCTGCTGCTAAAAGAGATTGAGAGATTTGAAACGGTTTACCATTTACCACCGTCATATACTTGTCCCCTTGGATAACCATATTGCCATAAAACTGATGGACAAGAGAATGATATATTTTCCGATGATCAGCCATAAACGAAATTAAATTCGGTTGAATTTGTAATAATGGAACCAATTCAGGAAGGGCTTGCTTGAAATCTTCAAAATGCACAGCTCGTGGTCGTAAAAGCTTCCGTTCCATCATTTGAAATTGAGCAGGTGTGGGTGCCTGCGAGAAGACCTGTTTCTCTTTATTTTTGGCCCTAGTTTCCCTTTGACAACTAGATTCTTCCATGGGCTTTTTGCCACTTGCAGCACGCTTGGGTGTCATGGAATAATATGCAATGGAGATTAGAATAATAGAAATAGAATGTGCTTGGTAGAACGAGACGATCTTTCCACAAGATATACGATTATCCACTTATCAACCACACATAAGAGCAGCAAGGCTTTAACAGGAACTAACCACAAGCTAGAAGAGGAAAGGGGGCTGCGCCACCACCACCGTGAAACCAAGGAAGAGAGGAGGAGATGCACCCACCACAGCCGCGAGACAAAAGGGAGAGGGGGAGACGCGCCCCAGCCCTCCGCGCCCGCCGCTGTCCAAGGAAGGAGAGGGGGAGCCGCGCCCCAGCCCGCCGCGGCCAAGGAAGAGAGGGAAGGCGGGGGTGTCGACACCCACATGCCAAAGGGCGCCCGCCCGCTGCCGCAGCCAAGAAAGGAGGGGGGAGCCCAAGTTGACACCGCCAAACCCAAAGGGGTTCGCCGCCCACGGGAGTGAAGAACATGGGAGTGAGGGAAAAGAGATGTGGGGAAGGAAAGAAGATGTGAATGTGAGTTTTAGGGCAAGGAAATGATAAGATAAAGGATTGACTAAAATGTTTGAAGATAATACCAAGGAAAATGTCGACTTTGCTGGAGTAAAAGTATCGACATATAATGTCGACATCTAGAGTGAAGTTGAACAACATTTTGCCGACAATTAAATTTCAGAAGTGCAAGAATTAGAGATTAATGCCCAAAAAATAGAATGAGATAAACAAGATTTTCGAAAGGGGATTATAAAAGAAAATTGACATAATGAGGACATTCTTTGATAGTATTTGATCAAATTTCGCCTAATTCCAAAACCAACTGTCCGGAAATTAACTTAAGCTTGAACTCAGAAAGGCATTGCTTTATTTTCAAGGAACAGCCATAGAAAATCAAGGAATTACAATATTTTGGGTTTTTCAAATAAACATAATCATGCAGGGATGTATTACACACACACACACGATGCAAGGCATACAACATGATGAATATGCATGATAAAAAATTAAACCAACTAGTGGTGAAAATGCAAATGCATGAGAACAACCAGACAAATGCAAAACACTAACTACTGTCTAGACGACAAATGCCCAACTCTCTCCTAAAAGAAGTGAATTTGTCTTCATTAAGGGGTTTTGTGAAGATATCTGCAATTTGATTATTTGTGTCAACAAATTTTATTTCGACGTCCCCTCTACTAACATGATCACGCAGAAAGTGATGCCTAACTTCAATATGCTTTGTGCGAGAATGATGCACTGGATTCTTAGACAGATTGATTGCAGAAGTGTTGTCACATAGAATGGCAGTGTTTCTTAGTGTGATGCCAAAATCAATCACCTGTTGTTGTATCCAGAGCACTTGGACAACACAACTTCCTACAGCCACATATTCAGCTTCGGCAGTTGATAAAGCCACAGAATTTTGTTTCTTGGAGGCCCATGAAACCAAGCAACCTCCAAGGAGTTGACAGTACCCACTCATGCCCTTACGGTCTATTTTGCAATCCGCGTAATCGGCATCAGAATAAGCAATTAATTCAAGACTTGAAGTACGCAGAAACCACAAACCCAATTCACAAGTACCAGCAATATATCTAAAAATTTGTTTCACGGCCGACATATGAGATTCTTTAGGATTAGATTGAAATCTAGCACACAAACATACAGCATATTGAATGTCGGTCCTGCTGGCAGTCAAATACAACAAGGATCCAATCATACTCCTAAAAAGGGTCTGGTTTACTGATTTACCTTGAGGGTCTTGATCAAGTTTTAGAGAAGTGGACATTGGAGTAGATTGTGGTTTGGTTGTTGTCAGATTGAATTTCTTCAGCAACTCCAGGGCATACTTCCTTTGATTTATGAACAAGCCGTCATCTGTTTGTGTCACCTGTAATCCCAAGAAATATGTTAGCTCTCCCATAAGACTCATTTCAAACTCACTCTACATTAGTTTAGTAAAGTCTTTACTGAAAGCATCTTTAGTGGAGCCAAAAATAATGTCATCTACATACACTTGAACGATTAGAATTTCCTTACCATTCAGTTTAGTAAAAAGCGTTTGATCAACTTTACCTCGTTTGAATTCATTCTGAATGAGAAATTCACTTAACCGTTCATACCATGCACGGGGAGCTTGCTTCAGCCCATAAAGAGCTTTATCAAGCTTATACACGTAGTCCGGATGCTCCGTATCTTCAAACCCTGGCGGTTGCTCCACATACACATCCTCCTGGATATAACCATTTAAAAAGGCACTTTTAACATCCATTTGAAATAATTTTATGTCATAGCAACATGCAAAAGCTAATAAAATCCTCACTGCCTCGAGTCTTGCTACAGGAGCAAAAGACTCATCAAAATCAATTCCTAGTTCCTGGCTATACCCTTGGGCCACAAGCCTAGCCTTGTTCCTAGTTACCACCCCTTGATCATTTGTTTTGTTCTGAAAAATCCATTTTGTTCCGATCACTGAGTGGTTTCTAGGACGTGGCACAATGAACCACACTTTATTTCTTTGAAACTGATGTAGTTCTTCTTGCATAGCCAAGATCCAAGAATCGTCTTTTAAGGCATCTTCAATGGAGTGAGGTTCAGATTGAGAGAGTAAAGCAACGAAATCCATGTTTTCAACTTCCCTGAATGAAGACCGCGTCTTTACTCCTTCTTCTATGTTACCAATGACATCCTCTGGATGATGGTCCTTTGTGAAGGTCCATTGTTTTGGTAGCTGTTGTTCAGCTTGAGCTTCTTGATTTTGATCAATTTCTTGAGGGTCTTTTGTTTATTGTTTCTCAGCTCTATCTTCCTTCTTTTGGATATCATCATTTTCTAACTCATCATCCTGCAAAACAAATCCTTCATTAGATCTATTTGTAGATGATTCATCAACTATAACATGAGGGCTTTCTTCAACAACAAGAGTTCTCAAATTGTAAACTCGATATGCTCTTGAGTCGATAGAGTAACCAAGAAATATACCTTTGTCACTTTTAGGATCGAATTTTGCCAAGTCCATTTTACCATTGTTATGATTGTAGCAAATTGATCCAAAAGGTCTAAAGTATGAAATGTTTGTCTTCTTACCTCGGTACAGCTCATATGGTGTTTTCTTCAAGAGAGGTCTTACCATGGCACGGTTGATGATGTAGCAGGCGGTGTTTACTGCTTCAGCCCAAAAATACCTTGGTAAGTTATTTTCATTTAGCATAGTTCTGGCCATCTCAATTAAGGTCCTATTCTTTCTTTCAACAACCCCATTCTGTTCAGGGGTTCTTGGTGCGGAGAAGTCATGCATATAACCTTGAGTCCTGCAAAAATTGCTGAATTCATGGTTATCAAATTCTCTACCATGATCACTCCGCACGGTTTTGATACAGCACCCCTTTTCATTTTGAACTTGCCTACAAAATGCTTCAAATTCCGTCAGGGCATTATTTTTATGAGAAAGAAAATACACCCAACAAAATCTAGAGAAATCATCCACAATTACAAAACCATAAAGTTTACCACCCAAGCTATGAGTTCTGCTTGGTCCAAACAGATCGATGTGGATTAATTCGAGAGGCCTTGATGTGGTTACATCATTCTTGCACTTGAATGATGTTCTTGTTTGCTTACCCATGCTGCAAGCACCACATACTCCTTTGTCATTAACCTTCAATTTAGGCAAGCCAACCACCAATTCATTTCTGGAAAGTTTAAGCAAAATATTGAAACTGGCATGCCCAAGGCGGCGATGCCATAACCAAGCATCATCGTTGTTCCTTGCAACCAAACATAATTTTTCATGAGATGCATCATCCAGATCTATCATATACACATTGTTATGCCTGAAACCGATGAACTTAATTTCATGAGTGTTTCTATTCACAACAGTACAATGGTTAGAATCAAAGATCACATTACAACCTTTATCACAAAGTTGACTGATACTTAAAAGATTGTGATGTAAACCCTTCACATGCAAGACATTCTCAATAGCGTGATTTTGATTCTTACCTATCTTACCTTCTCCAATGATTTTACCTTTATCCTTACCACCAAATGCCACTATCCCACCATCCTTTTCATGCAGGTCTGCAAACAAATTTTTGTTTCCAGTCATATGACGAGAGCATCCACTGTCCAAGTACCATTTGCTTCCTTGAGCTCTCAAACAGACCTGCAAAACACCACAAGAATACTTATGCAGATTTTGGTACCCAAGCAAGCTTGGGTCCACGATGGTTAGATACATGAGGCCTTGGAGGCCAATTTATCATCCTGGCAGAATATTCATCATCAAATCTCATGGTTCTGCAATCATACATATCATGGCCCATTCTACCACAATAGAAGCAAGTAGAGAATCTGTTTTCACGGTTTCTTTTCCTGTTCATATTTATAGTAGTATTATGCACATGTGTGTTTGATGATGATGGTAATGAGCTTCTTGGAATCCATGAGGTCATGAGTGTTTTAGAGTGAGATGCATTCCCTCTTTCCATTTTATCAAAAACATTCTTCAGCTCATTAATCTCAAGTAACAAGTTTTCAGTTTTCTTTTCAGCAGTTTCCTTTTCATGATTGCAAGTGATTCTTTCCAACTTTTCTTTTTCCAATTCCATTTTCAAATCTTCATGCATTTTGGTAAAGGTGTTTTGATCATCACGCATGCATGAACTTTCTTCTTCAAACAATTCTATCTTGGACAAAAGAGTTTCATTTTTACATTTGAGATTATCAATTTCAGATTTCAACGAATTGCAATTCTCACAATGATTTTCAACATGCACAAGATGCTCAATCTTCTTTTTCAAAAGTTTATTTTCAGATTTAAATTTTTTACATTTTCCATATAATGATTCATATGCAATTTGCCATTGTTCACATGTAAGAGTTTCAGAATCAGAATCTACCTTATTTGAGACATCTTCGTCTGCCATGAAACATAGATTCTTGACGAGCTCGTCCAAGTCACCTTCATTTTCAGATCCTTCTTCATCTTCGTCGCTCCAAGTGGCGACCATTGCCTTAGGCTTCTTGAATTTTCCTTTCTTGAATCTCTTCATCAAATCAGGGCACTCACCTCGCATGTGGCCAGGCTTCTTGCATTCATAACAGATCACTTCATCTTTTTTGCTGTTTTCATTTTTCTTAGGACCTTGCCTTCTTGGACCTTTTCTGAATTGACCACCAAACTTCCTAGTATTTTTGACAAATTTTCTTGCCCTTCTGGTGATCATAGCAACAAGCTCATCATCTTCAGTGTTAGCCGAGGAGCCTTCCTCACTTTCCTCAGATTGTTGCGAGTTCACTTTCAAGGCCACGGTTGAGGCAACCTTCTTCTTTTTGTGATCTTCCTCGCTCCTTCTGATGTTTATTTCATAAGTCATCAAGGAGCCGACCAGTTCGTCCAATGTCAAAGTACTGAGGTATTTTAAATCTTCAATCACAGTGGCCTTTGTGTGCCATTGAGGTGATAAAGATCTCAGCACCTTCCTCACAAGCTCTCGATTTGAATACTCCTTTCCAAGAGCCTTCAAACCATTCGTAATTTCCATCAGCCTTGCAAACATTTCAGAGATGGATTCTTCTGGTTTCATCATGAATAACTCATAATCGCGAACCAAAAGATTTGCTTTGGTCTCCTTAACTTCAGAAGTTCCTTCGTAGATCAAGCGTAGCTTGTCCCACATTTCCTACGCAGAAGCACACATAGAAATTCATGAGTATTCGTTTGGATGAATAGCACACTGGATTATATTCATGGCCTTAAAGTTTGCTGAACAATGTCCGATATGTTCATCATCCCAATCATCCTCATTTTCAGGTAACTTATAAGGACCTTTGTTTATCACATTCCACACATCATACTCTTGAGCACGCAGAAAAACGTACATCCTATTTTTCCAATAAGTATAATTAGTTCCATCGAAAAATGGAGGTCTGTGAACAGAATGCCCTTCAGGCATCATCCCTATGTTTGCCATAACTGGGATCGCACTCTTCGACCGTGTGGTCGAAACAACCAGAGACCAAAGCTCTGATACCAATTGTTGAGTCCCGAAGGGTGGCAATCAAGAGGGGAGGGGTGAATTGATTGGCTAGTTAAAAACTTTTCCTTAATAAAAACATGATTATTTAAGCATACAAGCACTAAGCCTCACATGAACATGATCTCACTTGTGAAGTCACGTGGAAATAGGTGTGTGAAGAAGATATAAAAGGTGTACACTCAACTCACCGAGAAGCCCACTCGTTAAGATAACAAAGATGCATACCACAAATGAACGCACAGAGTTTTTAGGTGGTTCGGGTACACTGCAGTGTCCCCTACGTCCACCCCTCACACTTGAGGATTAAGACTTCACTATGAGTGAGCCACACACACGCTGTGAATAACAGCAACAACACACACGGCAACCAACTTTGGTAACCACACACAGCTCGTGTCACAGATACGAGCACACACACTCACAAGATCATTTAATGAGTTTAACGAATAACAGCAAGAACTCCACACAAGATATAGAAATGAAAAGATCAGATTAGGAGACAAATGATGTGATTTAGAGCTCCCCCTTTCTCTTTTCTAAATGAGCTTTAACACTTCTACAGGTTGATGACGATTCTGGAAGAAGAGGAAGATGAACAGTTGTTGATCTTCTATTACAGCTTGAATCTGGAAGTAGCTTCACATAACTAGATGTTTGAAGGCTTGGGACCCTTCTTTTCTTTCACGTACATGTACAGATCTGAGTGGCAGAACCCCTCTGCGAAGCAGGAACCTCCTATCTCTCGTTCACCTTGGCAACACCCTCCATGTACACGATCAATTGCCTTATATGATTAGAGCCCAAAATAAAAAAATATTTAATGACCTGAATAGTCAACAAACATGATTAGATGCAGATCCACAATTTTTGGAATTATTTGAGCTCATTTTGACTAAAAAAGAGCACTTTCGGTGCTGAAACACGGAAGTCGTAAATGGACGCGCTTAACTCCGTTATTACATAAAAAACAAAAAAAATGACAAGCATAGGGGTCGACACTAGTGTCGACACACGCGGTATTGAAGACAGCCGGGCAGCAACACGTGTCGACACAGGTGTCGACACATGTGTCGACACCAATGTCGACACACAAAACTTGTTTTGTAGGTACTGTACAACAGAGACGAACCGTGAACAGTAAGTGTCGACACTTGCTTTGAACTCAATGAAAAACAACATAAAGTCCCACAATACATGAAAGAAAATATGACAAATTATAAACCTCCACCAAGAATGTTGAAGACACTAAGATTGAAGATCTTCAGGCCTGCAAAAACAACATAATTGAATCAAATTGAATTCAATTAAACTTCACATATATTATCAAATAAAGGCAAAATAGTGATAAGTAAAGTGTGCATCACATGAATAATATGATGAACAATGTAGCCATTAAGTTATATATCACCACTTACCTCTTGGACTTACCTTACTTCATCATTGATGTACAAGAGTTTGGAGCTTCAAATCAAGTGGGTAAAGAGTTGATTCACTCGCATCACATAAGATAACAACTCATAGAACACATAGCAATTATTCATCATCAAAACAATCCACACATCATACCTTGGGGTTAAACAGGGGTATATTCTCTTCATGTGCCCCCAAGAGCGGGGTGTATCTTTTGCTTCTTATGCCCCAGAGCGGGGTGGATTCTTCTGCCTCTTGTGCCCGAGAATGGGGGATATTTCTCTTTGTATGCCCTCGGCACAGGGCGTATCTTCTGCTTCTTATGCCCCCAGACCGGGGTAGATTCTGCTTCTTTTACCCCTCAAGGCGGGATGTATTTCTCTTCGTATGCCCCCCGGCATGGGGTGCAGTTTCTCGCCTCTTATGCCCCCATGACGGGGTAGATTACTTGCTTCTTATGCCCCAGGGCCTGGGCGTATTCTGCTTCTAGTGCCCCCAGGGTGAGGTGTATTGCTGCTTCCAATGCCCCCAAGGCGGGGTGTAATTCTTGCTTCTTACATCCCCAAGGCGGGGTGAATTCTTCTTCTTTGCTTATGTGTTCCCATATCGGGGTGTATTCCTTTCTTCATATGCCCCCTAAGCCGGGGAATGTTGTTCGTTCTGCTTCAGATGCCCCCGGGGGGGGGGCATGTTGCTTCATGGACCCCGAGGCTGGGGTATACTCCTTAAAATGCCCCTAAGTCGGGGTGGACCCTTTTCTTCTTATGCTCCCAAGGCGGGATGTAGCTTCTTCAAATGCCCCTAAGCCGGGACGTATTCCTTATGGCTTCTATGCCCCCAGGCAGGCTATGTTTCTTCTTCAAATGCCCCTAAGCCGGGGTGTATTCTTCTCTTCCTTATGCTCCCGAGGCGGGATATAACTTCTTCAAATGCCTCTAAGTCGGGGTGGACCCTTTTCTTATTATGCTCCCAAGGCGGGATGTAGCTTCTTCAAATGCCCCTAAGCCGGGACGTATTCCTTATGGCTTCTATGCCCCCAGGCAGGGTATGTTTCTTCTTCAAATGCCCCTAAGCTGGGGTGTATTCTTCTCTTTCTTATGCTCCCGAGGCGGGATGTAACTTTTTCAAATGCCTCTAAGCCGGGGCGTGTTCTTTATGGCTTCTATGCCCCTAGGCGGGATATGTTTCTTCTGCAAATGTCCCTAAGACAGGGTGTGTTCTTCATGGCTTCTATGCCCCCTGGCGGGGTATGTTTCTTCTTCAAATACCCCTAAGCCGGGGTGTATCCTTTGTCTCATATGTCCCCCGAGTCAGGGTGTGCTTTGCTTCTTGTGCACCTCGGGCGGAGTGTATTTCTTTCTTTGTATGCCCCCAGGCCAGAGTGCAACTCTGTTTCTTCATTTGTGTGCCCCCAGGCGGGGTATAGTCTTTGCTCCTCATCCCCCCACAGTAGGGTATAGTTCTTCTTCAAATGCCCCTAAACTGGGGTGTAGCTTTGTCTCATATGCCCCTAGAGCGGGGGTGTGTTTCTTCTTCAAATGGCCCTAAACTGGGGTGTATTCTTTTGCTCTTTATGCCCCTAGGTTGGGGTGAAACTCTGTTTCTTCTTATGCCCCCATGGCGGGGGTATACTCCTCTTCATATGACCCTAAGCCGGGGTGCAACTCCGTTCCTTCTTATGCCCCTAGGTCGGGGTAGATTCTTCTCACGTGCCCCCCGAGTCGGGGTGTATCTTTTTCTTGCATCTTATGCCCCCATGGCGGGGGTATATTTCATCTTCTTATTCCCCGTGGCGGGGTATATGCCTGCTCTCTTCGGGAGTGATGGCCGTGCTTGGCCTCATTGCTATAAAGCATTCCCCACAGCAGGCAGCAATTCATCAAGGTACAATTGTGGTTTGTTGGATCTTCTGACAGCCACTCGAGGGGCCGTCTTATGCTGGATAGAGGCAGCAGGAAGGTCGAACGGACCGGGGCACCGCACCACGGACTTGGACCCTCCTAGAGTCGGGCGGGATGCCGGGCTTCTTCTTGTCCTTTTGGTCGGCGATGCTTGCCAACTCTTCTTTTTATCTTTTCTTTTCTTCTCTTCTTTTTTTTGCATAATAGACCAAGGTGGGAGTGCAGGAGAGTGCTCACCCCCTCAGGGAGGGGATGAGTGGTTCACTCCACCACATCAATTTCACAGTGGTAATCATTATTCAGCACGGGTCTCGACGGATATGGCTATACAACCTTCTCCCACCAATTCTTTCTCTTCCTTTTTGTTTCTTTCTTTTCTTTTCTTTTCTTCTCCCTTTTTTTTGCTTCTTTCTTTTCTTCTTTCTTCTTTTCTTTCTTTTCTTCTTCTTAGGGAGAGGGGGTTTGATTTCCCCTCATTTCTTCTCTCTTTCTTTTCCCGCCAGTGGCCTTCATGATTCCTAGAAGCTGCGGGTGCCTCGGAGTAGCATCTTCGAGGCCACAAAGGTAATTTCACCTGGTCTGGCTTTTCTCCTCATAGGGCTGGGGAAGACAGTACCTGAAATTCATCAAAGTAGGCAAACATCGTTTATTAGGAGGCCATGAGGCCCTAAATCCCCGGTGAAGAGATGAAGGGTGGTTCGGTCCCACCGGGCGTGCCAGACTTGTGGACGCACTTTTCGTTCACTTATTATGTTGTTCGTTTATTCGGATAGTTGATTCATCTATTAAGTGCGTGGGCATGCCAGTCACAAAGTGACGATTTATTATGCGCTCGATCTGCCTAATCAGACGATTGTGTGGTTCGTGTCGGGACCAAAACCCGCCGCACCATAAAGGTCACGGCGTCATTTACATCCCCTCGGAGAGGGGAACACCCTTGATTAATCACCGGGAATCAGGGCCTCAAGGCCAGGAAATTATATCGAGAGAGGCAAGATGATAGCGGTCTCGAATCAGTCGGAAAGCCCTATGTCTAGGGAAGTAAGCATTCGAAATATGTCGGTCACTCAAGGGACCATTTGATATTCGGACGAGCGTCCGGCTTCAGAAAGTCGTAATCGTCACGGAGAAAACCGGAGCATATGTATGCCGGGGCACGTCAAATTTATTGTTCGATGGGATGGGAGACATTCGGTTAAATCCCGGTTAGAGTAACATGTCGGTCGCTTAGAGGACCGTTTAATGTTCGGACGAGCGTCCGGCTTCAGAAAATTGTAATCGTCACGGGAAAATCGGAGCATGTGTATGCCGGGGTATGGCAAATTTATTATTCAGAGGAATGGGAAGCATTCGGTTAAATCCCGGTTAGAGTGGTCAGAAATCAGTGAGTTTATTGGCCCGATGCATGATCAAGCCGGGACCATTCTGGGGGCGCCTCCCGTGGTCCAAACGAGGCTTGCGTGGGCATCGTTAATATTTTCGGTGCCGAAGGGCAACAGGAAAGTGTCCCAGGACTAGATTCCATAACAAAGATGTGTACAGAGATAGCTAGCTATAGGCCTAGGATGTGGGTCAGGCAATGACCATGATTAGGGCGAACCCGTGGTCTAAGCACGACCCAGGAAGGTCTTATCAATATTCCCATGCAAAGGGTCCGGGGGTGACGAGAGCCTTCTCGTTCCATTCAGATTTTTGTCGGTCATTCATGGATCACTTTATGTTCGGACAAATGTCTGTATTGAAGGTACGACGTAAACGGAAATAAACCCGTACAAATATATGCCGGGTTTACGGCAATCTCAATGAAAGAGCGGAAACGAATCCCAATGAAAACGAGGCCGGTTTGACGAACTATCGGTCCAGAACAATGTTTAATTACCGCCATATTGGGATGGCTCGCAAGGTCCGAACCTGACTTGGAGGGGCAGGCGTTAATGCTCCCTTTACACCAGGTCTTGAGGGGCAACGAGGCTGCGGAGCAGATCTCATTGTTTTATTATTGTTCAAACTTTTATTATTTATTTTTTGTTATTTTACATTTTTTTGGTGAGTTTCTTATTATTATTTAAAATTATTATTATTATTTTTATTATTATTATTTGCTTGTTTATTTATTTATTTTATTGAGTTGGTTATTATTATTACTTATTTATTTATTATTATTTATTTATTTTTTTTAAATTTACTATTATTACTATTATTATTATTATTATTTCATTATTATTGTTATTTATCCCTTCTGTGTGAGTTTGTTGTTATTGTTATTTTTTGTTGCGTTTGGGGTGTATGTGGAGGAATGGGTGAGGTGGAGAGTGAAGAGTGTGCCGCAGGGGGGGATTTGGGAGTGTACCGTTGGAAGGTCTAGGAGTGTACCGCTGAACACAAGAGGGAAGCTGGGGTGTGTTGCTGGGATGCTGGGAGTGTACTGTTGAAAGGGTTGAACTGGGAGTGAAGGGTTAAGGAAAAGTGGGGTGGAGTTCAGATGGACGGAACGAAGTTCAAGAGGTTGAACAAAGTTCAACTGGGAGTGTATCGCTGGAGGTGGAATTGGGAGTGTGTCGCTGGAGAGTTGGGAAGTGTGTCGCTGGAGGATTAGGAAGTGTGTTGCTGGGGAGCCAAGGGGAGCGTACTGCTGAAGGGTAGAGGAGGTGTGCTACTCAGAAGGCAAAGGAGAGTGTACCGCTGGGAAGAGTGGAGAATGACACCAAGCAAAGTGCGCCACTCAAGGAGTGGGCCAGGGTTCGAGAGAGGATCCCTTGTCCAGTTCATGTCTGATAGAGAGTCCCAAATGGTTAAGCTTTCAGTTCCCTGCCATGAGATTGAATCCCAAGTCATGTTCAGCGGTGTAGTTCTTGGAGTCTTGTTCAGTCCAAATCTTAGAGCCTTGAATAGTTCATTTATCTTGGTTAGAATGTTTTATTGTTGCTTACTTCATTTGTTTGTTGCCCATTTTTTTGTCTTCTAACTTATTATTATTTCTGACAAAAATTCGGCAGCATCTCCCCTTAACTCAGATGATAAGGGAATAACGAGAGACATGCCCACAAGGAGTGACATGAATGAACAACTGAGGTGTGTGCCTAGGCAGCCACCTTTGGGGAAACGTCGAAAAAATTCGAAGAAAACGCCGAACGAGAAACCTTCAGACTGATATGAGCTATGAATGCACCGGAAGAATGATAATCATGGTGTGCCGGGCTGGCAGTCTAAGAGTGTACCGCTGAGCAGACCAGTAGGGGAGGTGTGCCATTGAGGTAGGCAAGGAAAGTGTATCGCTAAGCAGAGGAACAGGAAGGGTGTACCGCTAAACCAACAAATGGGAAGGGCGTGCCGCTGGGCGACCCAGGGGAGTCTGTGCTGCTGGGCAGACAAATGGAGGACTATGCCGCTGAGCAGACCCGGGAAGGTGTGCCGCTGGAGGGCCTGAGTGAGCTGATGGCTGGGAGGCTTGAGCGTATATGTGTACACTACTGGTTCTGAAGGAGGGCCAAGGAGGACGCTCTAGGCATTGAGGGGATCCAAAGTGTCAAAAGGAGAGTGGACCCCCACAGACCTATTTTAGCAAAGGCTCAAGGGTTGCTGTACCAAGGAAAGCCCCGGGAATGGGAAGAGACCGGCTCTTCCCCATCCAGCCAAGGGTAAAACCCATCCACCAGGTAGGCCAGTGCCATGGGGGGGTGAGATGGAGCTAGAGGCTGGAAGGCTAGGAGCAGACGCATAAAACTCACAGATCAACGCTAAGAAGAAAGCAACAAATACAACGAAAGAAGGCAAAGCCAGAATATGTTTCATTCATGACGAGCTCAAAATGACAAAGATCATGGCCTGAAGGCCAAACATAATGCAATACATCCAAACAGACGGGGGAGAGAAATGGGGAAGAGAAAGGGAGAAACGTTTGGGGGAAAGGGTCAGGATGAGGAAGGGTGATCGTCCCCTTCACTACCGTCCTTCCCTCTCCACTACACAACACTCTCTCTCTCTTTCTCTCCTTGCTCTCCTCTACCTTCTTCTTTTTATGCTTCTTCTTCTTCTTTTCTGCTTCTTCTTCTTCTCTGCTATTCTCTTCAAACGGGTGGCTTCGCATGCTGTCTCCCTTCTTTTCTTCTCTTCGTGGGGGCCTTTTATAGTGTGCCGCCGAAGGGGCAGACCTCATGATGGCACTGCCATTCGAGGTTGACTTCGGTCTCCTCAATGTCAGGTGAGGATCTCCCTCATCCAACCAGAGGGTGACACCAAGGCGGGTGCTAGCTGGGGTTGAAGTGGCCGTGCTGCACGCCGAGGGGTCTGCCTAGTGACCGTTGAGTCATCTGCCGGTTTGTACCATTCAGGGGAATTCACCGCTGTGCCACTGGAAGGGCTAGGCCGCTGTGCCGTTGAAGGGGCAGAGCAACTGTGCCGCTGGAGGGCCCGTTTGGGTGTGCCGCTGAAAGGGCCAAGACGGTTTTGTCGTTGGAGGGCACGAATTGGGTGTGCCGCTGGGGGTAGAGAGACTGTGCCATTGGAGGGCACAGTAGGGTGTGCCGCTGAAGGGCTTGTTTGGGTGTGCCGTTGGAGGGCATGAAGACTGTGCCGTTGAAAGGCATGTTGAGCTATTGTGTCGCTGGAGGGGCCTTGAGGGTGTGCCACTGGAGGGCATGAAGACTGTGCCATTGAAAGGCATGTTGAGCTGTTGTGCCGTTGGAGGGGCCTTGAGGGTGTATCGCTTGAGGCACAGGAGCGTGCCGCTGGAGCAACTGGGAGTGTGCCGCTGGGGCACTTCAGGGTGTTTTTTCCTTTCTTCTTTTCTTCTTTTCATCTTCTCTTCTCTATTCTTCTCTTATTTATTCCCATGCACGTAAACATGGGGTGAGGATTTTTAGTGTCCACAAGGTGATGCAGGACGAATGAAAGACTCAATGCCAAATGATGTGAACCTTAGACTCTATGTGACGACGCGACAAATTGGACAATGCAACCAGCGACTACATGACCATTAGAGCTACCTCGGCTCGACACTAAGAGCTCCTATGGGATATATGCCTTAAACAAAAAATGCGAGCTCACTTGATGCGGGACGGACTGAGGAGACGACACTATATGGGATGGACACGACTCAACCAGCAACGACACGATTACTAGAGCGACCTCGGCTCGACACTAAGAGCTCCTACAGGCTACACGTCGCTAATAGAAGTGCAAACTCACTCGTCGTCCCCATGCGAGGGAAAGCGTGGATCGTGCGCGGTTAAGGAACCGGCAGAGTTCAATTTAGTCCGACTCAACTTCCGGACTTGGATCGAGTCGCGGGACGGGTCACTCTCACGCTCACAGCGGTGACATGGACACACGGGCTAGTATCCTACGCTCTCGACAGTGGCATAAGACCATATACTAAACTAGCAAATGAACGCCGAGAAGTTAGGACCATTACCTCCACGCACCCGGCGTGGGGAAGACGACCCCGGCCAATCACGGACTCCCGGTTAACAATTATTACAGCAATACACTAATTCGACCCACTCCACGCAGGGAGGTAAAAGGTCACATGCGAAGCACGGGAATCACGCGAATTGGGTTGACGGGCAGCATTTTGATGTCGCCCAGCGGTGCCAAAACCCGCGTTTTTGTGCAAATCGGACGGCGCGATCTACGGGTCCGTGGGGCCCACGGACTGCACCGACCTCCGGCGCTGGTGGGGTGAGACCCACTGTGATGGGGATCCCTGGTGGCACGCCTCCCTAGACGAAGGTCGGCCGGAAGCTCCGGTCGGTGGCCGATCGGCTCCGATTCCCACGTTTTGGAGTTGCTGCCCACGGATTTTGGTTGCTGTTTTCAGGCGCGCGCCCCGACGAGAACGGCCGCTGCGATCAACCCCGATGTCGGATCGAGGCACATAAGCTATCGTTGGAAAGATCTCTTGAAGACCTTCAATCTAGTCCCAGATAGATCTGCTGGATCTGCACGGATCTAGATTTTGTTGAATTTCTAAGCTTCTGTTGTACAGCGCCCGAGCTCTCAGATCTGCAGGTGAGTTGTCTGAGAACTGCCGTTGACCGCAAGGAAGACGTCCAATTCAGCTTCTGAGTTCTTCACCAAAGTTGTAAGATTTTGAACAAGGAAAACAGAAATAGTTTGTATGAAAGGATTGGAGTGGCTACGAATTGTTATGATTTGTGCATTGGAAGGGGGTCGGATCTGGACAGAGGTGGACAACACTGTAGCTAGCTCTGAAAGCGATTTTTGAAAAATAAGTTAAAGGCGGATCAAAATTCAAGAAAAATCGTGGAGGGAGGGGTTCATGGACAGAACTCCCAGTAAAATGGAGAGCCCCTGGAAAAATCACAAAGGGGTCCGAACACTAGAAACACAAGGGGAGTGGAAATCTAAACAGCAAGCAGACAGATCTGGGAAAAGAGGTTGGACGAAAATGGAAAATTATAAAATGGAAGATTCATGAAAAACCAATTTTTGTGGATCGTGAGGAACACCTCTGGAACATCTCCTAAAAATCCCAGCTCAAAAACACGACGGGGTGGAGAGTAAGAATTCAGAGAAGACACCTCTATTCTGGATGGACAGAACACCGACGGTGATGGTGGAGGCGCGATGGCGGCACGTGGCGGCGGCGGCGGCGACCGGAAATGATAGGGGTGGAGTCACACCACCAGAATACAGCCTTTTCCAGCTGCAAGGAGGAGAGAGGAGCAGCCTAGGCCTTGCTCAAGGGGATTTTCTTCCAATTCAAATGCATTAATTCTCCTAAATGAGAAAATACAAGGTACTTATAGGTCACATATCAAATCCAATAGCCACCCTTGGATCTAGGGATGGGGGAATGGATAGCCTAGATTGAATGTGACACACACACAAAAATTAAATAAAATATAAGGGGGCAGCCTATTGACCAAGGGGGGGACATGGTAGAATGGTAGGTAGCCTACCTTGGACTTTGAAGTCCAATTGTCTACCCATGTGGCATTTACCATTCAACCTTCTAGATGTCTCCATTTGAAATATTGACTGACCCCACATGGGGCCCTAGGCTGAGGTGGATCAATGGGAAGAGGTCTGGGGGGCCCGTGGGGCCCGGGGGTCCCATTTTATAAATAAACCCCTCTTACAATCAAAATTACAAACCGAATAAAATGAAACACACACACATTACACACAAATAATGTCTAAACAAAGATGATAAATGTCGAGACTCAGGGGGGAGTCTCCAGGCTGTCTCTGAGTCAGATGGACGCTGAAGTGGCTCGAGTCGTGCTCAGCGTGCGGTACCGGTGGCTCGCCGACCCGTGCCGCTCGTGTGCTCCGGTGTCCGCACCAATTCTCCCTGGGTGGGAGAAACTCGACCCTGTCGAGTAAGGGTCTGCATCGCTCCGGTATCGCTCCAGAAGGTCCGGATCAATCTGCTGCAACTCTCCATGCGTGATCCACGTGTCCTCGGTAGCGGGCCGTCCACTCCATCACACTAGGTAGCGCCGGTAGGATCCACTCCTGGTAATTTGTCACCTGCTCATCCAGTATATGATCGATATGCTCACGCTGCCGTGACAACGGGGTTGGAGGTGGACACTAAGGTGTGGGATCACTCTCAAGGGGAGGAGATGGCTCGAAAGGCTCACTAGGGATCACCGCTGGGTCCCTATATGCAACTAGATCCGAAATATTAAAAGTATAGCTTATACCGTATTCCTCGGGTAGGTCCACAACATACGCATTGGATCCAACGCGTTTCAACACTCTAAATGGACCGGCTCCGTGAGCTTGCAACTTCTTAACGGTTTCAGAGGGAAACCGTTCAGGTCTTACCCTGATCATGACATATTCGCCCTCTTGGAACTCTCGGTGGTGTCGGTGAGCATCGGCTAGCTCTTTGTAACGCGCATTGCTGGACTCAATGTGACGACGAATGTCGTCATGCAAACTCCTAACATGCTTAGCAAAAGAAAAAAAACACACGGATGCACACACAACCCTAAACAACTCTACTGTTAATCCGACTCATGCATATGCAAAAGGTGGACCAGGACACCCGAATGTGTGCCAAGCATGCACTAGATGCAATCGGTGGTTGGTGGAAAGTGGGACTCCTAGACATCCTACTTTGTCCCTAGCATGCGGCTGTCCATGGGATTTGGGAGGGCCGGAAGTAGGTGTATCGGGCTTGGATGTGGGAGGATTGGGAGATCTAAAACTACCTTTGTCAATACCCCTAGATATAGGTAAGGTATGCCATGTTCCCCAATCATCGGACCTATTGCTATGTGGAGGTTGATTGGCCTGAGTGGGAAGAGAGTGGTAGGGGACTTCCTTGACAAGGTAGAAGGGAAGTGGTGGATCACGAGGCCCACTAGCGAAGGGGTCGAATGGGTCAAAGAATGTGTGACCCCTCGGTTCTTCCATTACATAGTCCTATGTTTGAAATTTCTGAAGGTGATGCTCACCTCCATCCATCGTGGTAGATGAGACAGTGTATAGAAGATATGGCTCCTCCCTCGGGATAAACAGAATGAAGTCGGGCTCGGCCGGCATAGGGAGGAGTAGAAGAACCTCCGTGGTAACATGACCCACGGTGTACACGGAGGTGATGGACCCTAAAGCAGGATGAGTGAAACTACGACCTGTGGGTCGATCGAAGCCTGGAGCCAACAAGTGCATAAATGTCCATTGCCGGTCTAACCCTTTAAGAAGGTCATCCAATGTATCCACATAGTGACTAGACCGGAAAGTGGTGGAATTGATTGGCACCAGAGGTAGGATAGAGTCCATAGATGGGAGGGGAGATGGGACCAGGCCATTCTTAAGCCAGCTAAGGAGTGGCTCGGCTATAAGTAGCTTTCCCGTTAGAAACACGGGTAGCTGTGGCTGAGGTGGCTCCGAATAAAGATCGGAGAGTGAGGCTTCTCCAACCCTTTTGTCCCCTAGGGCTAGAGATGTCCGAGTGGGACACTGTCCGGCAAAGTGGCCGAACCCCTGGCAGCGATAACACTGCTGTCGTGATCCACTACGCTCCTTGATAAGTGTGTCATTATCCTTATCCTCCTGATGACATGGGGTGTAGGCAATGGGGCTCTCGTGGGTGGGGAAAGAGGATCCACTATGATGGGGAGAGGACCTTGGGATGGAACCATAGATGGCAACGGGTTGGGGCTACCGATTGCTACCTCCTTAGGCTCGTGTAGGAATACATCACTAGGAGTACGTGTCCTATCCACCCCATCCAACCGGTCCAAAATCATTTGCATAAGTTCGGCAACGGAGTGGGTTGGAATAGGGATATCATGGTGGACTCGCCCGTAGTCAATCGTCCTAGGATTGGGTCTTGGCTCATCTACGTGTGGGGCTCTTTGCCTCCGACTAGGACCCACTTGGTTGGAAGTGATTGGGTGGGGCCGGTTGGAGGTGACCGGTTAGGGCACGTAGACCTTCCTAAGCTCTCTCTTCATGTCCCACCATGATTCGATGGGCCATTGCCTCCTAAACTCTCTCAAGCGCTCAATGTGGTCCCACTTTTCGGTGGCCTCGTGTAGAAGCCTCTCCTTGGCAAAATAGAATTGCCCGGCTTCGGACATGGTATAACAATCAAAGTATGTGTCCATGGCGGCCTCCCACTTGAGGTAGTCGCCCGGGCCATTGGAGCCATAAAAATTCGAGGCTTCGGGCCTACGGAAATGGAGTGGGTGGTTTCCAAGCCCATGGGTGGACCAATGGCCATATTGCCCGGGTGATGGGGATTCCATGTGAATTTGGCGGAACTACATGCTAGACATGCCGACACTTGGATAAGACTGACTGACTCTTATTGGACTACACACGAACTAGGAGACACAAACTGATGCAAACACCGACTAGTGCACCTAGACCTAAACCAATATCCGGTACGTGGCGGAGTTAATCGATCCGAAGATCACTCCCACAAGTGTGCGACCTCCCGATAGGCGTAGCCTAACGTTCGGACAACACCTTTTAAGATACCGAATTATCGGGATGAAATATAATTTTAAAACACCTTTTTTTTTGTTTTGAAAACTAATGATGATCCTAGACTCGACTTAGACTATGCAAGACTTATGCAACGACTACCCTAGACTCAACTCGCTCTGATACCAAACTGATGCGGGACGGACTGAGGAGACGACACTATATGGGATGGACACGACTCAACCAGCAACGACACGATTACTAGAGCGACCTCGGCTCGACACTAAGAGCTCCTACAGGCTACACGTCGCTAACAGAAGTGCAAACTCACTCGTCATCCCCATGCGAGGGAAAGCGTGGATCGTGCGCGGTTAAGGAACCGGCAGAGTTCAAGGTAGTCCGACTCAACTTCCGGACTCGGATCGAGTTGCGGGACGGGTCACTCTCACGCTCACAGCGGTGACATGGACACACGGGCTAGTATCCTACGCTCTCGACAGTGGCATAAGACCATATACTAAACTAGCAAATGAACGCCGAGAAGTTAGGACCATTACCTCCATGCACCCGGCGTAGGGAAGACGACCCCGGCCAATCACGGACTCCCGGTTAACAATTATTACAGCAATACACTAATTCGACCCACTCCACGCAGGGAGGTAAAAGGTCACATGCGGGGACCGGGAATCACGCGAATTGGGTTGACGGGCAGCATTTTGATGTCGCCCGGCGGTGCCGAAACCCGCGTTTTTGTGCAAATCGGACGGCGCGATCTACGGGTCCGTGGGGCCCACGGACTGCCCCGACCTCCGGCTCTGGTGGGGTGGGACCCACTGTGATGGGGATCCCTGGTGGCGCGCCTCCCTAGATGGCGGTCGGCCGGAAGCTCCGGTCGGTGGCCAATCGGCTCCGATTCCCACGTTTTGGAGTTGCTGCCCATGGATTTTGGTTGCTGTTTTCAGGCGCGCACCCCGGCGAGAACGGCCGCTGCGATCAACCCCGATGTCGGATCGAGGCACATAAGCTATCGTTGGAAAGATCTCTTGAAGACCTTCAATCTAGGCCCAGATAGATCTGCTGGATCTGTACGGATCTAGATTTTGTGTAATTTCTAAGCTTCTGTTGTACAGTGCCTGAGCTCTCAGATCTGCAGGTGAGTTGTCTGAGAACTGCCGTTGACCGCTAGGAAGACGTCCAATTCAGCTTCTGAGTTCTTCACCAAAGTTGTAAGATTTTGAACAAGGAAAATGGAAATAGTTTTTATGAAAGGATTGGAGGTGGCTACGAATTGTTATGATTTGTGCATTGGAAGGGGGTCGGATCTGGACAGAGGTGGACAACACTGTAGCTAGCTCTGAAAGTGATTTTTGAAAAATAAGTGAAGGGCGGATCAAAATTCAAGAAAAATTGTGGAGGGAGGGGTTCATGGACAGAACTCCCAGTAAAATGGAGAGCCCCTGGAAAAATCACAAAGGGGTCCGAACACTAGAAACACAAGGCGGTTGGAAATCTAAATAGCAAGCAGACAGATCTGGGAAAAGAGGTTGGACGAAAATGGAAAATTATAAAATGGAAGATTCATGAAAAACCAATTTTTGTGGATCGTGAGGAACACCTCTGGAACATCTCCTAAAAATCCCAGCTCAAAAAGATGACGGGGTGGAGAGTAAGAATTTAGAGAAGACACCTCTATCCTGGATGGACAGAACACCGGCGGTGATGGTGGAGGCGCGATGGCGGCACGTGGCGGCGGCGGCGGCGACCGGAAATGATAGGGGTGGAGTCACACCACCAGAATACAGCCTTCCCAGCTGTAAGGAGGAGAGAGGGGCGGCCTAGGCCTTGCTCAAGGGGATTTTCTTCCAATTCAAATGCCTTAATTCTCCTAAATGAGAAAATACAAGGTACTTATAGGTCACATATCAAATCCAATAGCCACCCTTGGATCTAGGGATGGGGGAATGGATGGCCTAGATTGAATGTGACACACACACAAAAATTAAATAAAATATAAGGGGGGGGGCAGCCTATTGGCCAAGGGGGGGACATGGTAGAATGGTAGGTAGCCTACCTTGGACTTTGAAGTCCAATTGTCTACCCATGTGGCATTTACCATTCAACTTTCTAGATGTCTCCATTTGAAATGTTGACTGACCCCACATGGGGCCTTAGGCTGAGGTGGATCAATGGGAAGAGGTCTGGGGGGCCCGTGGGGCCCGGGGGTCCCATTTTACAAATAAACCCCTCTTACAATCAAAATTACAAACCGAATAAAATGAAACACACACACATTACACACAAATAATGTCTAAACAAATATGATAAATGTCGAGACTCAGGGGGGAGTCTCCAGGCTGTCTCCGAGTCGGATGGACGCTGAAGTGGCTCGAGTCATGCTCCGCGTGCAGTACCGGTGGCTCGCCGACCCGTGCCGCTCGTGTGCTCCGGTGTCCGCACCATCACTCGTCGTCCCAAGCGAGGGAAATGTGGATCCGCGCGGTTGAGAAACCGACAGAGTCAAGGGTGGTCAAACTCACTTCCGTGCTCGGATCGAGTCACGGGACGGGTTCACTCTCTTTCTCACAACGGTGATTAAAATGATTGAACGATCTAGAATTCTAATGCACTCATGCAGCGGCATAGAATCATATACTAAGTATGTAAATGCCAAGAAGGAGAGATCGTTACCTCCACGCTCTGGGTGTGGGGAAGACAACCCCGGCCAAGATCGTACTCCCGGTTAAGACAATTATCAATGATTACAAAATTAAACCCACTCTACGCAGGGAGGTCACAGGTAACATGTGGGACCTAGGAGGATCAAATTTGGGTTGACGGGTAGCGTTTTGAACTACTCCGTTAGTGCTGGCGCGCTGCTACTTGATGCTTGTCGGTCGGCGCGGGCTGACGGTTGTGGGGTCCACGATCTGCTCGGATGGCCGACTGAGACGGGATTGGTCCCGCTGCGAAGGGGACCCCTGGGGGGACGATCCCTAGGAGAGGGACGCGCTGGTTTGCCTTGTGGAAGGCGAGGTGGCCCGACTTCGGAGTCTTGTTGCTTGCTGTCCACGGGCATGTTCTACTGTTTCAGGCTTGCATGACCCGGCGATAAAAATTGCTGCGACCAGCTCCGATCTCAGAACGTCACGAAACTGGCATCGTTGTGAAGCTAACTTTGAGACCTTCAACCCTATAGTGTTACAGAAATTTTGTAGTGGCGAGGTTTTCCAAGGGGGAATTTCAAACAGGAAGGATTCCTGTCTCAGATCTGGCCGGGCAGATAAGGATCTACCTAAAGAAGTGTGTTGACCGAGGTTGAAACTTTGGATCTGGGAGGTGGGATTTTTATGGGAGGTGGAGGAAGAAGTAAGGAACACGAGGATAGTTTTTTTGTAATTTTATGTGGAATTTGATATGGGAAATGGATTTTCTAGCAGGGGTGGGTCGAATCTGGACAGCAGGGGGCAGCACAGATTTGGGAACTTGCAGAGATTTTTTGGATGAGAAAGAAAATTCCTAAAATCACAAAAAAAATTATGAAAGATGGCTTAGGTGGATAGAACTCCCAGTCCAAATTTCAGATAGATCTTAAATTGAAAAGGGGATCTAAGGGGCGAATATTGGGGCTACTTGGACACAAGTCTGCACAGGGGCAGATTGTATAGGCTGTGGGAATCTAAATGGAAAAGTGGGAATAATCTGAAATGTTTTTTGGGATGTGGGATCAACCTTGGTAACTCACCCTCAAAGTTTCAGCCTCGTTAGATCTACGAACTGAGAGCTAAAATTCGACCTCTGGCTTGCTATCCCATGATGGACAGAACTCCAGCGATGGCGATGGTGATGGTGGTGCAACGGCGGCTCGACGGCGGCGGCAACGGCGGTGCTGAACTTCACACACTGATAGGGGAGGAGTCAGACCTCAGAGAGACAACCTTCACAACTACAAGGGGAGGGAGAGGAGAGAGAGAGAGGGGGCGACCTTGACCTTTGGAGCAAATTGCTGAAATTTCTTCTATTAATTGTGGTGAAAATAGAAAATATAAGCCTTGAATATGAAATGGGAACCCTAGGTAAATGACTAAGACTACTCTTAGATCTAGGGTTTGTAAGGGGTACAATGGGGATGCCAAATTCCACTTTTTCCCATGTGGTCAAAGCCAAAATAAAAAAATAAGCCTAATAGAGCCAAAAGAGGGGGCGCCTCCTTTAAGAAGGAAAATGGCATTTTTATTCTCTTGGTCCAATGGTCTAAGTCCAAGGTGGACAATGGGCCAGCCCCTATGGGTCCCTGGAAGTTAGGTGGCCCAATGGGGAAGAGAGTGAGGGGGGCCCGCGGGACATGGGTGGCCCTTTTACAAAGAAACACACTTATTTATCCTAGTTACACTCTCTTAACCCTAAATAAAATCAAATAAGCACACATTACGCACCAAATAAAAATTCAATAAATACTAAAAATACTAGGACTCAGAACGAAGACTCCAGACTGTCTCCAAGCCATAGGGATGCCAGTGTAGCTCGAGTGGTGCTGCACGTGCGGTACCGACGGTTCGCCGACTCATGCTTCTCGCTTGCTCTGGTGTCCGCACCAATTCACCCCGGGTGGGAGAAACTCGACCCTGTCTAGTAAGGGTTTGGATCGCTCTGGTAGCGCTCTAGTAGGTCTGGATCTATCCTCTGCAACTCTGCCCTGGTGATCCACCTATCCTCAGTTGCAAGTCGGCCTCTCCATCGCACTGGGTAGCGCGGGTAGGATCCACTCCTGGTAATCGTCCCCTGCTCATCCAGTATATGATCTATATGCTCACGTTGCCATGGAAATGCGGCTGGAGGTGGACACTCAGGTGTGGGGTCACTCAAGAGGAGGAGATGGCTCAAAAGGCGCACTAGGGATCACCGCTGGGTCCCTATAAGCAACTTGTGGACACTGAAAAATTCTCACCCCATGTTTACGTGCAGGGGAATAAAGAAGAGAAGATGAAAAGATAAAAAGAAGAAGAGGGGACACCCTCTAAATGCCCTCACCGGCACACCACTTTGATACCTCCAGCGGCGCACTTCAAGTGCCCCTCTAGCGGCACGCTTCTGAACTGCCTTTCTGCGGCACACTGGGGATGGCCTTTCGACGGCACGCCCCTGCTAGCCCTCAGCGGCACTCCCTTCAAGCGCCCTAGCGGCACGCTCTGCCCAGACGCCTCCAGCGGCACACCCTCGTGCCCCCTCAGCGGCAGATCGGTGGGAGCTCCCCACCGGTACGCCCGTCCGACATCTTCAGCGGCACACCCAGCTTGGGTGTCTTCAACGGTACACACCCCCTGCGTGCCACTTCAGCGGCACGCCTGGGGCTAGCGTCTTCAGCGGCACACCCCTTGTGGGCTCTTCAGCGGCATGCTTATAGCTCCCCTCCCCCGGCACACCCTAGCCATCCCTTGCCCGGTGTGCTCCCTAGCCCGGTACAGCCTCTCAGCCACCGCCACCCGACGCAGCCTTGGCCTCCCTCACCCGGTGCATTCGCGTTCCCCTAGCGGTACACCCCCAATACTCCGCCCGGCACATGCCCCAAATGCAAAAGAAAAATATAATAATAATAAATATAATAATGACAACAAACTCACAAAAAGGGGACAAATACTAATAATAAATGAATAAAGAATATGATAATAAATGACAATAATAACAAATGCCTAAAAAGAAGAAATAAATACATAATAGCAATAAAGAAACAAGGAATAATAATAACAAACTCAACGAAAAAATGATAACAAAATAAATGAATAATAATAGCAAACTCAACAATAAAATAAATAAATGACAATAATAACAAACCCAACAATAACAATAATAAATAAATAAATCATAAGAAAAAACAAATAAATAGTAATAACAAACTTACTAAAAAAAATATAAACTAACAAATAATAATGATAAAAATTCAAATAATAATAAAACGATGAGATCTGCTCCGCAGTCATGTGTCCCCTCAAGGCCTAGCGAAAAGGGAATATTAATGTCACCCCTCTAAGTCGAGTTCGGACCTTGGGAACCATCCCGATACGGTCGTAATCTGGCATTGCTCTGGGCCGACAGTTCGTCAAATCGGATTCGTTCCATTGGGATTCATTCCCGCTCTTTATTGAAATTGCCGTGAACTCGGCATATATTTGTACGGGGTTGTTTCCATCTACGTCGTACTTTCAATACGGACCTTTGTCCGAACATAAAGTGGTCCATGAATGACCGACAAAATCTAAATGGACCAAGGAGGCTCTCGTCATTCCCGGACCCTACGCACGGGAATATCAATAAGACCATCATGGGTCACGCTCAGACCTCGGGTCCGTCCCGATTATGATCATTATCCGACCCGTATCCTCGGCCTACAGCCCGCTCCCTCTGAATACGTATTGGTTCTGGGATCTGATCCCAGGACTCTCCCCCGTTGTCCCTTGGCACCGAAAATATTAATGACGCTCACGCAAGTCTTGTTTCGACCGCGGGGGGCCCACCGCAGTATGGTCACGGCTTGATCTTGCACCGAGCCGACAAACTTGTTGGTTTCTGACCGCTTTAACCGGGATTTAACTGAATATTTCTCGTTCCTCTGAACAATAAATTTGTCGTACCCCGGTATACATATGTTCCGGTTTTCCCGTGATGGTTGCGTTCTTCTCGAGCCGGACATTCGTTCGAACATTAAATGGTCAGCGCATGACCGACATGATCTCGAATGTTTTCTTCTCACCCTCGTATGGGGATTTCAATACATCCTAATAGACCTTTCATGTAATTAGTTCTCTGGCCATGAGGCCCTTTTTCCCGATGATTAATCAAGGGTGTTCCCCTCTCCGAGGGGATGTAAATGACGCCGTGACCTTTATGGCGCGGCAGATTTTGGTCCCGACACGAATCACACAATTGTTTAATCAGTCAGATCGCGCGCACCATGGGCTTCCACGAAGCCAGAATAAATCGTCACTATGTGACTGGCACGCCCACACACTTAATAAACCTAATAATCCAAAACCCAATAAATGAATAAACAATAGAATTGACAAAAAGTGCATCCACAAGTCTGGCATGTCCGGTGGGACCTAAACAACCCTTCATCTCTTCGTCGGATTCAGGGCCTCATGGCCTCCTAATAAACATTATGATGGGGACATCGAAGCAAGACCGTCCACATTTTGTTTGCATTTATGTCCTTTCATATTTGTATGTATACCCTTGTGTTATATGGGTACGCAATTGTAGGTCATAGTGGGTTTATATGTAAAATTCCAGTAGACCCAAGCAAGGGGGCCCTCAGCCCTTTCCCATTGGTCCATGTCACCCATGTGGGGCTGGTCAAACCATCCTAGGTGGCCTTCTAGAAGGGTTGAATGTCAAATGCCACATGGGTAGACAAGAGGGTAAGAATTTCCATGGTAGGCTACCTACCATGTCAACTTGTCCCCCTTGCCTCCCCTTGGTCAATAGGCCCCCCCTTTATATTTTATTTTTATTTTTTTTGTGTGTTGTTCACACTTCATCCCAGCCCTCCATTCCCCATCCCTAGATCCAAGGGTCTACATTTGATTTGATGTGAATCATATAAAAGGTTGTATTTTCATTTGGAAATTAATGAAAGTTAGAAAAATTGTTGATTGCCAAGAAGGCTTCTTGCGCCCCCAGCTCCCTCTCCCTGGTGTTCATCTCCTCCAACCCCCAATTCTAGAGTGTTTTCATCTCTATCCCCTCCCCTCAATCTCTGGTTGTGATCTGTGCCGCCGCCGCCGCCGTTCGTGCCGCCATCGGACTGCCACCGAGCCACCGTCGAAGTTCTGTCTTCAGCCAACAGCAGCCCCTACCACGAAATTCTGCAGTCATCCCCGAGTTCTTCTTGATCTAAAAATTTTATGGTGTGTTCCGATCTTCAATCCCCCCGCCACAAAAAAAATCCAATCCAAATTCCATCATTTATTATTTTCAAATTTCGTGTGTTTCTGTTTCCCAGTTCTATCCAGTTTCCGATCTGTGTGACAGCACCCCTGTAATCCCCCCCTCCGACCATCTTGTTGATTTTTCAAAACCTTCCCAATTTTACTGGGAGTTCCGTCCATTGTCCCCTCACTTCATGAAATTTCCTCATTTTTGATCAGCCTTCCATCCATTTTTCAAAATTCGTTCTCAGAGCTAGCTACAGTGCTTTCCACCTGTTTCCAGATCCGATCCTTGTCCAGTGCAAAAATCATATCAATTCGTAGCCACCTCCAATCAGTCCATACAAAATATTGCCATCTTCCTTGTTCAAAATCCTATAACTTTTGTGAAGAGCTCAAGAGATGAATCGGACATCTACCTCGCGGTCAACGGCAGTTCTCAGACAACTTCCCTGCAGATCTGAGAGTCGGCTACTGTACACCAGGAACTTAAAAATTCAATAAAGCCCAGATCCATACATATCAAGGTCTGATCTCCAGGCCTAAGTTAAAGTACGTCAAGAGAGCTTTCCAACGGCGCCAGTTTCATGTCGATCCGACATCGGGGCTGATCGCAGTGTCCGTTCTCACCGGAGCGCGCGCCGAAAAATTGAACTGGCAGATCCGTGGCCGGTTATTCCGACCGGTGCCGAACGGAGCCACCCAGCCTCCGGTCGACGTCCCAGTGTGCCGCCAGCCCAGGGAACGCTTCCCAAGTGTCTCCACCACAGTGGTGCCACCGGGCCCCACACGGCCCCTCCGGACAACACGTGGGCCCCACAGTCACAAGTTCGGGTGCTGCCGAAGAGACGCGAGAAGCCGCTTGTCAACCCAAATTCGGTCCTCTCGGACCCATTTGTGTAGCCCTTTACCTCCCTGCGTGGAGTGGGCAGTGAGTCATTGCTGTCATTATTGTGTATTAGTTGTTCTGGGAGCACGGTTTTCGGCCGGGTCCGTCTTCCCCACGCCGGGAGCGTGGAGGTATCGTATTCGCTCCTTGCTTGGCATTTCACTTATTTCCATATATGCTTTATATACCGCTGCTAGAGAGCATATTTTAGGACCTAGCTTGCTATATATTTTCATATCACCACTGCTGCGAGAGAGAGCGAAGCCGTCCCGTGACCCGATCCGGGCATGAAACTACGAATTGACCACCCTAGCTCATTGCCAGTTTCTCAACCGCGCACGTCCGACGCTTCCCTCGCTAAGGGACAATCACGAGCTCATCTAGAGTCCGAGGACTGCATTCCTCATTCGAGTCGTGTCTGTGGTCTCGTCCCGCATCAATTTGGCATCAGAGCGAGTTTGAGTCTAGGGTGCCTAAAAACAAAAAAAAAGAGTGTCATTTACGTATAGTCATTGTCTAAGTCATGTTTAGGGTCATCATTATTTTAAAACAAAAAAAAGTGTCTTTTGGGTCGCATACATTCCTTTACTCGGTATATCAAAAGGTGTTGTCTGAACGTTAGGCTACGCCTATCGGGAAGGCCGCACACTTGTGCGAGTGATCTTTAGATCGGTTAGCTCCGCCACGTACCGAGTCTTGGTCGTCATGTCCAGGGTTGTAGTCCATTGTCTAGTTGGTTTATCTACTAGTGTCGGTATGTCCATCCTCTAGCTTCCCCGTGTCCCATGGATTACCAAACACCCGGATCTTATCCATGGTGGCGATACTATCTCAAATGGAAGGACCACCCAAACCACCCCACTAGACCCGAAACCCGGGACTTCTACGGGTCCGATGACCCAGGTGACTACCTAGAGTGGGAAGCCATTATGGACGACTACTTCGAGGTGTACAATATGTACGGGCCCATGCAAGTCGATGTTGCCAAAAGGTGACTTTTTGGTGAAGCCGCCGAAACATGGAGGGACATCAAATATTGGAGGGAGGATAGGAATCTAAGGCCCATCGAGTCATGGTGGGAAATGAAGAGAGCGCTTAGGAGGGCCTACTTTCCCCGCCCACCTACCTCCAACCACGGAGGTCATACCACTCACCAACCCCACCAACTCACCCACAATCAAGTGGGCCACACCTCTACCCAATCCCACCCCTTCACCGCCGTCCAAGCCCACCAAGGCCACCCCAATCTAGTGGCCCGCCCAGTCACCTCCAACCAACCTCCCCTTGGCACCCCCATCCCAACCCACTCAAGTACCTTCAACCGAGTGGAAGCCCCGCTTATAGCCGAGCCTAGGACCCCACCTAGGTTGAGGGACGAGGAGTGAGTCCACCCCAAGGTCCCTACTCCAACCCGCACCCTTGCCGAGATCTTGAAACAATTTACGGACGGGCTGGATAGGATTGAGAGGTCACTACTCCAACCCGAGCCCAAGGAGGTCATAGCCGGTAGTCTTCACCCGGCCCCACCTCTAGCATCCCCAAGCCCTCTTCCCACCATGGATACCACGCCTCCATCACCCTCGAGAGCTCCAATGCCACCACCCTCTATGTCCGAACGTGATTCGGAACCATCTCATTTGGAGCCACCAAGGCCCGAGCCACCCGTATTTCTAACGGGTACACTATACATCGACGAGCCGCTTTCTAGTTGGCTCAAGGATGGCTTGGTCCACCTCCCTTTCCATCCATGGACCCCATCCTACCTATAGTGCCGGTCAACTCATTCCATACCACATTTCGGTCTAGTCACCATGTCGATACTTTGGATGACCTTATTATGGGATTAGATTCACAATGGAAGTTGACGCATCTTTTGGCCCGAGGCTTTGACCAACCCGCTAGTCTTAGCTTCACCCATCCGACCTTAGGGTTCATTACCTCCGTGTGCACCGTGGGGTGTGTCACCACGGAGATTCTTCTACTCCTCCCGATGCTGGTCGAGTCCGACTTCATTCCCTTTTGCCCAAGGGAGGAATCTTATTTTCTACACATGTCCGTCGTCCCACCGCTCACAATGTATGACGGTGATTATGAATTCTTAAATTGGGACCGAGTCATGGGGGAACCCACTTCATGGGGTCATACCTTCTTCGACCCTTTTGACCCCTTCACTAGTGAACCTCCCGAGCTTTCATACTCACTCCACTTCTTCCGCGGAGTTCACTCTCCCACCTTTTCCACTCGGGCCAAGCAAACTCCACATAGCCATAGGTCCGAACCTTCATTTGGGGGTAATGAAAACTTTGGTTTCCCCGATCCATCTAGACCACCCGCACCTCCCGGACTTCCCACACGCAAGCCCAATGTCCATGATTGGTGCATCATAGGGTGTCTAGGAATTCCCCATGACGTCAACCTCCGGTTACGTCAAATGCATGCATGGCACACATTCGGGTGTCCTGGTCCGCCGTCACCCATGTACGGGTCAGATTAACCATAGATTTGTCTAGAGTCATGCATGAGTCTGTTTCTTATTTGTGTGGTTTGCATATGTGTGTTAGTCCATGGTGAGTCTGCATGTGTCTTGTGTAAGCTCGTTGTCGATCTCTTATGAGTAAGAGGCGAGTGGACTCGCTCGATGAGTATGGGATCGGTTCTATATCTATACCCGGATCAGCCACCTACAGGGACCCAACAGTGATTCCTAGTGAGTCTTCGAGCCGCCTCCTCCCCTTTTGCGAGTGTCCCACCCGGAGTGTCCACCTCTAGCCCATAGCAGCTTGTGCATATCGAGTATATATGGAATGAGCAGGTGACGATCACTTGGAGTGGAGCATACCCGCGCTACTTGGCACGGTGACGGATCCGCCGGAGTACTCGAGCATCCATACCCCTAGTCGACGGGGTCGAGTTCCTCCCACCCGGGGAGAATTGATGGGGACATCGAAGCAAGACCGTCCACATTTTGTTTGCATTTATGTCCTTTCATATTTGTATGTATACCATTGTGTTATATGGGTACGCAATTGTAGGTCATAGTGGGTTTATATGTAAAATTCCAGTAGACCCAAGCAAGGGGGCCCTCAGCCCTTTCCCATTGGTCCATGTCACCAATGTGGGGCTGGTCAAACCATCCTAGGTGGCATTCTAGAAGGGTTGAATGTCAAATGCCACATGGGTAGACAAGAGGGTAAGAATTTCCATGGTAGGCTACCTACCATGTCAACTTGTCCCCCTTGCCTCCCCTTGGTCAATAGGTAGCCCCCCCTTTATATATATTTTTTATTTTTTTTGTGTGTTGTTCACACTTCATCCCAGCCCTCCATTCCCCATCCCTAGATCCAAGGGTCTACATTTGATTTGATGTGAATCATATAAAAGGTTGTATTTTCATTTGGAAATTAATGAAAGTTAGAAAAATTGTTGATTGCCAAGAAGGCTTCTTGCGCCCCCAGCTCCCTCTCCCTGGTGTTCATCTCCTCCAACCCCCAATTCTAGAGTGGTTTCATCTCTATCCCCTCCCCTCAATCTCTGGTTGTGATCTGTGCCGCCGCCGCCGCCGTTCGTGCCGCCATCGGACTGCCACCGAGCCACCGTCGAAGTTCTGTCTTCAGCCAACAGCAGCCCCTACCACGAAATTCTGCAGTCATCCCCGAGTTCTTCTTGATCTAAAAATTTTATGGTGTGTTCCTATCTTCAATCCCCACAGCCACAAAAAAAATCCCATCCAAATTCCATCATTTATTATTTTTCAAATTTCGTGTGTTTCTGTTTCCCAGTTCTATCCAATTTCAGATCTGTGTGACAGCACCCCTGTAATCCCCCCCCTCCGACCATCTTGTTGATTTTTCAAAATCTTCCCAATTTTACTGGGAGTTCCGTCCATCGTCCCCTCACTTCATGAAATTTCCTGATTTGTGATCGGCCTTTCATCCATTTTTCAAAATTCGTTCTCAGAGCTAGCTACAGTGCTTTCCACCTGTTTCCAGATCCGACCTCTGTCTAGTGAAAAAATCATATCAATTCGTAGCCACCTCCAATCAGTCCACAAAAATATTGCCATCTTCCTTGTTCCAAATCATATAACTTTTGTGAAGAGCTTAGGAGCTGAATCGGACATCTACCTCACGGTCAATGGCAGTTCTCAGACAACTTCCCTGCAGATCTGAGAGTTCGGCTACTGTACACCAGGAACTCAAACTTTCAATAAAACCCTGATCCGTGCATATCCAGGTCTGATCTTTAGGCCTAGGTTGAAGGACGTCAAGAGAGCTTTCCAACGGCGCCAGTTTCGTGTCGATCCGACATCGGGGCTGATCGCAGCGTCCGTTCTCGCCGGAGCGCGCGCCAAAAAATTGAACCGGCAGATCCGTGTCCGGTTATTCCGACCGGTGCCGAACGGAGCCGCCCGGCCTCCGGTCGACGTCCCAGCGTGCCGCCAGCCCAGGGAACGCTTCCCAAGTGTCCCCACCACAATGGTGCCATCGGGTCCCACACGGCCCCTCCGGACAGCACGTGGGCCCCACAGTCACAAGTTCGGGTGCTGCCGAAGAGACGCGAGAAGCCTCCCGTCAACCGAAATTCGGTCCTCCCGGGCCCATTTGTGTAGCCCTTTACCTCCCTACGTGGATTGGGCAGTGAGTCATTGCTGTCATTATTGTGTATTAGTTGTTCCGGGAGCACGGTTTTTGGCCGGGTCCGTCTTCCCCACGCCGGGAGCGTGGAGGTATCGTATTCGCTCCTTGCTTGGCATTTCGCTTATTTCCATATATGCTTTATATGCCGCTGCAAGAGAGAATGTTTTAGGACCTAGCTTGCTATATATTTTAATATCACCGCTGCTGCGAGAGAGAGCGAAGCCGTCCCGTGACCCGATCCGGGCACGAAAGTGCGAATTGACCACCCAAGCTCATTGCCGGTTTCTCAACCGCGCACGTCCGACGCTTCCCTCGTTAAGGGACAATCACGAGCTCATCTAGAGTCCGAGGACTGCATTCCTCATTCGAGTCATGTCCGTGGTCTCATCCCGCATCACATTGTTTGTCTGCTTTGATGAATTACAGGTGCTGCATTCGCCAGCCCTATGGGGAGAAAAGCCGGACTAGGCGCAATTACCTTTGTGACCTCGAGGACGCTACTCCGAGGCACATGCAGCTTCCAGGAATCATGGAGGCCGCCAAAAAAAGAAGAAGGGAGGGGAAAATCAAACCCCCCCTTTCCCTAAGGATAAACAGAAAGGAAAGAAGAAAAGAAGAAAAGAAAGAAATAAAAAAGGAAGAGAAAGAATTGGCGAGAGAGGGTTATACGGCCATATCCATCGAGACCTGTGCTGATTAAAGATTACCACTATGGGATTGATGCGGTGGAGCGAACCACTCATCCCCTCCCTGAGGGGGTGAGTGCTCTCCTGCGCGCCCACCTTGGTCTATTACAAAAAAGAAGAGAAGAAAAGAAAGGACAAAAAGAAAAATTGGCAAGCATCGCCGGCCAAAAGGACAAGAAGAAGGCCGGCCTCCCGCCCGAATCTAGGAGGGTCCAAGTCTGTGGTGCAATGCCCCGGTCCGTTGCACCTTTCTACTGCCTCTATCCGGCATAAGACGGCCCCTCGAGTGGCTGTTGGAAGATCCGGCAAGCAGCAACTCTAGCTTGATGAATTCATGCCCGCTGTGGGGAATGCTTAATAGCAATGAGGCCAAGCACGGCCACCACTCCCGAAGAGAGCATGCATATACCCCGCCATGGGGGATAAAAATAAGAAATATACCCCGCCATGGGGGATAAGAGGCAAGAAAGAAACACACCCCGCATGGGGGGCATATAAGCAAGAATTTATGCCCCGCCTGGGGGCATAAAAGCCATAAAGGATATACCCCCGCCACGGGGGCACATGGAGAGAACCCACCCCAACTCAGGGGCACATAAAGAAAAAATTTTACCCCGGTTTAAGGGCACTTGAAGAAGAGCTACACCCCCACCTGGGGGGCATGAGAAGCAAAGACTGTACCCTGCTTAGGGGCACACAAAGAAAGAAATTTACCCCACCTCGAGGGCACAAGAAGCAAAACACACCCCACCTTGGGGGCATAAGAAGACAAGAACATACCCCGCCATGGGGGCATTAGAAGCAGAATACATTCCCGCCCCAGGGGCATATGAAGCAACATACACCTCGCCTCGGCGGCATATGAGGCCAAGAAGCATACCCCGGCTCGGGAGCATAGGAAATAAAAGATGTACCCCGCACCGGGGGCATATGAAGAGAAACGCACCCCGCCCTGGGGGGGCGTAAGAAGCAAAAGAATCCACCCCGGTCTTGGGGCATAAGAAGCAGAGGACACACCCCACCTTGGGTGCAAAGAAGCAAAGACTCTACCCCGTATGGAGGCATATGAGACAAAAAGAATACACCCCGACTTAGGGGAATACGAAGAGAAATATACCTAACTCGGGGGCAGAAGAAGTAGAAGAATCTACCCTGGCTCGGGGGCACAACAAGCAACAGAGTTACACCTTGATCTAGGGGCACATGAAGAGGAATACATCCCGCCATAGGGGCGTATAAAAGAAAAGAGAGAAAGAATACACCCCGGTCTGGGGGCACAGAAGCAAAGAGACATACTTCCCAACTGGGGAGCATATGAAGAGAGGTATACCCCGGCTTTGGGGCATTTGAAGAAGCAACATACCTCGTCACGGGGGCATGGAAGCCATGAAGAATTCACCCCAGCTCAGGGGTATTCGAAAGGAAATCTACCTCTATTTAGGGGCATTTAAGGCAGAAGCTACCCCCCCGCCATGGGGGCATAAGAAACAAGAATTCACCCCGGCCTGGGGGCACACAAAGAAAGAAGCACACCCCGCCTTGGGGGCATAGAAGCCATAAAAGAATACACCCTCTCTCTAGGGGTATTTGAAGAAGAAACATATACTCCGCCACGGAGGCATAGAAGCCATAAAGAATATACCCCGCCAGGGGGCATAGAAGCCATAAAAATACACCCCGCCCGGGGGGCATTGAAGCCATAAAGAAACACACCCCGCCTGGAGGCACAGAAGCAAAGAGACATACATCCCGACCTAGGAGCATATGAAGAAAGGTATACCCCGCCCAAGGGGCAATCGAAGAAGCAACATATCCCACCATGGGGGCATGAAAGCCATGAAGAATTCACCCCAGCTTAGGGGTATTTGAAAAAATCTACCCCGACTTAGGGGCGTTTGAAGAAGAACTACACCCCGCCATGTGGGCATAAGAAGCAATGACTATACCCCGTGTGGGGGCATGTGAAACAAAAATACACCCCGACTCAGGGGAATATGAAGAGAAATATATCCTATCACGGGGGGGGGGGGCATAGAAGCCATCAAGAATACACCCCGGCTTAGGGGGGATCTGAAGAAGAAACATACACCCCGCCTGGGGGCATAGAAGCCGTAAAGAATACACCCCGACTTAGGGGGATCTGAAGAAGAAACATACACCCCGCTAGGGGGCATAGAAGCCATAAAGAATACACCCTGGCTGGGGGCACAGAAGCGAAGAGGCATACCCCCCAACCTAGGGGGGAGATGAAGAAAAGCTACACCCCAACCTGGGGGCACGTGAAGAGAAATACACCCTAGTCCGGGGGCATTAATGAGAATGAAAGAGCAGAACAAAAGAACAGTTATGAGGTGGATGTGGTCCTTGAACCCGCATCTTCACAATAAAAAGAAGAGCAGAAAAGAAAAGAACAGCCATCAGGCAGATGTGGACATTCCACTCACCCCTCCACATAAAAGAAGAAGAGAAGAAAAGAAATCGAGCCTTGAGGCAGACATGGTCTTTCACCCTCTACCTCCAGCCATCCAACAAATAGACCCCTCATGTGGTCGGCATCATGACCTTTCATCTAAGCTGACAAAACTTTCTGTCAACGGGGCGTTAAACCGATAAAACATTCCGCCGACGGGGCGTTAAACCGATAAAACTTTCCGCCAATGGGGCGTTAAACCGATAAAACCTTCCACCAACGGGGCGTTAAACCGATAAAACCTTCCACCGATATGGCGTTAAACCGATAAAACTTTCCACCAACGGGGCGTTAAATCGATAAAACCTTCCGCCGATAGGGCGTTAAGCCGACAAAACCTTCCGCCGATGGGGCGTTAAACTGACAAAACTTTCCGCCGATGGGGCGTTAAATCGATAAAACCTTCCGCCGACGGGGTGTTAAACAGATCAGCTCTCCGCCGACGGGGTGTTAAACCGACTAAACCTTCTGCCGACGGGGCATTAAACCGACTAAACCTTTCGCCGACGGGACGTTAAACCGACTGAACCTTCCACCGACGGGGCATTAAACTGACTAAACCTTCCGTCGACGGGGCGTTAAATTGACTAAACATTCCACCGATGGGGCGTTAAACTGACTAAACCTTCCGCCGACGGGGCGTTAAACCGATCAACATTCCGCCGACGGGGCGTTAAACTGATCAGCATTCCGCCAACGGGGCATTAAACCGATAAACCTTCCGTCGACGGGGCGTTAAACCGATCAACATTCTGCCGATGGGGCGTTAAACCGATCAACCCTCCGCCGACGGGGTGTTAAATCGACTAAACCTTTCGCCGATAGGGGCGTTAAACCGATCAGCATTCCGCCGAAGGGGCCTTAAACCGATCAAAATTCTGCCAACGGGGCGTTAAATCGATCAGCATTCTGCCAACGGGGCATTAAACCGATCAACATTCCACCGACGGGGCGTTAAACTGATCAACACTCCACCGACGGGGCATTAAACTGACTAAACCTTCCGCCAACGGGGCGTTAAACCGTCTAAACCTTCTGCCGACGGGGCGTTAAACCGACTAAACCTTCCGCCGACGGGACGTTAAACCGACTGAACACACCACCGACGGGGCGTTAAACTGACTAAACCTTCTGTCGATGGGGCGTTAAACTGACTAAATCCTCCGTCAACGGGGCATTAAACCGACTAAACCTTCCACCGACGGGACGTTAAACTGACTAAACCTTCCGCCAACGAGGTGTTAAACCGACCAAACCTTCCGCTGACGGGGCGTTAAACCGAAAGATATTCAGCCATCGGGGCTTCAATTTGACAGATACTCAGCCATCGGGGCTTCGCACAACAAGCAACTCCACCTACGGCCCTTGGCCACCCAACAAAATCAAGAGAACCTTTCACTTTGGTTCGGATCCTTTCCCGGCCAGAGAATCAAAGAATCAACCTTTCATTCTGGTTCGGATCCTTCCCCCGGCCAGAGAATAAAAACCTTCATGAAGTCGGTGTCACAACCTTCCGTCCAAGCCGACGAACATCCTACCTTTACCCGCTACCCTTTGGCCTTTTATGGATTATTTTCGACATCCCTTTGGCTTCGTAGCCTGCTACCATAATATCTCTTCGGCCTTCCACGGCCCGCTATCCAACACCTTCTGGCTTAGCCATTTTGACCAAGGCCCACTATTAAGATTAACCCATCCGTCCCACCGTGCTCTCCGACATCTGTTGGCTTTATAGCCTGCTTCCCAATCTCGGCTTTCACAGCTTGCTTCCCAAATCTTGGCTCTTGCAGCCTACTGCCCAGAATTTTGGCTCTTGCAGCCTGCTTTCCCAACTTTAGCTCCTGTAGCCTGCTTCTCAAAATTTGGCCTTCACGGCCCGCTGCCCCTACTTTGGCTCTTGCAGCCTGCTTCCTAATTTCGTCTCTCGCAGCCTGCTTCCCATACTTTGGCTCCTATAGCCTGCTCTCTTAATTTCAGCTCTTACAGCTCGCTTCCCAATTCTGGCTCTCGTAGCCTTCTTCCCTTTGGCCTTCGTGGCCTGCTTCCCAATTCTGGCTCTCGTAGCCTTCTTCCTTTTGACCTTCGTGGCCTGCTTCCTAATTCTGGCTCTTATAGCTTGATTACCTTTGGCCTTCATGGCCTGCTTCCCAATTCTGGCTCTCGTAGCCTTCTTCCCTTTGGCCTTCGTGGCCTGCTTCCCAATTCTGACTATCGTAGCCTGCTTACCTTTGGCCTTTGTGACCTGCTTCCCAATTCTGGCTCTCGTAGCCTGATTACCTTTGGCCTTCATGGCCTGCTTCCCAATTCTGGCTCTCATAGCCTTCTTCCCTTTGACCTTCGTGGCCTGCTTCCTAATTCTGGCTCTCGTAGCCTGCTTACCTTTGGCCTTCGTGGCCTGCTTCTCAATTTCGGCCCTCGTAGACTTCTTCCCTTTGGCCTTCGTGGCCTACTTCCCAATTCTGACTCTCGTAGCATGCTTACCTTTGGCCTTGGTGGCATGCTTCCCAATTCTGGCTCTCGTAGCCTCCTTCCATTTGGCCTTCGTGACATGCTTCCCAATTCTGGCTCTCGTAGCCTTCTTCCCTTTGACCTTCATGGCCTACTTCCCAATTCTGGCTCTCGTAGCATGTTTCCCCAGCCTTTGGCCTTCGTGGCCTACTTCCCAATTCTGGCTCTCGTAGCCTGCTCCCCCAACCTCTGGCCCTTCGTGGCCTGCTTCCCGGCATCTTTTGGCCCTTATGGCCCGCTCCTCTAATGTCCCTTGGCTTCTATAGCCCACTTCCCTAATATCCTTTCGGCCCTTCGTGGTCTGCTTCCCCAATACTTTTACTACAACTACACTTATACGTAACGACAGTATGTTCTTACGTAAAAAGAAAAGAAAAAAAAGAAAAAAAGAAGAAGAATTGCTTGACTACCCTGATTGCATGGTTGCTTAATATAGAATAATACACCTCCTTGGTATTTTCTAGGACCATGTCTCCTTGCTAAATAATGTTGCCCCGATTCCGGATGTATGTGCGTCACGGTATACGCTTGAAGGGAACCCAATTATGGCAGGTGCACACGTCAAGGGGAAGAGTCAGGGCGAAATTGTTGAGCCCAACTCACAAAAATAAACCTGAGGCAACTCTCCCACTCCGCACTTAATGTGTTCGATGGTCTTCAACCATAGGGATTGTTCGAATTTCTTCTTAGCACTCTACGGATGCTTAAATTCCTGCACTCGCGTGAAAGGTAATCGTGAGGAAAAAGCTGCCTACCCCCACTAAAAAAAAAGAGAAAAAATGATGTAAAAAAGAGAGAGAGAAATGTGAATCCGAGTAGCTGGGAATCTCCACTAAAATAAATGAGGAGACTCGCGCGAAATGGTGAAGCGAATTACAATAAGGATGAAGCCTAGTGGCCAGGAATCTCTATTGAGATACATGAGGAAACTCGCGTCAAACGGTGGAATCTGCAATAGAATTATGATGAGGATGAATTCTAGCAGCCGGGAATCCCCATTGATACACATGAGGAGACTCGCGTCGAACGGTGAAATTCGCTACCAAAGTAAACAGATGGGGGCTGTGCAAAGCTACCGAAATCTAGAGCCTGAAACCCATGTGTGGGCGCTAGAGTTACCCTCGAGTGTTACTTAGAAAACCTGCATATCCCTATGTTTAGGGCCCTTTGCTCACACGTTTGCTCCTCTACTCCACATAAAGTTATCTTGGGTGAAATGCGTGAATTTAAGCTATGCATGCAAGACATCTGATATTCTCTTGACAAGTGCACCACCCCTTAGCCATGCCTCCTGGCCCGCACCGTGTCTGCGAATTATGGGTGATGTCCCTATCTCATCCCCTATAGAGGGAGCTGCCGTATGTATACTTATGTTATGCCTATTGACGAATGCCTGCATGCTTGAATAAAAACATAATGATAAAAAAAATAGACTCAATTTCGGCTATCGTAGCCTGCTTTCCCAATTCTGGCTCGTACAGCCCAATCTTGGCCCTCACGGCCTACTTCCTCCCCTTGCGGCTTGTTAATCTCCCAACCTCAGCTTCTATAGTCCGCTTCCCCAATTCGGGCTTTCACATCCTACTCCCCAATTTTGGCTTCTGTAGCCCGCTTCCCCGATTTCAGCCTTCGTGGCCTACTTCCGTAACACCGATTCTAGCCCTTGTGGCCCACTTTCCTGGGTTTGGATTTCACAGTCGGTACCCCCGGCACATTAAAGAATGAAATACCCTTTCACCCTGACCCGAGCCTGCCGTTCGGGTAAGGAATCAACCCTCTTCCCTTTGCTCTGACACTAGCCCGTGTCAACGACTAAACCTTCTCTCTCTGTCCCCTTTTTGGTGGCGAATATCTCTTCCGATTCAGACCTCTCGTATGGATCATTCCAGGAACAAACTCTTCTCTCTGTCCCTTTCGGGTGGTGAATATCCCTTTTGAATCAATAAACTCTCCTCTCCGTCCCTTCGGGTGGTGAATATCCCATTTGACTTGGACCTCCCGTCAAGGTCACTGATTAAACAAACTCTTCTCTCCGTCCCTTCAGGCGGTGAATATCCCCTTTGACTTGGACCTCCCGTCCAGGTCACTGAATCAACGAACTCTTCTCCTCGTTTCTTCGGGTGACGAATATCCCCTTTCACTTGGACCTTCCGTCCAGGTCACTGATTAAACAAACTCTTCTCTCCATCCCTTCGGGCGGTGAATATCCCCTTTGACTTAGACCTCCCGTCCAGGTCACTGAATCAACAAACTCTTCTCCCCGGCCCTTCAGGTGACGAATATCCCCTTTGACTTAGACCTCCCGTCCAGGTCACTGATTAAACAAACGCTTCTCTCCGTCCCTTCGGGCGATGAATACCCCCTTTGACTTGGACCTCCCGTCCAGGTCACTGATTAAACAAATTCTCCTCTCCGTCCCTTCGGGCGGTGAATATCCCCTTTGACTTGGACCTCCCGTCCATGCCACTGATTAAATAAACTCTTCTCTCCGTCCCTTCGGGCAGTAAATATCCCCTTTGACTTGGACCTCCCGTCCAGGTCACTGATTAAACAAACTCTTATCTCCGTCCCTTCGGGCGGTGAATATCCCCTTTGACATGGACCTCCCGTCCAGGTCATTGATTAAACAAACTCTTTTATCCGTCCCATTGGGATGGTGAATATCCCCTTCGATTTGGACCTCTCGTCCAGGTCATTGATTAAACAAACTCTTCTCTCCGTCCCTTTGGGGTGGTGAATATCCCCTTTGATCTGGACCTTTCGTCCAGGTCATTGAATCAACAAATTCTTTTTTCCGTCCCTTCGGGTGACGAACACCCCTATTGAATCAACAAACTCTTCTCTCCGTCCCTTTGGGTGACGAATCCCCATTTGATTTGGACCTTTCGCCCAGATCATTAGAGGAATAAACCCTTATCTCTGCCCTCGTGGCTCGTCTTCCAACAGCTTCGGCTCTCATAGCCCGCTTTCCGATAACTTCAGCTTTCATAGCCTACTTCCCGGGTGCTGGCCCACATGACCTGATTTCTCGACCTTAACCCCGGTCCACGGACCGGTTCTCCTCGTCATGCTGATAAACCTCTCAGTCGGTCTGCACCCGCAGGCCCCGCTCTCTCATCCCTCGCTCGCGCCGTCTGCGGCTGGGGGGCATTTGTGGACACTGAAAAATTCTCAGCCCATGTTTACGTGCAGGGGAATAAAGAAGAGAAGATGAAAAGAAGAAAAGAAGAAGAGGGGACACCCTCCAAATGCCCTCATCGGCACACCACTTTGATGCCTCCAGCGGCGCACTTCAAGTGCCCCTCTAGCGGCAAGCTTCCGAACGGCCTTTTAGCGGCACACTCGGGGTGGCCTTTCGATGGCACGCCCCTGCTAGCCCTCAGCGGCACGCCCTTCAAGTGCCCTAGCAGCACGCTCCGCCCAGATGCCTCCAGCGGCACACCCTCGTGCCCCCTTAGCGGCACATCGGTGGGAGCTCTCCACCGGTACGCCCGTCCGGCATCTTCAGTGGCACACCCAGCATGGGTGTCTTCAGCGGTACACACCCCCTGCGTGCCTCTTCAGCGGCACGCCCGGGGCTAGCCTATTCAGCGGCACGCCGCTTGTGGGCTCTTCAGCGGCACACTTGTAGCTCCCCTCCATCGGCACACCCTATCCAGCCCTTGCCCAGTGCGCTCCCTAGCCCAGCACAGTCTCTCAACCATCGCCACCCGGCGCAGCCTTGGCCTCCCTCACCCGGTGCATTCGCATTCCCCAAGCGGTACACCCCCAATACTCTACCCGGCACATGCCCCAAATGCAAAAGAAAAATATAATAATAATAAATATAATAATGACAACAAACTCACAAAAGGGGACAAATAATAATAATAAATGAATAAAGAATATGATAATAAATGTAATGCCCTGGATCTCAATTGGATCTTTTTTAGATCTTTCGGATGCCTCATTTTCAAGCGTTCACCATCTCTCTTCGTTCTCTCTCATTTCGGGGTCCCTTGGCGCGGGGTGCACACCATTGCGGAGCTAGCCGAGGCGAGGACGCGATGGAGTGATCGAGACGCGAGATGGGGTGACGGTTTGAGCGTGGCGGGCGCGATATCTCGGTGGATTCCAAGAAGGTGTCGTTTGCGTTCCTGGCGGTTTTTGGCGTGGTTTAGTCGCTTCGGCGCGCGGTTTCTTCGGTGGAGGTAGGGAGATGGACCGCCACTTCGTTCCGTACATTTTCCCTGCTTTTGTGCCTTGTTTGGTGCTCGATCGGGGGAGATCGGGCCGGTTTAGTGAAAACCGTCGTTTTGGGGGTTTTCAGGGTTCGCCAGAAAATGGTAACCATTTGTGGCGTGGTTAGTGTCAGAATGACCGCTGGGATGTCTGGATCCCATTCACGTAAGTTTTGTCGTGTTCGGTCATCATTCGGGGCCGGTAGGAGTCTGGGAACCTTGTTGACTCTTTTAGGGTCGATTCATCGGAATCACCCCGATCTCGCGTTCTGATGCGTGCATGTGGGCTTTTTAGCCTCAAGAACTTGTTTTTCATCATTTGCCTTCGTTTCCCCTACGCTTTGGCGTGAATGGGGAGTGGAACGGACCGATTCGGCGTTTCCACTATTTTCCCGCCGTGACCGGTGTAGCGGTCGTTTCAGAGACCGTCATAGTCTCTGACGGCCCTACGATAGACTGCCACAGCTCTTAGGCCTTTTAGACCATTCGTGGCTATGGGAGTGTGATGGTCCACCTCAGGTGCGTCACGGCCATTTCATTTTCTTGAGGTTCGGGTCAGTTGTTCGCATAGCGGTCGTTCCCTCGTGCGTCACAGTGCTGTAATGCGTCCGCATTTGGACCGTTACATGCTGTTCGTTCAGGTTTCAGGCGTGGGTCTATTGGCTCTGACGGCCCTGCCTTGGTGCTTCAGAGCAGGTAACGCACCTATGGTGGTGCGTTACGGTCCTGTTGTGGCCGTGATGGCTGTTGGGCTTTTCGGTGTGCGACCGTGTGTTTGCTAGTCCGTTTTAGGTGATGTTTGTGGTTGTTTTGGGGTAGGTTTGTGGCGTATCTGTGTGTGTATCTACCTATGTTAGGGTGATGTCTGTCGTTCCCGTGGTCTGGCAGCCTTCCCCGTGGGTGTCGGTTGACATTCCTATGATGGCCGAGACTACGTTTCTGAGTCTGTCGGCAGTTTCTTGTGTTGCCTTCGGTGTTTGAGGTACGGGTGACAGTGCATGTTTGACTGTCTGTACTTCAGCTCCGTGTTTCGTGATCTTCTCATGTCATTGCCTTTTGTCACAGACTCTTTGTCACAACTAGCAGAGCGGGGTACGTTCCGGTATACGATTTGTAAGCTAGTCTCCGTCGGCTCCGGGCTGCACCGTAGCGTCCTACGGGGGGAGAAAACTAGCTAGAGGTCTGGCTCAGGTAAAAGTCAGTGTGTGCACACGTGGTCAGGGGCTGAGGACTGACACCGCGGGTGTGACCCTGACTAGTACTTGTTATTGTGGTTCCGCGTGGGTTTGCGACTCGGCCGCGATCGCGTCGACGCGATCGGTTGGTAGTCGAGACACTTGTGGTGTGTGTTGTGGTGCAGTGTAAGACATCATCGGACGCATCTTGTGAGGTGGTCTTACTCTCTGTCGGGCCGTTGTGACGACAGCATAGACGAGACACTTGTTGGCGCAGCATAAGACGTTAGTGAATGCATCTGGCCATTCTCCTGGTGCGGGGTTTCTCCGTCGCGTGGCGGGCTACTTCCGTACCTTTCCTGTGTTGTGACCTGTCCGGGTTGGCCTTCATGTGGCTAGACTCGAGGTCTGTGTGTTGTCCTGCACGACGCTCCGGTCGTGTCATCTGCGTCTGTCTAGGCCTTTTCTAGACTTTCTTTTGCATGCTTGTTGTAGGTGTAGTTTGGGGTGCTTGTTTGGCTTCTCCCCTTTTCCTTGCTGCTCCCTACTCTTGTTCCCCGTTCTGTTCCCTTCTGCTGTTGCTAGGCATAGTTTGGGGGCCGTGGTTAGTTCGGCTTTCCTCTTATTCCCCTCGTCCTTACCTGTTCCCTACTCTTGCTTCCCTTTCTTTTACAGCTTCCTAGTGTTGTCTCTTACGGTTGTTTCTGTTGTTTCTATTTTTCCGTGTTACTGTGTGTTTTTCAGTGGGGATCCGCGTGACCCCTACTGAGCCAGTGACACGAGGCTCACCCCTACTTTTCAGGTGGGGTGACTTCGTTCATGCTGCTTCCGCGGGTCCTGGAGTTCGAGTAGTAGCTGCCAGTTGGTACCTACGTCGGGCTTCCCCCGACTTCTCGGTACGTCTTTTCTTTCTGTCGACTGTACTACTAGACTGCTGTCTTTAGCTTTGGACTTGACTCTGGTATATAATTGTTTACAATTTGTTAATTAAAATGTAATTTTATTTCTGTTACTTTAGCAACCCGATCTAATGAAATTTAATTGCTTGTTGTTATATCTATCAGTTCAATGTACTACACGACAATCCTTTTTCCCTTCAGAGCTTTACCGCTCTTGGGAGGCCTCGCAGGTTCCAAGTGGTATCAGGTGTATTCGATAGTCCTATCGGGTATATCTGGTATCCGGAATCCGGGTCGTCACAGTTGGCATCAGAGCGTTGTTGTGTAAAGTACATGGGAATCTCATATATACAGTTTCCAGAGTCGTAAAAGTCCAGTACAGTCTTCAGCTGGCATTAGGTTTCGTGATTTCTGTTTCTTGTCGTTGTGGGTCTTTTCTTGGTAAGCTGCTCGATGCATGACTCGTCCCCTGTAGTCGTGTGATCAGCTGCTGTTGTGCCTTAATGTGACCCAGCTTGCAGTTGTGTTCCATGATTCTGTGTCCTGTACGGAGCCGGAATCCTGCGAGTGCTGCCGTTGTTGTTATTTTTGTAAGCTTTGTTTCTCTATGATTTTGTCTGTCTATCATTAGCACTTTGTGGACCAACTCATGTCGGTTCGCTTTGCTATACTATCTTCCCTAGTAGAGTTAGCTTGCGACTCGATCAGATGTCTCGTGGTCCGGTGCTGTCGTCTTACCATTGTTTCTCGTGGTTCGTGTCGTTTTGTAGTTGTATTGTCGGGTTGTTCTTTCCTACTTTTCCTTTGTTAGTCCTTAAATTTTGAGGATAAAATTTCTTAAAGGAGGGGAGGATGTAATGTCCTGGATCTCTATTGGATCTTTTTTAGATCTTTCGGATGCCTCACTTGTTAGGGTGCTAGGCCCGGATACAGAGGGGGGTGAATGTATCCCTCTAGAAAATATAGCCCAAATTTAAACTCTAAGGCTCAAATATGCGGAATAAAAACTAATGAGCTTTCCAAGATGAAATGATAAGGCAGTAAATGAACAAACAGTTGGACTGCAACAATGCAGCCACCTGATCAACCAGAAACGAAGGCGGAGCTAAATAAGCCAAACACACTTAGCAGAATATAATGCTCAAAATTAACTCTCTAAATAATGCAACTAGCCAAGCATGCATAACCTGTGAATGGGAGGTAGAAGATATGGATCTAACGCAAGGCAAACCACTGCACAAATAATTTTAAGGTGGTTCGGTCCACCAGACCTACATCCACCCCTCACTCCCAACCGGAGTGAGGCTTCACTAGCCAACGCTAGAACCAAGCAGACTCAGTCTGCGAACAGTTGCTGCCACACAGCTTGACCAGGGGAACAACCTCCTCTCTTCCTCCCAACCGGAGGGACACCCCAAGTGACTCCCAGCCACTTGTAAACCAGAGGTCGCAGACCTCTCTTCCTCCAGACTAGGAGGGACCCCTGGACTTGCAACCCATAAGCCCAGAACCGGAGACAAGTCTCCCTTCCTCCAAACCGGAGGGAACCCACAAGTAGCTCCTAGCTACTTGCAACCGGAGATCAGATCTCCCTTCTCCTGACCCACCAGGAGGAACCCGATTCCCAACAGGGCAATCGGAAGAACAAGGATAACCAGATGAAAAGGAAAAAATAAGAAACGAAAAATACACAGCGATCGGAAAGCTGTAAATGAAGAACAAGAATGTAGCTCTCAAAGGAGCAGATCTGGCTTGGATTTAATCCAAACGCCAGAGAACAGATCTTCAATAGCTTCTTCCTTCTTCTCCAAGAACTCTCTCTCTCTATCTCTCTTCCTCTCTTTCCTCTACTTCTTTCTTCTTCTTCTTCTTCTGCTTCTGCTCACTGATCGTGGCCCTCTTTCTTCTTCTTCTCTACTTTCTTCACTGGCTTCTTTTTCTTTCGCAGGCTCTCTCTGTCTCTTCTCTTCTATTCTCTTTCTTCTTTTTCTTTTTCTTTTCTCTTTTTCTGGATCGAAGGGCTTTCTGCTCTGCTGTTGCTCTTTCTGCTTTTTAGGCTTCTTCTTCGATCAACCTCCATCTGAAGACGAAGGCTCCAATATATACCAGCAGCAGCAGCTAGGGTGATAGGGTGTGTGCTTCCCACGCCTTCCGTCTAGAAGATTCCTCCTCGGATCACGTGCTCAGCACCCACCTCGGATCACGTGTCAGGTGCCAGCTTTGGGTCACGTGCCCATTCATTAGCACGCTCAGCAACTAGAGTAAGGTGGCGTTAACGCACTTACTTCAAGGGGTTGACACAGCCTTCAAAGACATTTTACCAGCAAAACTCAAGTCTGCTGCGTTGACGCTTCCAACCCGTGGCGTTGACGCATTGATGCGTTCCAGTGAGCAACCAGCCTAGCCCTATTGACAGTTACGTCGACGCTGCTCCACTGCTGCGTTGACGCATCGGTGATCCAGTGATCAGGTATTCAGCAGATAGACGTGCTGTGTTGACGCTGCTAGACTAAAGCGTTGACGCAGTGGTGTGTTTCTGCAACTAATAGTTCAGCTTGTTTGCATGCTGCGTGGACGCTAAGAACTCAAGCGTTAACCTTTTAAACTGTCTCCAAGCTAGATGCCTATCAGGCTCAATGGTTGCGTCGACGCTGTCTAGCAATGGCGTTGACGCATTGATATGTTCCAGCAGCTGACATTAGGTGGCTTCAGCCCTCTTGCGTTAAGGGGTTCATTAGCCTCTTCAGTCCCTTAAAGACCAATCATCAAAATCACCATTAAAATCATCATTAAAACCATCAAACTATCATCAAAACCACAGGGGCACAACAATCTCCCCCTTTTTGATGATGGCAACACTACACAGTGAGTCAGTCTGATGACTCAAACTAGTCTCCCCCTTTGACTTCATCAAAAAGAAAATAGTTTGAGAAATTAAAGCATAAAAAAAAATCAGTCAATTCCTCCCCCTTGCAAGAACAACATTCTCCCCCTTTAAGAGTTGCAGCAAAAACATGAGTTAGAAATGATCAAAAGGAGCCTGCATGCACTGATTGAATGATATTCTCCCTCTTTGGCAAATAATCTCCCCCTTTGGTATAATCAAAATAAACCATGGGAAGGGGTATGAATGTAGATGCAGATATCAGAAATATGAATGCAAGAGCATAATTCTTCTCCTTCTATGCAGCATGATGCATATGACAAGGAGGCTCCCCCTCAATAAATGGAACCTTATGAAATGAATGAAAAGGAGACCACAGGGGCATACAAGGATAAGTTCAGGTCAATGAGCCAAGGACAATGAGCAAAGGAATTTCAGATAAGCTTCAAACAGAAGGAATTCAATCAGATTTTCAAGGAAATGTCATTCTCATAAATCCAAATCAGAATATTTCAAAGTCTTCCATTATAAGGGCTTATGAATGAATTTTATTGATCATCATGGTTTAAACATGATGTATGCAGAGTTTATCAATAAAATTCTGTATTGATATCTAAAATCATGGTTTAATAAAAATAAACCAAGCCCTCATATTTATCTTGATTAATCTCCCTTTCTCTTACACAATCAAATTTATTGACTTCTTTCGGAATTACATGCATCAGTATTAAAATCAAGCAATTATGAAGTCATATGATTTTGTCTAGGGTTGTAGCAATTTGATTTTAGCATCAATATTCAGACATTTCAATTTGTTCAACAATTTTTCATGCTACAAATTTTACGAGCACTCTAGTTCAGTGCACACCTTGTAACTAGAGGATATGCCTTAATCAGAGGCCAATATCCCTAAGCACTTAGTGTGACTAACTGTCATACTTTATATGAACAGAGATAGCATTTACACATCATGACACATTGCAAATCATTTCTTGATGAGTGAGTTGTATTTCTCAGTGTGCATGCCATTGCTCTGCCTGAATTTCAATTAATCTTAATCAGAGTTAACTATGGTACCTCATGACACAGTCCTTTGGACATGTGTTTCTCAGTGACCAAGATCATTGCTCTGACACAAAATACCCTTTAGACATATCAGAAAAATTCATTTGCTTCAGGTCAATATTAATCTCATGTACTTAACCAAATAAAGTCATGTATTCAATAATGCAGATTTCAGAAGATTTTACAAGACACAGCATGAAACAGTTGGTTAAGGTTTATTAAACATGCTTCAGATATTTTAAAGAGATTTTAAAGCCAAACTCATTGAATACATTAAACTTAAACCACATGAGTTATTTCAGTCATTCATAAGAATGTATAATAGAAGATTTCTAGTTCAAGAATTTTCAGATTTATGATCGATATAGTCCCATTGAAATCTTCATGAAAGACTGATAGAATTCTGAAGCCAAATGATACCAATTGATAGGAGAGATTTTGAAGCTCAATATTTTCAAAAATATGTTCAAGGTCTGTCAACAAAATCAATAAGGAAGGATATGCAATGAATTCTCACATGAGTATGCATTTGACAACCTATATGCAATGCATTGACTCCCCCTCACAATATGCATTCAGACAATCTTTTTGGCATTTTTCATGAAATGCAATGCAATTAACTACATGCATGCAAAGACTCAACACTGAATACTATGCAAGGACATGCAATTAACTCCCCCTGAAAACATACAATGTTTGCCATGAGACACTAAACATATGATTTTGATTCATGCACATTCAAACTGCCCTATCAAGCAAAATGACCAATGGTACTAGGCGGAGCACTTGGTCTAAAAGACCACCTCACACATAGTAGGAACCTCCAGACAGATTTTCCTATCTTTTGGTAGCATACCATTTATATACCATAGTGGTCAATCATGTTAATCCAACATGCAATCCTATGTATAAATCAGATTTTCAGTGAACTATGCAACATACTGTTTTCAAACAGCATTCATATGCAGTTCAGATTTTTCAGAATGCAATTTGTTTTCAGAGTTTATACATTTTAACAATTATCAACCAACTACAAATGGCAGATATGCAAGAATACATCAAATCAGATATGCAATGAATTCCAAAATGAGAAATGCAGAGAAATTACCTGAAAAGTTCAGAAGGGGTTTTCATTCTTGAGTGCCTTGGATCATTACCCCTTTTATTCCAGTCCCAAGGCACACCTGCAAAATAAAGTTTATTTTGCACAAACAGGTACCCAAGAAGTCTTGGGTCCTGACATGACATTATCACTTCTAGCAGGTTTTCTCAGCACATTTTTAACTTGATAGCAAGGAGCAGCAGTTTTCAGATCTAATTTATGCACATTCTTGTTAGCATGAATTCTATGTGCACATACATGAGATTTTCTGTTAACAGAATAAAAATTCTGTTTACCAAAACCAGTTTGGTTTTGATATCCTGCCAGCCAACAGGTTGCAGCCCTGTGACCTGGCTTCCCACAATGATGGCATGTAAATTTCACAACATGGAGTTTAGCAGAGTTATTCTGAACATGTCAACAATCTCCAGTTCTGTGGCCTGGCTTCCCACAGTTATAACATGCAGGAATCTTTTCCTTAAAAATAGATCTATCCCTCCCATAATCATTCTAGTGAACATGATTAACATGAGAATAGAATTTTCTCTTGCCTTCAGCTGACCAGCACTGAACAGCAACATGTCCCAGTTTACCACAATTATAACAATGAATTTTCTTTTCCCTAAGGACATGAGTTTTAGCATGATTTTTCTGTGAATTAATAGCAACAAGGTCATCTAACTCCAATGATTTGCATTCATGCATGAGATGACCCATTTCATGACAGTAAAAGTATTTGGATTTCCTGTTTTGAGCCGAATAGGATTTCTTAGCATAAGAAGTCCTAACATGAAATCTATCATTATCATTCTTCATGACAAGGCAATCATCAAGTACATGGCCAGAACTTCCACAATAGAAGCATTCAACATTCCTTCCGTGGATAATTGGAAAATTTCTAGCCTTAGGCTTGTTTGCATGAAATTTACTATTCTTCTTCAGTGTTCTCATTTTCACATTTTCCTTCTATTTTTGAATCTTCTGATCATCTGACTGTTTTGAAGAAGGTGCAGAAGTACTAGCTAAGTTTGAGCTACTCACAAATGTTGCGTATAGTTTGTTCCTTACAGCTTGCTTAACTTGAGAATTGCACCTTTTCTCTTCATTCAATTTGGTGACTTCCACATTCAAAGAATCTTTCATTTTTTATTTACCTTTGGCAAATTTTGACAGAGAGTTGTTTAGGTTTTCAATTACAATTTGCAAGGTCATAATGTGGTCTTCACACGAGATAACCTGATTTTGTAACCCATCATTCAGACTTTTCAGGATCTCATTCTCCTGAGTTAGCTTCAATTCAATGTTCACTTCTTTTTCTTTCAAAACTGATTTTTCTCTTTCAACCATTAGCCATCTTTCAGATAAAACGGTGTTAAGGACCATTAGCTTCTTATTTTGCTCCTTCAGGTGGATGTTTCCTTCAATCAGCTTATCTTTTAATTTATCAGTTTCCTTCTTCTGAGTCAGCAGAGAATCATTTTCTTCTTTCAAGGAAGTGATTAAGTTTTCCTGTACATTATCATCAGAATGTAATTCTTCAATCAATTCCTTCAATTTAGATTTTAGATTTTCATTTTCAGCCTTTAGACATGTGATTTCAGCATTTTTCTCTTTTCTTAATTTTCTCTTTTCTGATTTGACTCTTTCATATTTATCTAGAAGATGCTCATGCATGGCAACTAACTCATCATGGCTAATATCCTCGATCTCAGAGATTACCTGGGATGAGGACTCATCTGATTGATCACTCCTTCTTGCCATGAGACATTCTTCTTCCTGTTCCACGTGTGTTGTAGTCACTCTATCAAACATTTCCTTTGCAGTGCTACAATCTGAGATAAAAGGAAAATCGTCAGAATCAATTGCAGCCTTCATTAGGTTAAGTGCTCTCACATTATCATCATTTTTCAACTTGTGAACATGAATCCACTTGGACTTATCCTAAGGAAGTTCATGAGGACTGTGAGAGATAACCTTCCACAATTGTGGATTAATAGAGTTAACATGCTTGTGCATACGATATAGCCAGAATTTAATATTTGAACTACAAAATAGTAGAGGATGAGCCATTAAGAACAAATGGCAAGCAGATTCAAAGCAACATGAATATTGATGCACTAAAAGCAAATAATCACCCAAGACTACAAGATCGGATGTGCAGGTCGCTGGACCTTCTAAGCAGAAACCCGCTCTGATACCAACTGTTAGGGTGCTAGGCCCGGATACAGAGGGGGGTGAATGTATCCCTCTAGAAAATATAGCCCAAATTTAAACTCTAAGGCTCAAATATGCAGAATAAAAACTAATGAGCTTTTCAAGATGAAATGATAATGCAGCAAATGAACAAACAGTTGGACTGCAACAATGCAGCCACCTGATCAACCAGAAACGAAGGCGGAGCTAAATAAGCCAAACACACTTAGCAGAATATAATGCTCAAAATTAACTCTCTAAATAATGCAACTAGCCAAGCATGCACAACCTGTGAATGGGAGGTAGAAGATATGGATCTAACGCAAGGTAAACCACTGCACAAATAATTTTAAGGTGGTTCGGTCCACCAGACCTACATCCACCCCTCACTCCCAACCGGAGTGAGGCTTCACTAGCCAACGCTAGAACCAAGCAGACTCAGTCTGCGAACAGTTGCTGCCACACAGCTTGACCAGGGGAACAACCTCCCCTCTTCCTCCCAACCGGAGGGACACCCCAAGTGACTCCCAGCCACTTGGAAACCAGAGGTCGCATACCTCTCTTCCTCCAGACCAGGAGGGACCCCTGGACTTGCAACCCACAAGCCCAGAACCGGAGACAAGTCTCCCCTCCTCCAAACCGGAGGGAACCCACAAGTAGCTCCCAGCTACTTGCAACCGGAGATCAGATCTCCCTTCTCCTGACCCACCAGGAGGAACCCGATTCCCAACAGGGCAATCGGAAGAACAAGGATAACCAGATGAAAAGGAAAAAATAAGAAACGGAAAATACACAATGATCGAAAGCTGTAAATGAAGAACAAGAATGTAGCTCTCAAAGGAGCAGATCTGGCTTGGATTTAATCCAAACGCCAGAGAACAGATCTTCAATAGCTTCTTCCTTCTTCTCCACGAACTCTCTCTCTCTCTCCTCTATCTCTCTTCCTCTCTTTCCTCTGCTTCTTTCTTCTTCTTCTTCTTCTTCTTCTGCTTTTGCTCACTGATTGTGGCCCTCTTTCTTCTTCTTCTCTACTTTCTTCACTGGCTTCTTTTTCTTTCGCAGGCTCTCTCTGTCTCTTCTCTTCTCTTCTCTTTCTTCTTTTTCTTCTTCTTTTCTCTTTTTCTGGATCGAAGGGCTTTCTGCTCTGCTGTTGCTCTTTCTGCTTTTCAGGCTTCTTCTTCGATCAACCTCCATCTGAAGACGAAGGCTCCAATATATACCAGCAGCAGCAGCTAGGGTGATAGGGTGTGTGCTTCCCACGCCTTCCGTCCAGAAGATTCCTCCTCGGATCACGTGCTCAGCACCCACCTCGGATCACGTATCAGGTGCCAGCTTAGGGTCACGTGCCCATTCATTAGCACGCTCAGCAACTAGAGTCAGGTGGCGTTAACGCACTTGCTTCAAGGGGTTGACGCAGCCTTCAAAGACATTCTACCAGCAAAACTCAAGTCTGCTGCGTTGACGCTTCCAACCCGTGGCGTTGACGCATTGATGCGTTCCAGTGAGCAACCAGCCTAGCCCTATTGACAGTTGCGTCGACGCTGCTCCACTGCTGCGTTGACGCATCGGTGATCCAGTGATCAGGTATTCAACAGATAGACGTGCTGCGTTGACGCTGCTAGACTAAAGCGTTGACGCAGTGGTGTGTTTCTGCAACTAATAGTTCAGCTTGTTTGCATGCTGCGTGGACGCTAAGAACTCCAGCGTTAACCTTCTAAACTGTCTCCAAGCTAGATGCCTATCAGGCTCAATGGCTGCGTCGACGCTGTCTAGCAATGGCGTTGACGCATTGATACGTTCGAGCAGCTGACATTAGGTGGCTTCAGCCCTCTTACGTTAAGGGGTTCATTAGCCTCTTCAGTCCCTTAAAGACCAATCATCAAAACCACCATTAAAACCATCATTAAAACCATCAAACCATCATCAAAACCACAGGGGCACAACATCATTTTCAACCGTTCACCATCTCTCTTCGTTCTCTCTCATTAAGGGTCTCTCGGCGTAGGGTGCACACCGTTGCGGAGCTGGCCGAGGCGAGGACGCGATGGAGTGATCGGGACGCATGATGGGCTGATGGTTTGAGAGTGGCGGGCGCAATCTCTAGGTGGATTCCAAGAAGGCGCCATTTGCGTTCCTGGCAGTTTTCGGCGTGGTTTAGTCGCTTCGGCGTGCGGTTTCTTCGGTGGAGGTAGGGAGATGAACCGCCACTTCATTCCGCACATTTCCCCTGCTTTTGTGTGTTATTTGGTGCTTGATCGGGGGAGATCGGGCCGGTTTAGTGAAAATCGTCGTTTTGGGGGTTTTCAGGGTTCGCTGGAAAACGGTAACCATTTGCGGCGTGGTTAGTGTCAAAATGACCGCTGGGATGTCTGGATCCCATTCACGTAAGTTTTGTCATGTTCGGTCATCATTCAGGGCCGGTAGGAGTCCGGGAACCTCGTTGACTCGTGTAGGGTCGATTCGTCGGAATCGCCCCGATCTCGCGTTCTGATGCGTGCATGTGGGCTTTTTAGCCTCCAGAACTTGTTTTTCGTCATTTACCTTCGTTTCCCCTGCGCTTTAGCGTGAATGGGGCGTGGAACGGACCGATTCGGCGTTTCCACTATTTTCCCATCGTGACCGGTGTAGCGGTCGTTTCAGAGACCGTCACAGTCTCTGACGGACCTACGATAGACCGCCACAGCTCTTAGGCGTTTTAGACCGTCCGTGGCTGTGGGAGTGTGACGGTCCACCTCAGGTGCGTCACGGCCATTTCGTTTTCTTGAGGTTCGGGTCAGTTGTTCACGTAGCGGTCATTCCCTCGTACGTCACAGTGCTGTAACACGTCCGCATTTGGACTGTTACATGCTGTTCGTTCAGGTTTCAGGCGTGGGTCTGTTGGCTCTAACGGCCCTGCCTTGGTGCGTCAGAGCAGGTAACGCGCCTATGGTGGTGTGTTTCGGTCCTGTTGTGGCCGTGATGGCCGTTGCGCTTTTCGGTGTGCGGCCGTGTGTTTGCTGGTCCGTTTTAGGTGATGTTTGTGGCTTTTTTGAGGTAGGTTTGTGGCGTATCTGTGTGTGTATCTGCCTATGTTAGGGTGATGTCTGTCGTTCCCGTGGTCTGGCCGCCTTCCCCGTGGGTGTCGGTTGACATTCCTATGATGGCCGAGACTACGTTTCCTAGTATGTCGGTAGTTTCTTGTGTTTCCTTCGGTGTTTGAGGTACGGGAGATAGTGCATGTTTGACTGTCTGTACTTCAGCTCCGTGTTTCGTGATCTTCTCGTGTTGTTTCCTTTTCTCACAGACTCTTTGTGACAGGTCGCGGAGCGGGGCATGTTCCGGTATACGATTTGTAAGCTAGTCTCCGTCGGCTCCTGGATGCACCGTAGCGTCCTACGGGGGGAGAAAACTAGCTAGAGGCGTGGCTCAGGTAAAAGGCAGTGTGTGCACACGTGGTCAGGGGCTGAGGACTGACGCCGCGGGCGTGACCCTGACTAGTACTTGTTACTGTGGTTCCGTGTGGGTGATGTGAAACGATATTGGGAGGGGGTGGCCTTCTTCAACCTTCTGCCCGTAGTCGCGCTATAGGTTCCTAGCGCCTTCATGAAGATCGCGCTAGGACGATATGGCGCCTTCTCAGACAGCAGCCGGACGATGAAGTTGGACTTAGGGGCGCTCGTGGATGACTTCGGGGGAGTGATTCACAAGGGGAGGGCACATAGGAGAGTGGATATGACACGGGGGGGGATCTTAAACAAAACAAGGGGACCCTAAACATCGATTAAACTAACCTATTGCTAGCTAGGATAACTTGGTGAATGTAGGAGCGGGGGTGGGCGACGAGGGAGAAAGGGGCATGGCAGGGCGAGCTAGGACCAGTAGGGTGTTGGCTGGGGCATCACACCCGATCCCATCGCAGGACCGGTGCAACCAAACTCCGTCTTGATCCTAGCCACGTCGTTGGCGGTGGTGGAGGACGTCGATCGTCGGTGGAGGAAGAACGGAGCCCGAATGGGGCCTCACACCCGGCCTCTTCTCAAAGCCGATGCACCCAGAGCTTCGAACGGCCTCCGTGAAGGGGAAAAGGGAGGATTAGAAGAAGAACATGGGCATCGCACCCGTAGAGGGGAGGAGGGAGGGATTCCAAAGATTGGGGGGGAAGATAAGAGATATAGCCATGCTATACTCTTCAAACACTCATTTTCTCAAATCATTTCTATTTCATTACTTAATCAAACGAGATAGAGTACATATATAGGGGGAAGGGGAAGCCTAAACGACACTAAAACATCAATTACAACAGTGGGAAACAGCGAACATTGAAGTCATTGGGAGTTCCAAGGGCTGGGTAGTTGGGGCGTCTGCAGTTGACCGTCTGCCTGAGAACGCGCTAGGGAAACCCAGCACGTTCTTCATGTTGCGCTAGGGAAGGCTGGCGCCTTCATCTTCAGATGGCGCTAGGTAAAGCTAGCGCCTTCACCAGGTCGCGCTAGGCAAAGCTAGCGCCTTCAGCTTTGGCCTGCCGACTTGCTTGATCTGCTCCGGCTTGATAGTTGGCTTGATTCCCATCAAACCCTTCCACTTTGGAAGGTTCGTCCTCGAACCTAGAAGCTCAAGATCCCAGTCTGTGAGAACAGGCTGGTTCCCTAAGCTCTGATACCATTTGATGTGAAACGAGATTGGGAGGGGGTGGCCTTCTTCAACCTTCTGCCCGTAGTCGCGCTATAGGTTCCTAGCGCCTTCATGAAGATCGCGCTAGGACGATATGGCGCCTTCTCAGACAGCAGCCGGACGATGAAGTTGGACTTAGGGGCGCTCGTGGATGACTTCGGGGGAGTGATTCACAAGGGGAGGGCACATAGGAGAGTGGATATGACACGGGGGGGGATCTTAAACAAAACAAGGGGACCCTAAACATCGATTAAACTAACCTATTGCTAGCTAGGATAACTTGGTGAATGTAGGAGCGGGGGTGGGCGACGAGGGAGAAAGGGGCATGGCAGGGCGAGCTAGGACCAGTAGGGTGTTGGCTGGGGCATCACACCCGATCCCATCGCAGGACCGGTGCAACCAAACTCCATCTTGATCCTAGCCACGTCGTTGGCGGTGGTGGAGGACGTCGATCGTCGGTGGAGGAAGAACGGAGCCCGAATGGGGCCTCACACCCGGCCTCTTCTCAAAGCCGATGCACCCGGAGCTTCGAACGGCCTCCGTGAAGGGGAAAAGGGAGGATTAGAAGAAGAACATGGGCATCGCACCCGTAGAGGGGAGGAGGGAGGGATTCCAAAGATTGGGGGGGAAGATAAGAGATATAGCCATGCTATACTCTTCAAACACTCATTTTCTCAAATCATTTCTATTTCATTACTTAATCAAACGAGATGGAGTACATATATAGGGGGAAGGGGAAGCCTAAACGACACTAAAACATCAATTACAACAGTGGGAAACAGCGAACATTGAAGTCATTGGGAGTTCCAAGGGCTGGGTAGTTGGGGCGTCTGCAGTTGACCGTCTGCCTGAGAACGCGCTAGGGAAACCCAGCACGTTCTTCATGTTGCGCTAGGGAAGGCTGGCGCCTTCATCTTCAGATGGCGCTAGGTAAAGCTAGCGCCTTCACCAGGTCGCGCTAGGCAAAGCTAGCGCCTTCAGCTTTGGCCTGCCGACTTGCTTGATCTGCTCCGGCTTGATAGTTGGCTTGATTCCCATCAGTGGGTATACGACTCGGCCGCGCTAGCGTCGACGCGATCGGTTGGTAGTCGAGACACTTGTGGTGTGTGTTGTGGTGCAGTGTAAGACGTCAACAGATGCATCTTGTGAGGTGGTCTTAGTCTCTGTCGGGCAGTTGTGATGACAGCGTAGACGAGACACTTGTTGGCGCAGCATAAGACGTCAGTGGATGCATCTGGCCGTTCTCCTGGTGCGGGGTTTCTCCGTCGCGTGGCGTGCGGCTTCGTACCTTTCCTGTGTTGTGACCTATCCGGGTTGGCCTTCCTGTGGCTAGACTCGAGGTCTGTGTGTTGTCCTGCACGACGCTCCGGTCGTGTCATCTGCGTCTGTCTAGGCCTTTTCTAGACTTTCTTTTGCATGCTTATTGTAGGTGTAGTTTGGGGTGCTTGTTTGGCTTCTCCCCTTTTCCTTGCTACTCCCTACTCTTGTTCCCCATTCTGTTCCCTTCTGCTGTTGCTAGGCGTAGTTTGGGGGCCGAGGTTAGTTCGGCTTTCCTCTTATTCCCCTTGTCCTTACCTGTTCCCTACTCTTGCTTCCCTTTCTTTTACAGCTTCCTAGTGTTGTATCTTGCGATTGTTCATGTTGTTTCTATTTTTCCGTGTTACTGTGTGTTTTTCAGTGGGGATCCACGTGGCCCCTACTGAGCCAGTGACACGAGGCTCACCCTTGCTTTTCAGGTGGGGTGACTTCGTTCGTGCTGCTTCCGCGGGTCCTGGAGTTCGAGTAAGTAGCTGCCAGTTGGTACCTCCGTCGGGCTTCCCCCGACTTCTCGGTACATCTTTTCTTTCTGTCGACTGTACGGCTAGACTGCTATCTTTAGCTTTGGACTTGACTCTGGTATATAATTGTTTAAAATCTGTTAATTAAAATGTAATTTTATTTCTGCTACTTTAGCAACCCGATCTAATGAAATTTAATTGCTTGCTGTTATATCTGTCAGTTCAATGTACTACACGACAATCCTTTTTCCCTTCGGAGCTTTACCGCTCTTGGGAGGCCTCGCGGGTTCCAAGTGGTAACAGGTGTATTCGATAGTCCTATCGGGTATATCAGGTATCCGGAATCCGGGTCATCATAATAAATGACAATAATAACAAATGCCTAAAAAGAAGAAATAAATACATAATAGCAATAAAGAAACAAGGAATAATAATAACAAACTCAACAAAAAATGATAAATAAATAAATGATAACAAAATAAATGAATAATATTAACAAACTCAGTAAAAAGTGATTAGCAAATAAATGATAATAAAATAAATAAATGACAATAATAATAAACCCAACAATAACAATAATAAATAAATAAATCATAAGAAAAAACAAATAAATAGTAATAACAAACTTACTCAAAAAATATATAAACTAACAAATAATAATGATAAAAATTCAAATAATAATAAAACGATTAGATCTACTCTGCAGCCCTGTGTCCCCTCAAGGCCTGGCGTAAAGGGAATATTAACGTCGCCCCTCCAAATCGGGTTCGGACCTTGGGAACCATCCCGATACGGTCGTAATCCGGCATTGCTCTGGGCCGATAGTTCGTCAAATCGGATTCGTTCCATTGGGATTCATTCCTGCTCTTTATGCAAATTGCCATGAACTCGGCATACATTTGTACGGGGTTGTTTCCATCTACGTCGTACCTTCAATACGGACCTTTGTCTGAACATAAAGTGGTCCATGAATGACCGACAAAATCTGAATGGAACAAGGAGGCTCTCGTCATACCCGGACCCTACGCACGTGAATATCAATAAGACCTTCATGGGTCACGCTCAGACCTCGGGTCCGTCCCGATTATGATCATTTTCTGACCCGTATCCTCGGCCTACAGCCCGCTCCCTCTGAATACATATTGGTTCTGGGATTTGATCCCAGGACACTCCCCCGTTGCCCCTTGGCACCGGAAATATTAATGACACTTACGCAAGTCTTGTTTCGACCACGGGAGGCCCACCGCAGTATGGTCGCAGCTTGATCTTGCACTGAGCTGACAAACTTGTTGGTTTCTGACCACTTTAATCGGGATTTAACTGAATATTTCTCGTTCCTCTGAACAATAAATTTGTTGTACCCCGGTATACATTTGTTCCGGTTTTCCTGTGACAATTGTATTCTTCTCGAGCCGGACATTCATTCGAACATTAAATGGTTAGCGCATGACCGACATGATCTCGAATGTTTTCTTCTCACCCTCGTACGGAGATTTCAATACTTCCTAATAGACCTTTCATGTAATTAATTCTCTGGGCATGAGGCCCTATTTTCCGACGATTAATCAAGGGTGTTCCCCTCTCCGAGGGGATGTAAATGACGCCGTGACCTTTATGGCGCGGCGGGTTTTGGTCCTGACACGAACCACACAATTGACTGATCAGTCAGATCACGCGCACCATGGGCTTCCACGAATCCCGAATAAATCGTCACTATGTGACTGGCACGCCCACACACTTAATAAACCTAATAATCCAAAACCCAATAAATGTTTTTTTTCCACAAAAACTGGCCAATCTGGAGCAAGGGCTGGTCGAGTGCACCCTTCCTCAGAGAGGAATAATGTTCTCACTCCCCCAGGCTTCTCCAGGGCCCTAATTTTTATTTATTCAAACTGAAAGAGATAAAGAGTCCAAGAGGGCAATCCCCTAGGTTGCATCAGGCCATTTTTCAAGGCCCTACAGGAAGCACATCAAAGATACTAAAAGAAAGCGCCAAATGAATTTAATGACGGAAGGTAGGCAGGCCTGCCTTATCTACCCTGAGGGCGCCCCTGGCCAATAAATGTATAAACAATAGAATCGACGAAAAGTGCGTCCACACAACTATATCCGAAACATTGAAAGTAGAGCTTATCCCATATTCCTCGGGCAAGTCCACAACATACGCATTGGATCCGACGCATTTCAACACTCGAAATGGACCGGCTCCGCGAGCTTGCGATTTCTCGACGGTTCCCGAGGGAAACCATTCAGGTCTAACCCTGATCATGATATAATCACCCTATTGGAACTCACGATGGTGTCTGTGGGCATTGGTTAACCCTTTGTACCGTTCATTGATGGCCTCAACGTGATGACGGATGTCGTCATGCAGATTCCTAACATTCCTAACAAATGACTCAGCAGACTCCGACACTCGTGCATGAATGGGCATGGGAACAAGATACACTGGTTTCCGAGGCCTACGACCTGTGACAATCTCAAACGGAATCATACCTGTAAACCTATTGACCGAATCATTATATGCAAACTCAGCCAGTGGTAACATGAGATCCCAATCCCCTACACGGTCCTTAACAAGACACCTCAAAAGGTCACCCAGTGTAACACCCCGATTAATTCATAATGATAAATACTTAAATTACGAAAAATGTGTTGAAATAAAATATGGGAAAAAGAAATATATGAAAATATGTCATGAATTAAGAAAAATAAGTTTTTTTAAAAAATAAATGAATAATTGAAATTCAACCCGACAAAGAGTGAGGCCGATATATTGGACAAGATTAAATTATTATTTTCCAAATTAACTTGTCATCTAAATGATTTCAAATAATTTTTTTAGTTAAAGAACATTATTTACTTTGCAAGTGGCCAAATTATATAAATAAGAAGGAACAATTATTTTCCTACAATGATCATAAAAATAATTTCATATTTCAAGATGCAATCAAATTTTTCTATGATGAATAGAATTTAATCGGCTTAAATTAGGTTAATTAAATTTCACCCGTAAGCCAAAGTTTTGACCAATTTATAAAAAAATGGAAAAATTATATTCTTGTAGATAACAAAGTATTTAACAATATTGTCAACTGGGCCGACCCTTAATAAAAATTGGATTAGGCTGGATTAAGGAATTAATGGCAAAATTCGTTGTTTTATTGGGTCAACCTTAAACGACCAAATTAGAACCCAATTCTTAATCAATCGAGCCCAACATTGGCCCATTCGATAGGTTAACCCTAGGAGTTCATTTTTCCCTTCGAAACCCTAGACTTTAGAGCCTTCTAGCGGCGGCGGCGGCGCGGATTTGGTCAAAGGACCGAAGTTGTGGGCGCTTTTCCTTCCTTGGACTCTTGAGTCCAGTTCGACCTCTAGAAGCCTCCTTGGACGCCATAAATAGAGGGCTTTAGTAGCCCTAGGCCTCCTTTTATTTTTCCAACAGGTGGCGCGGACTTTCATGGCCGGAGTCGAGTGAATTTGAGCGTTGTAGGGCGACGCGAGTTAGGGTTCCGGTGAGCGCGTCTCCCCCTTTCTTCCTCGATTAAAGTAGGTTTTTCTCAGGCCTAATCTAATTAATTAACATGGATATATAGATCTCATCCTTAGCTTTCTTTTGAACCTATTTTGCCCAATTTTGGCTGTCTATTTTGGGCATATTCCTAGTTTTATGTGAACATGCAAATTAGGGTTTTTATTCGCTTCATCTTCATCTTCGTTCGATTTACTTTGCGACCACGGGCTGTACAGACTTTGAGAGACGATGCATGCACAAGGAGAGATGATGCATGCACAAGGAATGTACAGACTTGGTCTTGCGACCACGGGCTGTACAGACTTTGAGAGACGATGCATGCACAAGGAATGTACAAACTTGGTCTTACAATGTATAGACTTGACTGATGCATAGACTTTGTGTGTGCATATGCCAAGACCATGTACAGACTTTACGTTTATGCAGCAACAGGAGTTGTATAGACTTGAGAGATGTTGCACACATGCACAATGAACACGCATCGACCATAAATGCATGCAATGCACAAACCTAGTGCTTAGACCTTTTGTTGCATGGACTTCTGTCATGAAACCTCATGCAATGCACAGACCTAGTGCTTAGACATTTTGTTGCATGGACTTCACAGAGTGTATAGACTTGAACAATGATAGGCCAGTGAAGCACAGCAATCACAATCATGCTGGTATGCATGGACCTCAAATACCATTTGATGAACAGAATGCTTCAAGGCTTTTTCAAGAGCAATCACCATCTAAAATGTTCATTTGATTAAACACAACAGCAAGTCATTAATACCATTATCAAAGAATGACTTATGAATATTGACATCATCAAAACCATAGAGACACAACACGTGGCAATCCCAAAACAAAGTCCATGCTAACATCATGCCACGGGGCATCGGGCACGGGGAGAGGTGTGTAAGGCCTGAGCTTTGCTTCTTCATTTTGGCCGTAACACATGTACGGCACTGGGCCACAATATGAGCAACATCTCTCTTCAAGCTCAGCCAATAAAACCTGTGCTTGACAGCCTCTATAGTCTTGTTCCGACCGAAGTGGTCGGCTAGACCTCCTGCATGAAATTCCCAGACTAAGAAGTCGTGAATCGAAGTTCGGGGAACACAAAGCCTACCTCCTCGAAAGAGATTACTCTCCTGAAGCACAGAATCACTATGATCTCTCAAGGGTCCAGCCTAGAGAGCGGCAAAGATCTAACCAAAGTGAGGACAATAAACATAAGCCTCTCTCATCTTCTCTAACCCTATAATCTCGGCACTCATGGTAGTCAACAGACATGCACGCTGACTCAAGGCATCAGCCACCTTGTTCTCCACTCCAGCTTTGTGCTTGAGCACAAATGTGAACTGCTGGAGATACTCAACCCATCTGCTGTGACGCGTATTAAGCTTCTTTTGGGCATGGAGGAACTTCAAGGCCTCATGGTCGGAATATAAGACAAACTCCTGATGTAATAAGTAGTGCCTCCAATGCCTAAGAGCCTTAACAACTGCATAGAATTCCTTATCATAGGTAGAGTATCGCAGTTTCGCATGATTCAGCTTCTCATTGAAATATGCAATCGGGTGGGTCTCCTGACTCAACACTCCTCCAATTCCCACACCCGATGTAATGTCCCAGATCCTTGTTGGATCTTTATTGGGTCTTTCGGATCCTTTCGGAGAGTTTCGGTTCACTTTTGTAGCTTCCGAGTTGAGCTTTACGATCCGTGTGGGTTTTTCTCTCGTACTAGTTACAGAACCCTGCGGTGAGTTTATTTCTCACTTCATCGACTCGCGGACGCTACAACGACGATGTGCTCTTCGAGCCGATCATTTTGGCTATTTTTGCGTATTTTTCTGAGACCGGGCCAAAAATTGATTTTTTCGGAAATTAGGAAAATTTCCTAATTTCTTTCTATAAATTCAATTCCACTATCTCTCCTGCTCATTTTCAACTTCACGCTATCTCACTCCGTTCTCTCCCGTCTCTGGTCCGTTCGGCGCGGGGCGCGCACCGTTGCGGAGCTGGCTGAGACGTGGACGTGCTCAAGTGATCGGTTCGTGGGAAGGAGCAGCGGATGGAGCGTGGTGGGCGCAATCCCTCGGTGGATTCCGAGAGGGCGTCGTTCGTGATTCGGTGCTTTTCGGCGTGGTTTAGTCCCTTTGGGACACGGTTTCTTTGGTGGAGGTAGGGAGACGGATCGCCACTTCTTTCTGCACGTTTTTCCTGCTTCTGTGCGTAGTTTGGTGCTCGATCGGGAGAGATCGGGCCGGTTTAGTGAAAACCGTAGTTTTTGGGGTTTTCAGGGTTTGCCAGAAAATGGCAACCATTTGTGATGTGGTTAGTGTCAAACTGGCAGTTGGGATGTCTGGATCCCATTCACGTAAGTTTCGTGTCGATCGGTTGTCATTCGAGGCCGGTAGGAGTCCGGGAACCTCGGTGACCCACTTTGGGTCGATTTGATGAAATCGCCCCGATCTCTCATTTTAGGGCTTGCATGTGGGCTTTTGAGCCTCCTAGGGTTGTTTTTCATCGTCTAGGTTTGTTTCCCCTGCGCTTCAGCGTGAATGGGGCGTGGAACGGCCCGATTTGATGTTTCCACTGTTTTCCTGCCGTGACCGGTGTAGCGGTCATTTCAGAGACCGTCACATGTCTCTGATGGCCCTACGACAGACCGTCACAGCGTCTGGGCATTTTTAGTTCTTCATGGCTGTGGGAGTGTGACGGCCCAGGGGAGGTGCGTCACAGCTCTCTGACGCATCCGGGGTGATGCGCCACGCCTGTTTTATCTCTTGTGTTTTGGTTCGGTCGGTTCCCCTGACGCGCCCGCCCTGGTGCGTTAGGTTTGTGTAACGCGCCTGCACCAGGCCGTTACACTTCGTTTAGCTGTGTTGGGTGGCTGCGTTGGCTGTCTCTAACGGCCCTGCCCCCTTGCGTCATAGTGCTGTAACGCGTCCGCCGTGGACCGTTACGTGCTGCTCGTCCGAGTTCTAGATTTTGGGTCGGTTGGCGTAACGCGCCTGTCCTCACGTGTTAGGTGGGCATAACGCGTCTGCGATCGTACGTTAGGCCACTGTAACGCGCCTGCCCTGGAGCGTTACGTGGCTCGCGTTGTTTCTTTATGCCTATTGTCTCTGACGCGCCCGCCCTGGTGCGTCAGGCCCGTGTAACACGCCTGTGCTAGGCCGTTACAGTCCTATTGAGGGGTTGTTTTGTGGCGTGTCTGTGTGTGTGTCTGTCTATGTTAGGGTGATGTCTGTCGCTCCCGTGGTCTGGCCGCTTTCCCCATGGACATCGATCGATGTTCCTATGAAGGCTAAGACTACGTTTCCGAGTCTATCGGCAGTTTCCTGTGCTGCCTTTGGTGTTTGAGGTACGGGTGACAGTGCATGTTCGACTGTCTATACTTCAGCGCCGTGTTTCGAGCTTCTTCCTTGCGTCACCCTAGACGTGCAGCAGTTGAAAGGTGACCCCGATATCCGGTTTGTAAGCTAGTTTCCGTTGGCTCCTGTGGTTACCGTAGCATCCTATGGGGGGAGAAAACTAGCTAGAGGCCTGGCTCTAGGCAGGAGCCAGTGTGTGCACACGTGGTCAGGGGCTGAGGACTGACGCCGACAGGCGTGACCCTGACTACTACTTGTACCTGTGTTTCCACGTGGATCTGCGACTCGGCCTTATCCGTGTTGGTCGCGCTTGGCGGGTGGTCGGGACACTTGTGGTGGGTGTTCTGGTGCAGTGTAAGATGTCAGTGGACGCATCTGGCCGTTCTCCCGGTGCGAGGGTTTTCTGTCACGTGGCGTGCGACTCCCGTGCTCTTTCTGTGTTGTGACCTGTCCGGGTTGGCCTTTCCGTGGCTATACTCGAGGTCTGTATCCTGTCCTGTGCACGACGCTCCGGTCGTGTTGTCTGTGCCTGTCTAGGTCTTTTCTAGGCCTTCTTTTGCATGCCTGTTGTAGGTGTAGGTTGGGGTGTTTTGTTTGGCTTTTCCCCCTTTTCCTTGCTGCTCTCTACTCCTCTTTCCCTTTCTAGGCATGCTTGCCTGTTCGGGTTATTCCCCTCGTCCTTACTGTTGACACCCGTTTTAGCCCACAAGTTGCGTCATTTCTCTTATTCATCATTTTTGATGCCCCGAATTAGCCATTGTTTTGGAGCTTTCTCGGATGGATTTCAAGCCCATTCTTATCATTTCATATCCTTTAAGTTTTGGAGATCATGATTTCCTAAAGTCATGGAGCTTATTTTATCAAATTCCAGCTTCCAAGTCAAACTTACGGCCCATTTAGGCCGGCTTCCCTCAAGTAATCGGCTCTCTCTCACTACGCAGTATTGAAAGTGGTCCTTTTTCATCTCATTCTATTCCTCTTTTAAAAAAGTTGTCTTTATCAAAGTTGTTCATCTTTCAAAGATCTACAATTTCTTCTTCTATGCCGTTGGCCAGTTCTACTTCTATTGTGAGCTATCCACATTTTTCCGACGTGTTGTGCTGTTCACCAATTTTCTAGAATTTTCCTCTCTATTCTAGCCCCATTATCTCCCTCTTACAATACTTTTCTCAACTTACTTTTTTCATGAAAGTTGTTCCTCTCTCAGTTATCTACAATTTCTTCTTCACCGCTTTTGTTAGTTTTGCCCCGTTTGAGAGATACGCTTCAATTTCTAAAGTCGCGCGTAGTTTGCCCAGAATCTACCTTCATCGGTGTGAAGGTCTACTGGAGGTACGTTAGAGCATCATGTGATGGCCCAGTGTATACCGCCAGAGCAGTGTGACGGTCCTACGATAGACCGTCACACCGAAACTTGCCCGAAATTGCCCTGTTCGACCCCTAGAGCGTGGCGGTCCTACCCTAGACCGTCCGAGTCCATGTGACGGTCTAGTATGGGTGCGTTACACCGAAACTTATCCAAAATCATCCCATTTGACTCCCAGAGTATGACGGACCTACACTAGTCCATTACATAACTATGACGGTCGTACGATAGACCGTTACACACACCTGAGAGTCCAATTCGTGCTGGACTCTGCTCCGTTTCTGTGCGTCGTGGCCCTCTTGTAGAGTCCATAACTTCTTGAAATCTACTCCGAATTGAGCGTCGTTTGTTCCTATGGTTTCTCCTTGGTATTATCTTGAATTCAGTCTAAAGAACACCAAATTTCATTAGCTATCTTGCTCAGAATCGTACTCAAAAGATCAGGATTTAAGTATCCTGGTTCAACTAAAACTCTGCAGATAAGGCTCCGGGGCTACCTTCCAAGAGCCATATCTTCTAGAATCCTCCTCCGAATTGATCCCCGTTTGTTCCTATCTCTTGTCCTTAGTATTATCTCGAGTTTGATCTAGATAACTCGATTTATCTTAGACTCTATCTCCGGGAATCGTGATAAGAAGATGAGGCTTTCTTACAAAACTCTATAAAAACTGCCTAGTTCACAGTTGCAAAGGGGGGCTCTTTCTGGACGTGGGGCGAAGCCATGTTGCACCTCCAACTCACAACTTCGACCCTATCTTGGAGAGGGAAGTATTAGCTTTCCATTGCATCTTTCTGGGCTTGATTTCATGGTCTACACTCTTAGTTCTAGTCTCCTCAAAATCACAAATCATCACAGTTTTCTGCATTTTCTGCTACACATGTGTTTTTCTCTATTTTGCATCAATGATTTCTCTCTATTCTCTCAATCAAATCTCGTGATTTCAAATCTCATGCATGCACAACACACCCACCTATCTTTTCCATCCTTCCACAGGGGTTAAAAACCTCCCCCCGCTGCGTTCTCCCCCTTTTATTCATGCTATTTTATCACTTTGGGCAGATTTCTACACTTCATGTTCTAATGAGTTTTTACCTTTGTGTTTCATCTTTATTTTACAGGAGAGCATGAATACAACGTGAGGCCCTCTTCATCTAGCCGGCTGGAAGGAGAGGAGGTCGATCCCACACCATTCCCCGCCTCCCGTTCTTAAGCGCGATCAAGTCTTCATCCCTTTCCGAGGTACATGGCGTCGTTGCACTCCTTTCTTCATCCTTGCGACGTTGTTAATCCTTGGTGGCGATCACGGTTAGTATTTCTCATCCTTTCATCCCCCTTGTCTTTGATTCACATGTTTATGCATGTATGTATTTAAAGGGGTGGGATAGGAATCTAATTAAAAAATAAATCAACACTTTTTTGGCGATCACGGTGGGACACCAATGCCCATCACGTTTGTTTTCATGCTCTTTTATGAGTTGGGTGTGTGCATGTGCATGTTTGGGTGATATTTTATCTATTCTTCCACTGTTTGGGGGGTTTTAAGGGCTCTAGTAGTGTGACGGTCCTATAGTAGACCGTCAGAGCAGTGTAACGGTCATTTGGTAGACCGTTATAGCTTCTGGCAGTCCTGCGCATATGCTCACAGGGCCGTGTTCGTCGGGGCATAACATTTGATCCAGGAGTCCAATTGAGCTGATTCTTATTGCGTTGGATAGCCCTTTGTATTATCTTTCCATCCATATATCATTTGCATCATTTGGTTAACATTTGCATATTCTAATATTGGCCAACTTTTTGAGTTTTGTGCATAAGTTCTGCAGGCAGGCTCAGGGACAGGTTCACAGGTACATCTTTACTCATTGATTTGACTACCTTTCCGATGTCTGATTGCACTGATTCTTGTTCCATTGGATAGTCCTTTGTATTGTCTTTCCATCCATATACTACTTGCATCATTTGGGTCACATTTGCTTCGTTAAAAATTATCATCATTTTAGCATTTTGTCCATAAAATCTACATGTGGTCTGCGCATAGGTTCACGGGGGCATCTTTGCTCAGTGATTTGATTGACCTCCAGAGGTCAGATTGATCTGTTCTTGGGCCCGTTGTGTAGACCTTTGTATTGTCTTTCCATCCATATACTATTTGTCTTATTTGGATCATGTTTGCATAGTTTAATTTTGTCTTGCTTTTCTAGTTTTAGGCTAGAAATTACATGCACTCCGGTGCACATAGGGTCATACATTGCATATCATAGTTACATTTTCTACCTTGGTAAGTGATCCTCTCGCTCCCATATTCCTTGGGCTCGACTAGGTGATTTTATCCGGGACCTCCATAAGTCCCCGCGAGCCGTGGATTCCCGCACGGACGCTGGGCCGGTTGTACCTTTCCAGACCTTAGGTTTGCATTTGCATACATGTGAGGGAGTTAACCTTAGTCAACATAAAGTTTGGACCTTATTCCCATAGGATTCCTATCTTGAGGGAATTTTTCCTAATTCAAATCATTAAAAGGTCTATTAAAACCCCTAAAAGATTTCCCATCATATTAACTTGTTTGACTTGGGTGAAAACTTTCACATTGCATTGTTTATGTTGTTTGGGCTTGTCCAAGCCCATTAGTGGTGTTTTGTGCTGCATCCACATATTTTGTTGTTGTTAGGCCCACTTAAGTCAGTCCATTTTGTTGGTTCATTGTCCAGTCCATTGTCCCGTGGTCTATTGTCCATTCGTCTTTGCATTAGTGGGTCAGCCCCCCTTGTTCTCAAGCCCATTAAGCCCTTGCTTCCCTATTTGTATTGTCCTTGATCTCCTTGTATTAAGTCTCCATTTGCCCTGATGGAGTATCATTCTAACGCCTTGTATCATTCTTTTTCTCAATCTTCTTCCTATTCCCGCATGGAATCCTCTTCCCACGCGGGCCCATCTTCCCGTGGTCCTTCTGATCCATCCAAGGAACAGGCTAATCTCATGGCCCATCTTTCAAGCCTTGTTCACCAAATGGACCCGGCCCAGGCCCAACGTCTTATTGCATCTCATCTTCATGGGCCTTCTTCTCATAATGGTCCATCTTCTATTCATGGGCCTCCTCCTTCTCCTTCATATGTTGCTGGCCCAATTGCTAATGGGCATTATTCTCTTAATGGGCCTCATTATTCTGCCCATGTTGCTGCTGGCCCATTCAACCCATGTTCCAACATCTCTTCCAGGCCCGCTCACCCTTCCATTCCCAGAATGGGCCCTTTTTCTTCTCAGCCCGGATCCTCTTATCCGGCCCAATACCATGCTCCTGGTCCTAATTCACAACCTCTTGCTCAAGTTGGCCCATATCCTTCTCGATCTCTCCCTACCCAGGAGATGATTACTCAAACCCAACGCCAGCTTGATGAGCTTCAACGTCGGATCGATCCCAAATCCTCTTTAAGTGTTCTGTTCGCATTTCAAGGTCTTCAGCTTCCGTCTCCATCATAAATTCTCACATATCGCCGTTATAGTGGAGTCGGTGACCCATATGTGCACTTGAAGGAGTTCGTTTATGAGTCGGCCCAGTTTCGGCATGACCAACACTTGATGGCTTATCTATCTGGTCTGTCATTGGAAGGCCCGGCTCGGGATTTGTTCTTCTCTCTTCCGCAAGAGCAAGTTGTGAGTTTTCAAGCCGTTCAAGAAAAGTTTATTCAGCAGTATCAAGACCAGGTTGGGCCCAAGTATTCTATCGCGGATCTGGACCATGAGATTATGAAGCCTGAAGAGGAATTCTGCACTTTTGCCGATCGTTGGAGTCGCCTTGCCGCGCAAGTCCCGGGACACATTCCGGAGGGAGAACAAATCAAGATGCTTATATCCAATGCCACGCCCGAGTATCGGTTTATCTTAGCCCTCAATGACATCACCACTTGGCAACAATTATACAGCCGAGCCTGCTTCATTCACCAACAAATCCAAGATTCCCTTGACCCCGAGTCTCCACCATCCACCTCCACATATCAACCTTCACCCTCCACGTGCCAACCCTACGCTCCCATGAGTCGGCCCGCCATGAGTCAACCTTCCGCCACATATCCCTCCACGAGCCAACCTCCCGCCTCTACGTACCCATACGCCTCCGCATATCAACCTTCCATGAGTCAGCCTCCCGCATCCACATACCCGTCTCCATCTCCACTTCCGGTCAAGGGAACACCACATCCCGAGCAAGTAGATGTCGTCTACATACCCCCTCATCCTGTTCCGCACATGCCTTCACCAAAACCCTCCACCACTAGCCACGCACTCTTGCCTATGCGACCTCCACTTCCGTCTCCACAACCTTCTCCACCATTTCATATCCCTCGGCATCCACCTTGCCTGAAGCAGCCTTCTCACCTTCCATTGCCAGAGTGTTTCACCGATATATTTCGGGCTTTGATGGCCACTCACGCGTTGCCGTTCTCTCCGATTGTGCCTTGCCGACCCGCGGTCGGGGATATGCTTCAGTTCTGTTATTTCCACCGCCAGCAGGGGCATTTGGTTGAGGATTGTCCCGAGTTCCGGGATTATGTTTATGATCTGGAAGTTAAGAAAAGGATTGATTGGGCTGCCATGCATAAAGTTATTTTAGATCTCCGTAGCAAGCAGTAGCCATAAGAAGTGCCGCCCGGGCATCCGTCTCCGTTACTTCAAGACCAGGGGCACCCCTATGATTCTTCATCTAGTGCTACACTTGCTCCGTCACCTACCCCGTTACCTTCGCCATCTCCTATCCAATCTCCGCAACCTCCACAAACCCAAGCCTCCGCTCAGGCCAGTGCCTCCCCTTCTTCCCCCGCTGCTACTTCCACTACTTCTATCCCTAACGCTGCTCGACGCGTTGTGTCGACACGTCGACGGTGGGCACCATGACCTCCCTCTTCACCCTCTCCACCTCCATGTCCACTACCCCAATCATCTTCATCAATATCCTCATTTCCATCACTATCATCCCCGTCTCCACCACCAGTGCTTCCATCACCTCCACCATCTCCACCACCTTTGCCATCTCCGTCACCATCGTGGCTCGAGCCTGAGCAGGCTATACCTCCACCCTCACCTCCGACTTCACCTTTGTCCGCACCTGAGCTTGCCATCATCTCAACCCCTTTGCCTCCACCTAAACACATCACCACTCCCATTGAAACCTCCATGCCATCCAAACCGATTCCTATCCCCATTCCTCCATCCACTTATCCCCCACGGAGCGGGTGCGGGTTACCCATGGTGCCCCTTGGGTCTAATCCCCAGGGAGACAATAAGCCAAGTCAGGATGATTCAGTGCCGGCCATGCATTTCAAGATTCAGGAATTTATCTGTCGGATGCCGGTTCGTGTCCTCATCCCTGGTTATTTTGGGGATGATGCGCCTCTACTTTCAAAGATGACAGTTGCTAAGAAGAGTTCCCTTGAGTTGATTCCAGTTTCTTCCTGAGCAAGGCCGATGGCAATCTCCTTACTCGCCGGAGAGTTCACCGTTGATGCTATTATTTCTCCTCGCTCTATTGCTATTCAGATGACAGGCCAAGAAGGGTTCTCTACCCGTGTTGTGCTAACGCATACGGTTGCCAAGCAGATTATGGATTCTATGTTCAAGGGGCAATTGGCCGTATCTTCTACATTTTTCAAGGATATTCTGCACTTGTTATGCAATCTTCCTCGGTTTATTAGCAAACCGGCCATGTCAACGCCGTGTATTACTCTCCCTCAGCTTCACCCGTCTCTTTTATCAAGGGAGTTGTGCTTCAAGGCTGAGTTCCGAGTGGAGTTGTTGAATCTCATGCTTCTAGTGCCGAGAGACAAAACTCCGTGGGTTTGTGCTATTCATCACTCTGAAGGGTTACTTGTCAAAGAATGCCCACTTACTGTTGTTAGCACGGGGTGTCTAGGGGTAATTGCCCCAGTAAAGCTGTATGTTCATAGCCGAGCCAGGCCATCTGCTAGATGGGCTCGCTATTTGAGAAGATATTGTAAGGCAAGGTGCCCAAAGATTCGAGCCCGCGCCAGGCAAGTCCATGTTCAAGAAGTATCAGCTAAGAAGAGGCGACGACGTAAGTTTAAGGGCCGTCAGTTGTGCACTCAGGGATCCACTTCTCTTCCTTCTTCTTCATTTCACTCATCATTTCTTCTGCTCGGTTCCCACCCCTGGGTGGTGTATCTGCCCTCTCCTAATTCTCCCTCCACGATTCTCTCCTCCTATCTCAGATCCGCGAATCCCCGTTCTTCCTTTTCCTATCCGGAACCTCCGGACTTTCCATCTCCTCACCATTCTCGGCCTCAGCCTATGTCCACCTCTGATTCTTCTCCTCCGGTATCTCCGAGTTCTCCTTCTTATTCCCCGACCTTGTCGGGTGTCTAACATTCTTCTTCTCCGGCCCTGTCGGATGATTCTCGTCCCTCTTCTCCGACCACGTTGGATGATTCTTCTTATCATCTTTCTACTCATTCCTCTTCACCCTTTCGGGGTCTTCGCCCTTTTTCGTGCTGTTTTCGAGGCTTTATCCCGCCTTGATCTTAGATAATCCCTATTTATTCTGTATTTGGTTCCTTGTTATCGGGGCCTCAGTGCCTTGACGAGGGAGTTCTAGTCATCGTCTCTCTTCCTTTTTATCCTTCTTCGTCCAGAATGATGTCTGCCACTCCTCTGTGTCGAGGAATCCAATCATTTACTCTCCTTTCATCCTTTATCATGGCAAGCAAGGACTGTAAAGCTACACGTGCTGAACGAAGCTCGATGATCAAAATCATGCCAGAATGCTACTTCCACACTATGGATTTGCAAGGTATCGTTATTTTATGCAAGAAAATGTTATCATCACTATTATCTCTCTTACTCCTGCACATGGTTATAATGTTGGTTCCTCAACATGGTTAAGTGGCTTTTAGAAATTTGCTTAGTTAAGTTTAGTCAAATGAGTTTGCTTCTGCAGCATCCTTAGGCTGGTGATAACTCCGCGCTAGGAGTCTAGTTCTTTCCCCGATCATTGAGGGTGACCATTAGGCATGAGTTTTTCACACACTTCACGGCAAGCCATAGCCGATCTCTCTAGTGCAACATCGTTGCTACTTTGGCCATACTTTGGGTATACACAAAGGTCCTTTTCTCTTCTCTACTCGGCTAAGTGTAGGGGCAAGAGATTGATGGATAAGATGACCAACCTAGGCGCTCCCTAATATGAGAGAGGTCTCAAATAGGGGTAGTCTTGACCCTTGAAACATGAGCTTTCATGCAATATCTAGCCAATAAGGGCTTTCAAAATCAATGATGAATAAAAAAGAAAATTATAAATCAAAGGCATGGCAAGAGTGGCAGTATAGTTCTCCGCGGGACGTCATGAGCCCGGTCGCATCCGTGCCTGATAAATATGGGTCTAAAAATCAAAGACACAAAGCCCCGGCGCAACAGACCTACTCTTTGAGGGGTAGTGCCTTGGAAGGAATTCAAATCATGATGTCTCCCATCCTGCATAAAGCTTGTCTCCAATTTTCTTCTGCTCCTCCCTCTTAGGCTGGGTTGAATCCCGGGTATGGCCTTAGTAGGGGCACCGTTCTTTAGAAGCGGTTGGTTATGGTAAGCCACCCTCACGTGCACGCCCTGCTTAAGGGAAGCCTTTAATGAGAGGGATAGGAGCAACGATCCCTAGCCAATAGTTCGAGCCCGTCTTTGGGTGCTGTAGATTGCTTTGTCAAAATCTAAAAAAAATCAAATGTGTCAAAATCTAAAAAAAAATCAAATATGTCAAAATTCCAAAAAAATCAAATATTTCAAAAAAATCCCAAAAATTTGAATATGGCAAAAAAAAAATCAGAAATCCAAAAATCCAAAAATACTTCTCTTTTGTTCCTTTTATTTTTATCTTGAGGACAGATACGTAATCTATTTGCTAAGTGTGCAGGCTGCAGGTTGCAGGTTCAAGCTTTCCTTGCTTTATCTTTCACTCTGCCTCTGCTCATATTCTTCGATCTGTTCTCATCTCTTCAATCCTATCTTTGGATCTGTTCTGAAGCTCATGGCTTTTTCAGCTTTCGCTTATCTACTTAATCATGTCTCCATGAGAGGGCATTGTCCCACGATTTTGAACCTGACGGTTCCGCTTCATCTGATCTTGGACTTTGATTGAAGAATGTGTTTGTTGTCTTTATCATGTCTATGGTCCCCCATGTCTTTTATCCCGATGTGTCCTTGTCATATGTGTCTATGTCCTCTCATGTTGGTCGTATCTTTTGTCCCGCCGTGTCATTCATCACGCATGTGTCCCTATCCCATTGTGTCATTCATCACACGTGTCTTTGTCCTCCGTGGTATTGTCATCTCACGTGTCTTTGTCCCACCATGTCCTTATACCACCGCGTGTGCTGTCCCACCATGTGCGTGTTGTCTTGTCCCACCGTGCCTTTAGTCGCATGCATGTTTGCTTTTTGTTTGTGTGTTATGTTTCATCCATCTTCGTTATGTTATGTTGTGCCATATTTCATTCATATTTCTCTTAATTTGTTATGTTCATGTCATGCTCGTTCATATTCGTTCATGTTCACATCATGTCATGTCATGTGGTTGTGTCTTATTTGAAAATCCATAAAAAGCAGAAATCAAAAATCTAAAAAAAATACCGTTTCACCTGCACAGGTAAGTCAGGTATGACTCTCTATCTCTTCTCATTGTTGCTTTACTATATGGTATCTACCTTATTATAACCTCTCAAGGACCGGCTGGTTGTCCGTGTGTTCTGGGATCTGATGTTCCCCTTTAACAAAAACGATGATGATCTAGGAGCATACGGTTAATCGTTGGATAGGCCGTTCGGTTGAGTCAGGTGGGGGACGATGGACTCTATCTCGCACGCCGTGGTTGAAAGAAGATTCTTGACCCCGTCCTGGCTCATTCTAGCAATATTATCCTTGAGTATTTTCTATTTTTTCTTTTTTTGCATTTATTTTAATGATTTCTTTATTTTAGCCCAGCATGCATCATGTCATTTTGAGCATTCATGCCTCGTGATCCATTCAACGATTTGGATAAGAGATTCTTCATTCCACTCTGAATTCAAACGATTTCTCTGATCTTGCCGCTTGGTCTGGTTGGCTAGCGTGATTCCTGTCTGGATTTTATCTCAGTTTTATCTCTCCTTTTGCAGCTCTTATGTTGTGTTCCTTCCGACCCACTCATTGTCCGTGGATTGTGTCCCCAATGAGGATGGTCGTGTTCCCTTTCCTTTAGTTTAGTTCTCCAGACATGTCTCATCCTTGTCAATCATTCCTTGTGGTTAGTTCGACGTTTTTGGGAGAATTCCTGTCACTTGTTGGTTATGACGGGTGTCTTTTTACCTTGATGCCCGCTTTTCAGTTCTCTCTGCTTCATCTCTGCGTCATCTCCATTTCCCGTCGCTGTCGCTTTCACTCCATCTCCTTTCTATTTTACCTCCGCGTCGCTTCCGCTCGTTCCCTTGCAAAGAGGACATCAAGGAGGGGCATCTGTTGACACCCGTTTTAGCCCACAAGTTGCGTCATTTCTTTTATTCATCATTTTTGATGTCCCGAATTAGCCATTGTTTTGGAGCTTTCTCGGATGGATTTCAAGCCCATTCTTACCATTTCAAATCCTTTAAGTCTTGGAGATCATGATTTCCTAAAGTCCTGGAGCTTATTTTATCAAATTCCATCATCCAAGTCAAACTTACGGCCCATTTAGGCCGGCTTCCCTCAAGTAATCGGCTCTCTCTCACTACGTAGTCTTGAAAGTGGTCCTTTTTCATCTTCTTCGGTTCCTCTTTTCAAAAAGTTGTCTTCATCCAAGTTGTTCATCTTTCAAAGATCTACAATTTCTTCTTCTACGCCGTTGGCCAGTTCTGCCTCTATTGTGAGCTATTCACATTTTTCCGGCGTGCTGTGCTGTTCACCTATTTTCCAGAATTTTTCTCTCTATTCTAGCCCCATTTTCTCCCTCTTCCAATACTTTTCTCAACTTACTTTCTTCATGAAAGTTGTTCCTCTCTCCGATATCTACAATTTCGTCTTCAACCACTTTCGCTAGTTCTGCCCCGTTTGAGAGATACACTTCAATTTCCAAAGTCGCGCGCAGTTTGCCCAGAATCTACCTTCATCGGTGTGAAGGTCTACTGGAGGTGCGTTAGAGCATCATGTGATGGCCCAGTGTAGACCGCCAGAGCAGTGTGATGGTCCTATGATAGACCGTCACACCGAAACTTTCCGAAATTGCCCTGTTCGACCCCTAGAGCGTGGCGGTCCTACCCTAGGCCGTCAGAGTCCATGTGACGGTTAGTATGTGTGCGTTACACCGAAACTTGTCTGAAATCATCCCGTTTGACTCCCAGAGTATGACGGACCTACCCTAGTCCGTTACATAACTCTGACGGTCGTACGATAGACCGTTACACACACCTGAGAGTCCAATTCGTGCTGGACTCTGCTCCGTTTCTGTGCGCCGTGGCCCTCTTGTAGAGTCCATAACTTCTTGAAATCTACTCCGAATTGAGCGTCATTTGTTCATATGGTTTCTCCTTGGTATTATCTTGAATTCAGTCCAAAGAACTCCAAATTTTATTGGCTATCTTGCTCAAAATCGTACTCAAAAGATCAGGATTTAAGTATCCTGCTTCAACTAAAACTCTGCAAATAAGGCTCCGGGGCTACCTTCCAAGAGCCATATCTTCTATAATCCTCCTCCGAATTGATCCCCGTTTGTTCCTATCTCTTGTCCTTAGTATTATCTCGAGTTTGATCTAGAGAACTCGATTTATCTTGGACTCTATCTCTGGGAATCATGATAAGAAGATGAGGTTTTCTTACAAAACTCTATAAAAATTGCCCAGTTCGCAGTTGCAAAGGGGGGCTCTTTCCAGACGTGGGGCGAAGCCATGCTGCAACTCCAACTCACAACTTCGACCCTATCTTGGAGAGGGAAGTATTAGCTTTCCATTGCATCCTTCTGGACTTGATTTCATGGTCTACACTCTTAGTTCTAGTCTCCTCAAAATCACAAATCATCATGATTTTCTGCATTTTCTGCTACACGTGTTTTTCTCTGTTTTGCATCAATGATTTCTCTCTATTCTCTCAATCAAATCTCATGATTTCAAATCTCATGCATGCACAACACACCCACTTATATTTTCCACCCTTCCACAGGGGTTAAAAACCTCCCCCGGTGCGTTCTCCCCCTTTTGTTCATGCTATTTTATCACTTTGGGCAGATTTCTACACTTCATGTTCTAATGGATTTTTACCTTTGTGTTTCATCTTTGTTTTGCAAGAGACCATGAATACAACGTGAGGCCCTCTTCATCTAGCCGGCTGGAAGGAGAGGAGGTCTATCCCACACCATTCCCCGCCTCCCGTTCTTAAGCGCGATCAAGTCTTCATCCCTTTCCGAGGTACATGGCGCCATTGCACTCCTTTCTTCATCCTTGCGGCGTTGTTAATCCTTGGTGGCGATCACGGTTAGTATTTCTCATCCTTTCATCCCCCTTGTCTTTGATTCACATGTTTATGCATGTATGTATTTAAAGGGGGCGGGATAGGAATCTAATTAAAAAATAAATCAACACTTACTTGTTCCCTACTCCTGCTCTCCTTTCTTTTGCAGCTTTCTAGTGTTGTTTCTTGCTGCTGTCCCTGTTGTTCCGTGTTATTGTGTATTTTTTAGTGGGGATCCGCGTGAACCCTACTGAGCCAGTGACACGAGACTCACCCCTGCTTTTCAGGTGGGGTGATGTGTCCGTTCTGCTTCTGCGGATCCTGGAGTTCGATTCGTAGCTGCCAGTTGGTGCCTCGGTCGGGCTTCCCCCGACTTTCCGGTAGGTCTTTCTTTCTGTCGACTGTACTTGGTAGACTTGCTGTCTTTCCTTTGGACTTGACTCTGGGTATATAATTGTTTAAAATCTGTTAATTAAAATGTAATTTTATTTCTGCTACTTTAGCAAACCGATCTAATGAAATTTTAATTGCTTGCTGCTATATCTGTCAGTTCAATGTACTACACGACAATCCTTTTTCCCTTCGGAGCTTTACCGCTCTTGGGAGGTCTCGCGGGTTCCAAGTGGTATCACGTGTATTCGATAGTCATACCAGGTATACATGGTATCCGGGAACCGGGTCGCCACAGTTGGTATCAGAGCGTTGTTGTGTGAAGTACAAGGGAATCTCAGATATACAGTTTCCAGAGTCGCTAAGTCCAATACAGTCATCAGCTGGCGTTAGGTTTCGTGATTCTCGTTTGTTACTGTCATTGGTGTCCTGTGTGTCAGGTGTTCCCTGTCGCCTTTGGCACTGGAGCCGATGATGTGGTCAGGCTATCAGCTGAGAGGACTGTGTTTCCTTGTTTAAGCTGCTCCCTGATGTGTTGGTCGTTTTGTTTCTTGGTGTCTGTTCGTTTCGTAGCTAGGTTGTCGGGTTGTTCTTCCCTGCTTACCCTTGCTAGTCCTTAAATTTCGACGATGAAATTTCTTAAAGGAGGGGAGGATGTAATGTCCCAGATCCTTGTTGGATCTTTATTGGGTCTTTCGGATCCTTTCGGAGAGTTTCGGTTCGCTTTTGTAGTTTCCGAGTGGAGCTTTACGATCAGTGTGAGTTTTTCTCTCATACTAGTTACGGAACCCTGCGGTGAGTTTATTTCTCACTTCATCGACTCGCGGACGCTACAGTGACGATGTGCTCTTCGAGCCGATCGTTTTGGCTATTTTTGCGTATTTTTCTAAGACCGGGCCAAAAATCGATTTTTTCGGAAATTAGGAAAATTTCCTAATTTCTTTCTATAAATTCAATTCCACTATCTCTCCTGCTCATTTTCAACTTTACGCTATCTCACTCCGTTCTCTCCCGTCTCTGGTCCGTTCGGCGCGGGGCGCACACCGTTGCGGAGCTGGCTGAGGCGTGGATGTGCTCGAGTGATCGGTTCGTGGGAAGGAGCAGCGGATGGAGCGTGGTGGGCGCGATCCCTCGGTGGATTCCGAGAGGGCGTCGTTCGTGATTCGGTGCTTTTCGACGTGGTTTAGTCCCTTTGGGGCACGGTTTCTTCATTGTAGGTAGGGAGACGGATCGCCACTTCTTTCTGCACATTTTCCCTACTTCTGTGCATAGTTTGGTGCTCGATCGGGGGAGATCGGGCCGGTTTAGTGAAAATCGTAGTTTTTGGGGTTTTCAGGGTTCACCGGAAAATGGCAACCATTTGTGATGTGGTTAGTGTCAAACTGACCGTTGAGATGTCTGGATCCCATTCACCTAAGTTTCGTGTCGATCGGTTGTCATTCGAGGCCGGTAGGAGTCCGGGAACCTCGGTGACCCACTTTGGGTCGATTTGATGAAATCGTCCCGATCTCTCGTTTTAGGGCTTACATGTGGGCTTTTGAGCCTCCTAGGGTTATTTTTTGTCGTCTAGGTTTGTTTCCCCTGCGCTTCGACGTGAATGGGGCGTGGAACGGCCCGATTTGGCGTTTCCACTATTTTCCCGCCGTGACCGGTGTAGCGGTCGTTTCAGAGACCGTCACATGTCTCTGACGGCCCTACAACAGACCATCACAGCATCTGGGCATTTTTAGTTCTTCGTGGCTGTGGGAGTGTGACGGCCCAGGGGAGGCGCGTCACAGCTCTCTGACGCGTCCGGGGTGGTGCGTCACGCCTATTTTGTCTTCTTGTGTTTTGGTTTGATCGGTTCCCCTGACGCGCCCGCCCTGGTGCGTTAGGTTTCTGTAACGCGCCTGCCCCTGGCCGTTACACTTCGTTTAGCTGCGTTGGGTGGCTGCGTTGGCTGTCTCTAACGGCCCTGCCCCCTTGCGTCACAGTGCTGTAACGCATCTGCCGTGGACCGTTACGTGCTGCTCGTCCGAGTTCTAGATTTTCGGTCTGTTGGCGTAACGTGCCTGTCCTCACGTGTTAGGTGGGCGTAACACGTCTGTGCTCGTGCGTTAGGCCGCTGTAACGCGCCTACCGTGGAGCGTTACGTGGCTCGCATTGTTTCCTTGTGCCTGTTGTCTCTGACGCGCCCGCCCTGGTGCGTCAGGCCCGTGTAACGCGCATGTGCTAGGCCGTTACAGTCTTGTTGAGGGGTTGTTTTGTGGCGTGTCTGTGTGTGTGTCTGTCTATGCTAGGGTGATGTCTGTCGCTCCCGTGGTCTGGCCGCTTTCCCCATGGACATCGGTCGATGTTCCTATGAAGGCTAAGACTACGTTTCTGAGTCTGTCGGCAGTTTCCTGTGCTGCCTTTGGTGTTTGAGGTACGGGTGATAGTGCATGTTCGACTGTCTGTACTTCAGCGCCGTGTTTCGAACTTCTTCCTTGCGTCGCCCTAGACGTGCAGCAGTCGAAAGGTGACTCCGATATCTGGTTTGTAAGCTAGTTTCCATCGGCTCCTACGGTTACAGTAGCATCCTACGGGGGGAGAAAACTAGCTAGAGGCCTGGCTCTAGGTAGGAGCCAGTGTGTGCACACGTGGTCAGGGGCTGAGGACTGACGCCGACGGGCGTGACCCTGACTACTACTTGTACTTGTGTTTCCACGTGGGTCTGCGACTCGGCCTTGTCCATGTTGGTCGCGCTTGGCGGGTGGTCGGGACACTTGTGCTGGGTGTTCTGGTGCAGTGTAAGACGTCAATGGACGCATCTGGCCGTTCTCCCGATGCGGGGGTTTTCCGTCGCGTGGCGCGCAACTCCCGTGCTCTTTCTGTGTTGTGACCTGTCCGGGTTGGCCTTTCCGTGGCTATACTTGAGGTCTGTATCCTGTCCTGTGCACGACGCTCTGGTCGTGTTGTCTGTGCCTATCTAGGTCTTTTCTAGGCCTTCTTTTGCATGCCTGTTGTAGGTGTAGGTTGGGGTGTTTTGTTTGACTTTTTCCTCTTTTCCTTGCTGCTCCCTACTCCTCTTTCCCTTTCTAGGCATGCTTGCCTGTTCGGGTTATTCCCCTCGTCCTTACATGTTCCCTACTCCTGCTCCCCTTTCTTTTGCAGCTTTCTAGTGTTGTTTCTTGCTGCTGTCCCTGTTGTTCAGTGTTACTGCGTGTTTTTTAGTGGGGATCCGCGTGACCCCTACTGAGCCAGTGACACGAGGCTCACCCCTACGTTTCAGGTGGGGTGATGTGTCCGTTCTGCTTCTGCGGATCCTGGAGTTCGAGTCGTAGCTGCCAGTTGGTGCCTCGGTCGGGCTTCCCCTGACTTTCCGGTACGTCTTTCTTTCTGTCGACTGTACTTGGTAGACTTGCTGTCTTTCCTTTGGACTTGACTCTGGGTATATAATTGTTTAAAATCTGTTAAATAAAATGTAATTTTATTTCTGCTACTTTAGCAAACTGATCTAATGAAATTTTAATTGCTTGCTGCTATATCTGTCAGTTCAATGTCCTACACGACAATCCTTTTTCCCTTCGGTGCTTTACCGCTCTTGGGAGGCCTCGCGGGTTCCAAGTGGTATCATGTGTATTCGGTAGTCCTACCGGGTATACCTGGTATCCAGGATCCGGGTCGCCACACCCGACGCATCACATGAGACCTCAAACACCTTCGAGAAATCTGGTAATCGAAGGACCGGTGTCTGGGTCATGTGTACCTTGATGTCCTTGAATGCAGCCGTAGCGGCCTTTGTCCATACAAATGTGCCCTTCCTGATATAGTCCATGATCGGGGCAGTGATGGAACTAAATCCGCGAATGAAACGACTATAGAACGTCGCGAGGCCATAGAAGCTGCAGACATCATGGATCGTGCGGGGTTCCGGCCACTCAACAATGGCCCGGACCTTCTCCGGATCAGTGGAGACCCTAGTACTAGACACAATGAAACCCAAGAAGGTAAGCTGAGGAGTCATAAAAGCACAGTTCTATGGGTTTGCAAACAACTGCTCTTGCCTTAAGAGTAGGCAGAACTATCGTAGATGATCCAAGTGGTCCCCCGTAGTGCGACTATAGATGAGAATATCATCAAAATACACTACCACAAAGACTCCAATGAATGGTCGAAGGACTTGAGTCATGAGTCGCATGAAGGTGCTGGGGGCATTGGTCAGCCCAAAGGGCATAAACAACCACTCATATAGACCATCCTTGGTCTTAAATGCGGTCTTCCACTCATCACCTGGCCTAATCCTCACCTGATGATAGCCACTCTTAAGATCGATCTCGAAAAGATAGTGGCACCTGCCATCATGTCAAGCATATCATCCAGGCGGGGAATAGGGAACCTGTACTTCACGGTGATTTTGTTAATGACACGACTATCAATACACATCCTCCAAGTGCTATCCTTCTTTGGGGCGAGTAATGTGGGAACAGCACACGGACTCATGTTGTCTCGAACATACCCTCTCTGCATAAGCTCATCGACCTACCGCTTTAGCTCGGCGTGCTTCGTGGCACTCATGCGATAGTGGGGAAGATTGGGCAATGAGGATCCCGGAATCAGGTCGATAGCATGCTGAATATCCCCCATAGGTGGGAGTCCCTCGGGAAGCTCCTCGGGAAATATATCAGCAAACTCCTACAGAATGGAAACAACATCGGGTGGGAGTTCACCCTCAGACTTTCGCTCCACCTCACGGACCGTGATGGTAAACACAAGACTCCCCTTAATAGCCTCCCGCTCCATTTCTCGGGGGCTAATCAACATCAACCTCCTAGATGGGGGTTTGCCTGTGCCAGATGTAACAGTCATGGTCCGAGCTGGGGATGGGGTACTGGGTCCAAGGGCGGAAGGCTCCGGAGTAATCGGACCAGTAGGACCCCTAACTGAAGGACTCTTGGGTTGAGAGGGGTAGAGGGTAATCCGCTAGCCACCATGGTCGAAGGTACAGGTGTTCGATCGGCCATAGAGTGTGGCATCCCGATCAAACAACCACGGCCTACCAAGAATAATACTGCCCACCTCAATGGGGAGGACATCACACCAGATCTCGTCACGGTAGGCATGGAACTGCAGTGGGACCAGACACCACAGCCTGATCGGAATGGTGGTGGAATCCACCCATGATACTCGATAGGAGCAAGGATGGTCCACGAGAGCAAGACCAAGACAAGAAACAGTGCCCGTGGAGATTGCATTGATACAACTCCCCCAATCGATAATCACCTTACAAACTTTCCCACCCAACCTACAGTATGTATGAAAGATAGTGGTCCGACGCCAGTCATCGCTGGCCTATGGCTGGGTGAGAATACATCTGACGACCCCCAACTGGGCATCATCTGGATGTTGAGTGTCACGCCCCGACGCAGAAGATCGGAGGGTACAGTCAGAGACGAGCTAGCACTAACAATAATATTTTAATCTAAACAATTAGACGGATTTATAAAGTGAGAAACACTTCCATTAATCAAAAATAATTCCAACTTTATTACAATAACCAACATGCTAAGACTCGATCAAACATATCTTCCAAAAGAAATTCTAATACAACACTGACTTATAACAATAACCAAACACTAATACAACTCCAAAGATAAAACTGGAAGTAAATACTAATCTGACTCAATAACTAGGTACAATAGCACTCAAGGATCACTCCTGACCCTCCCCATCAGTGTGAACACCACCACCTGAAAAACCTGGAAAGAGGGGAAAAAAACAGGCTATGAGCTAATGCTCAGTAGGTAATAACGGCATATTTACGTAGTTAACATCTTAATTACAAGTTGTATGCAATGGAGAACAAGGAATTAAATAAAGAGATCAAGAACAATGTAGAAGGTCTTGCAAGGTCAAGAATTGAATAATTTCCAATGATCAATAATAACATGTATAAGAAATTCACTAAGAGCAATTGAAATAATAATTGGCCAACAAGCAAGTATTTCAAACATGAAATAATTCACAATCAAGTACAAGGAATAACAATAGATCAAATGTCGTAGACACACACTAGTCAAGTACTCGGTGCAATGCCACACCTTGTCATTAACATCCCATGGGCTCACTAATTTTCGGGCGCTCTCCCCAGGACCAGACCGGGCCCTATGATGCGATGGCATTGGTTTTACGGATCGATGATCCCAATTGTCTAGACATTTCTTGTATAAATATGGCCAATGAATTTCAAGGAATAAGATAAAATATAACAAGTACAGATCTGGCAAAAATCAGAATAACAAGAAAATGAAGGATTAAACTTTGGCATCATGTTTAACGACAATTAAGTCGTGGAATCCAAGAATGAAAGGATAAGTAGGAAAATGCAATCTTTAGAATACTTTTAATTCCATGATTTAACATTTTATTCTGTTGGTTTAACAAGTTTTATCATACTGGAAATGCCTTAAATTAATTGGATGCAAAAAGCCAAAGAAATGATTTATTTAGTATTATCAGAGTAAATTACTAAGAATTTAACTTAATTCATAGAAATAAATCCTATCATGGTGAAAATATCCCTAATATTTTTAAGTAACTCCAGCACATGATTCCTCTGGAAAATGACAGTAAAACCCATTTTTGTTACTGGAATGGAATTTTTACACATTTAAATGCCCTTTTAGACAAAAAAATCCATATTTGGTGTGCTATAAAAAGTTCCTTATGGAATTTTTGGATGGTTTATTAGGAATAAATCATCTTACTGGTTGTTCATTTTTCATGATACCCATAGTATTTTTAGCATACTGATAGTAATTTTTCTACATTATTCTACCATTTATGCTATTTATTTAATGGAAGAAATACATTAGAAATTTTGCTCAAGTATAAAAATTTCTTTATAACTTGCTGTTATCATTCTAACATGCTGGAAAAATTTTGTTATGCTGTAAGAACTTTTAGCATGCTGTAAGGGTTATTTTTAACAAGCTAATATAATTTTCATGCATTTATTCTCTATTATATGGAGAGTAAAAGAATTTTATTTGGTAAAAATATCTATTTTTCACAGAAAATTAACTTTCACATGATAGCTATATCAGAGCATAATATTCATGAATGTTCATACATTTGAGACCTTTTTAACATACTAACATATAATTTATATGCATTTACTTTCATTCTATGGGAAAAATATAGATTTCTATAAGATAAGATATTCTAAATCCACAAAATTTAACTTCTCACATGCTGCTACTATAAAGTCAAATTTTTCATGGATTTCAGTTATTTATTAATAATTTTAGCATGCTGGACATAATTTCTTATACATTTATATCCTATTATTTGGAGGAAAAATAGGTTTATATGGATTAAAAATAGATTAAAACACTTTCCATTAACAGAAAAATAACTTTTAAATCCTCGGGTAGTAGAAGAATGTGTTTTACAGGGATTCAGGATATTTAATTATCCATTTATTAAACTTCTGGACGCGTTAAAGGCGGAGGCCGGCCACCCGGTCCTCCTTATGGTGTCGCGGCCGTTTTCTGGTTTTTGGGGTGTGAGATCCGAGGATTAAAACACCTATATCTTCCTCAATCCTTAATGGAATTTAGCATATGATATATCAATGGAAAGCTAAGACAGAGTATTATCATTTGGTAAGGTCAATTTCGGATTTAGGTTCTGTAATTATGATCTGTATTGACAGGAACATTAAAAAACCTAATCAGGATAGTGTGTTACTAAAATATCAAATTCTCTACGTATTCATGATAACTTTTAGGGCTTTTTATGTCACTGGAAAGCTAACAGAGAGGGCTTTCCAACCATGTATTATACATGCTATAAAGTTCAACACTTAGGTTTCGAATTCATGGATTAAGCAGGTTCCAATTATATAAAATCACAATAGGGACAAGCTTATGTTCAAACTACAAATTCTCTAAATAGAATTGATGAATCATAGGGCTTTTTACGCCAAAAGAGAGCTAACATGCTAAGCTTCAATTTGATATGCAATAATTAATATTTAGCCAATTATAACCTACCTCAATTAAAGACTTAAATCACGAGATAGATTAGACCCACGAACTATAAGAATTCCCTTCAAAGATCGCCTGATTTCTCCCTCAATACCCTATAAAATTTATGGCTTTTAGTCTCAGACAATAGATCTCGTCGAGTTGATCAAAATCCCCTACTCATATGCCTATTTTGGTTGAGGTACTAACCTGATTTGATGAACCAAATCCTAGAGAGAGAAAGACGATGGGGAGCAGACCACCTTCCACAAAATCGCCAAGATCTCCCCAGTCAGAGCTTATCTTCGGACAAACCAGACACCAAATGAAACTAGACTGGCCTAGCTTTCATTTAATACCAATTTCACCTTCTGGATCCTTCCAGAAAGGGCGAATTTCGATCTGGAAGAGGCGTGTTAATTACGCCGCCGAAATAATTGACCTAGATTAAACTCATCTAATCACTTTTATCCTGATTAATCTTACACGAAATTTGTTGGGGGTTATTAATCTACCAATCAATGGCTTTCATTTGCCCCTAACCTCATCGCATTTAGTTAAGAAATAGGCTCTAATTTCGGGTTTAAAGGTGAGGGTTACTATAGCATTCACTATTGGGGGTTGGTGGATCTTAAACTCGATTAAACTCCAGATTTGACCAGGTTAAGGATTTTATTAGGGTTAATCACAGAAGACAACTTTGTTAAGTAAATGGCCTTCTACCAAATTATAATTTTTTAAGATTTTAATATGGTCGACGAAATTTCACTTCACTATTCATTTAATAATAAAATATTAAACTCGATTAAACTCCAGATTTGACCATGTTAAGGATTTTATTAGGGTTAATCACAGAAGATAACTTTGTTAAGTAAATGGCCTTCTACCAAATTATAATTTTTTGGGATTTTAAGATGGTCAACGAAATTTCACTTCACTATTCATTTAATAATAAAATATTAAATTCAAATTTCAAATTTCAAATTCCCTCTTTTCAGTTCATTTTCATTCCAACCCAATTGCATTTGTGTTTCATTTCACCTAAACCTTATTTTCATTTGGGTTGCATTTCATTTTCATTTCATTTCAATTTAATTTTAATTTTTAAAGGTTTATTTCAATTTCTATTCATTTATTAATTCAACTAAATTCAAATAAATTACTAAAAATTTCAATTTGATAAGAAAAAATTAAATAAAATTATTAATTAAATACGGGGTATTACACCCTCCCCTACTTTAAGGAATTTGGTCCTCCAAATTCACTGCATTACGATGCGAAAATAAAGGATAACTATTTCAAGGGACAACTAGCTCACCTAGAAAAGGTCGGGATACCGCTTTCGCATAACATCTTCGGATTCCTAGGTGGCTTCTTCAGCTCCACGCCGACTCCACTGGACCTTGACCATAGGTATAGATCGACTCCGGAGTTGTTGCTGCTTCCGGTCCAAAATCTTTATCGGTCTTTCCTCGTAGGTCAGATCCTCATTCAGTTCGAAGTCCACATGCTGAATAACGTGAGTGGGGTCGTACACATACTTCCGCAACATAGAAATATGGAAGACGTTGTGCACGCCAGACAACTGAGGCGGTAACGCCAATCGATAAGCCACTTCTCCCACTCTATCTAAAATCTCGAACGGGCCAATGTACCTCGGACTCAGCTTGCCATGAATACCAAATCTGTGAATCCCTCTCGTAGGAGAGACCTTTAGAAACACATGATCACCTACTTAGAATTCCAATGCTCTTCTTCTGTTATCGGCATAACTCTTCTGTCTTGACTGAGCCACTTGTAACCGATCTCGGACAATACGGATATTCTGTGACGATTCCGAGATAAGATCTGGTCCAAGCCATTGTCTCTCACCTACCTCATCCCAACACAACGGGGATCGACAGCTTCTCCCATACAAGGCTTCAAATGGAGCCATCTGAATACTAGACTGATAGCTGTTATTGTAGGCGAATTCAATTAATGCCAAATGCTCATTCCAATTACCACCAAAGTCAATCATACATGCCCTCAGCATATCCTCCACTATCTGGTTGGTTCTCTCTGTCTGCCCATCTGTCTGTGGATGAAATGCCGTGCTGAAATTCAGACGAGTACCCAAAGACTCTTGCAGTCCCTTCCAGAAATGAGAAGTGAATCTAGGGTCTCGATCAGATACTATATTCACTGGAATACCATGCAATCTCACCACTTCCTTCATATACAGAGCTGCTAGAACATCAACTATCCATTTAGATTTAATGGATAAGAAATGGGCTGACTTTGTCAGTCTGTCGACGATCACCCAAATTGCATCGAAACCGCCACGAGTTCTAGGCAGACCCATGATGAAGTCCATGCCAATACTCTCCCATTTCCATTGGGGTATGTCGAGTGGCTTCAATTTCCCTGCCGATCTGAAGTGCTCGGCCTTAACTTGCTGACATACCAGGCATCTACTCACAAAATCTGCAACTTCTCTTTTCATATTCGGCCACCAAAAGGATCTTTTCAAATTCTTAAACATTTTAGTGCCTCCAGGATGAATTGTGTATTTAGATCTATGAGCTTCGTCAAGAATCTTGTTCTTGATTTCAGCTACGTCAGGTACACACGTTCGTCCTCGAAATAGAAGTCTTCCATCATCAGAAATCATGAAATCCGGTCTGCTGCTCAAACTTCCCTTGATCTCTACCAGTTCGGGATCATTATCTTGCAAGGACTTGATCTCCATTAATAATTCAGGTTTAAGTTGCATTTGTGCAATAATGACCTGATCATTATTGATATTCAAATCCAGACTAGCCATCTGCTCCAATAGCTTCCATTCTTGCATCATAAGACTGGATAACTTTGCTATAAGCTTTCGGCTCAATACATCTGCCACCACATTACCTTTGTCAGGATGATACTTAATAGAAAAGTCGAAGTCCTTCAAATACTCCAACCATCTGCGCTGCCGCATATTGAGTTCCTTCTGAGAGAATAAATACTTCAAACTCTTGTGATCTGAAAATACCGTGAAAGATTCTCCATACAAGTAATGCCTCCAAATCTTCAAAGCAAAGACGACAGCTGTCAATTCCAAATCATGAACAGGATAGTTCTCTTCATGCTTCCTCAACTGCCTGGAAGAATAAGCAATTACCTTCCCATGCTGCATAAGCACACAGCCCAACCCAATACCTGATGCATCGGTGTAGACCACAAAGCCTCCTTCACCAGAAGGTAAAGCTAACACAGGTGCTGAAGTTAAGCATTCCTTCAATGTCTGGAAGCTTTTCTGACAAGCATCCGACCATTCAAACTTATTCTCCTTGCGGGTCAATCTGGTAAGGGGTACCGCGATCTTGGAGAAGTCTTGAATGAATCTACGATAATAACCTGCCAGGCCTAAGAAACTTCTGATCTCAGTCACACTGGTGGGCTGTTCCCAATTCTTCACTGCTTCCACCTTCGAAGGATCAACAGAAATACCATCTTTGGTAATAATGTGTCCTAGAAAAGACACCTCTCGAAGCCAAAAATCACACTCACTGAACTTGGCGTATAGTTGATGATCTCTTAATATCTGTAGTGCCATTCTCAGATGTTCGGCATGCTCTTCTTCACTCTTAGAATAAATCAAGATATCATCAATGAAGACCACGACCCATTGATCAAGATAGGGTCGAAAAATGCTATTCATCAACTGCATGAAAGCCGTTGGTGCATTCGTTAAACCAAAAGGCATAACGACAAATTCGAAATGACCATACCTGCTGCGAAAAGCCGTTTTATGAATATCTTCTTCCTTAATCCGCAACTGATGATATCCAGATCGAAGATCGATCTTAGAAAAGAATTAAGCTCCTGCTATCTGGTCAAATAACTCATCAATCCTCGGCAATGGGTACTTGTTCTTGACAGTTATCTGATTCAGTTGCCGATAATCGATGCACAACCTCAACGAACCATCCTTTTTTCAGACAAATAGTATAGGGGCTCCCCAAGGGGAAGTACTAGGGTGAATGAAACCCTTCTCAAGTAACTCCATCAATTGCTGCTTTAATTCCCTCAGCTCCGCAGAAGACGTACGGTACGGAGCTTTAGAGACATGAGAAGAACCAGGAATAACATCAATGGAGAAGATAACTTCCCGCTCAGGCAGAAGTCCCGGTAGTTCCTCAGGAAATATATCAAGAAATTCACGGACAATAGGGATGTCCTTAATCTCCACCTGCTGCTCGGGAGTAGCATAGACAAAGGCTAGAAATGCCTCGCAATCTCGCCTCATCAGTTTATCTGCACAAAGGGCCGAAATAAGTGAGATAGAGCGATGGTATCTAGCTCCCATAAATGAAAGTCCCGGATGTCTATTAAAAGACACCGAGCTAGAACTGTAGTGAACATTGGCCTCATACTTGGCCAACCAGTCAGCTCCTAGGATTACATCATAATCCTTCATGTCCATGCAGACTAAATCAGCAGGTAAATTCTGCTCATTAACCATAACCTTGCTAGAAGGATAATAATGCTGAATTGCCGATCTAGAACCAATAGATGTAGATATCGCTAACGAAGAACTCATCAAAATAGGTTCCACAGCTATAGACTTAGCAAATCTCTGAGAAATGAAAGAATGCGTTGCACCAGTATCAAAAAGAACAAAGGCTGGCTTGTCGAGTACAATGAGAGTACCTTCGACGAGTCCACCTTCTCCGGCTGTTTCTGCTTCATCAACCTGAAGTGCCTAGAGCTTGCCTTGCGGCTTCTTGAAGACCTGAGGCTTCGCCGGTGTAGCTTGCTCTGATAATAATGGACAATCCGGGATACGGTGCTCCCTACTTCCGCAACGTAGACAGGCGCCCAACTTGCGCCAGCACTCTTCCATCTTGTGACCAGGACGGTCACAATATCTGCACACGCCCTTAAAGGGTACAACAGGGCCAGGCTTCTTTTCCTCCTGCTTCGGCATCTTTCCCTTCCATGATCCTACTCCGGTCCACGAACGCGACCCACTCGCGGGCCTCTTCTTGCTAATGCTAGGTCCGGTCTTGCTTTTCTTGAAATCCTTCGGTTGTTCTTTCTTCATGCCTTTGCCACGGATCCTCTCCGTCATCTCAAGAGTGTCCTCCAGAACTTGCCCCTTCCTTACCATCTCAGAATAAGTTGATATCTCCATAGGTGCCAATTGGTTGATATAATGAAGCTTCAAACCATTAAGAAAGCGCTTCGCCTTCATCTTTTCAGTGGAAATGAGATGAGTAGCATATCGAGATAGTCTAGAGAATTATGCTTCATACTCTGCTACAGATAAGCTCCGCTGCTTCAGAGCCGCAAACTCAGCTGCCTTCTTCTCTTGAACTCGGTCAGAAAAGTACTTGTTGTTGAAATGCTCCTCGAACTCTCCCCAAGTAACTGGCTGATCACCGAGTGCCGCCTTAACAGAGTCCCACCAGGTACGTGCATCACGTTCTAGTTGGAAGGTCGATAAAAGGACACGTTCTTGGTCGGTGCATTGCATCACTTCAAAAATCCTTCCCATATCATCAAGCCAGTGTTCGGCTTCATCAGGGTCGGTCGAACCAGCGAATCTAGGCGGATTCATCCCGCGGAAGTTCCGATATAAATCACCGGTGCCATGGTTCGCTGCTCCAGCTTGAGCAACTTGCTGCAGGGCCTGTGTGAGGCCTTGAACGGTGCGTTACAGGTTCCTCCATTCCGCGCGTTCAGCTGCCATTACAATAGCCTACAAACAGAATAAATCATTCAGGATTATTTAGGGTAAATGTTTTACTAACAAGGTACTAGCTTAACCCGAGTTTCTATCCAATCTCACCAGCTCGGGTCCTTAAACACTAACGGAGACAGGGTCCTATGATAACTCCTAGAACCCTAGAACTTAGAAAACCTAGAACTTAGGGAAAAACCTAGGATTATTTAACCTAGGCTCTGATACCAACTAAACTGTCACGTCCCGACGCGGAAGATCGGAGCGTACAGTCAGAGACGAGCTAGCACTAACAATAATATTTTAATCTAAACAATTAGACGGATTTATAAAGTGAGAAACACTTCCATTAATCAAAAATAATTCCAACTTTATTACAATAACCAACATGCTAAGACTCGATCAAACATATCTTCCAAAAGAAATTCTAATACAACACTGACTTATAACAATAACCAAACACTAATACAACTCCAAAGATAAAACTGGAAGTAAATACTAATCTGACTCAATAACTAGGTACAATAGCACTCAAGGATCACTCCTGACCCTCCCCATCAGTGTGAACACCACCACCTGAAAAACCTGGAAAGAGGGGGGAAAAACAGGCTATGAGCTAACGCTCAGTAGGTAATAACGGCATATTTACGTAGTTAACATCTTAATTACAAGTTGTATGCAATGGAGAACAAGGAATTAAATAAAGAGATCAAGAACAATGTAGAAGGTCTTGCAAGGTCAAGAATTGAATAATTTCCAATGATCAATAATAACATGTATAAGAAATTCACTAAGAGTAATTGAAATAATAATTGGCCAACAAGCAAGTATTTCAAACATGAAATAATTCACAATCAAGTACAAGGAATAACAATAGATCAAATGTCGTAGACACACACTAGTCAAGTACTCGGTGCAATGCCACACCTTGTCATTAACATCCCATGGGCTCACTAATTTTCGGGCGCTCTCCCCAGGACCAGACCGGGCCCTATGATGCGATGGCATTGGTTTTACGGATCGATGATCCCAATTGTCTAGACATTTCTTGTATAAATATGGCCAATGAATTTCAAGGAATAAGATAAAATATAACAAGTACAGATCTGGCAAAAATCAGAATAACAAGAAAATGAAGGATTAAACTTTGGCATCATGTTTAACGATAATTAAGTCGTGGAATCCAAGAATGAAAGGATAAGTAGGAAAATGCAATCTTTAGAATACTTTTAATTCCATGATTTAACATTTTATTATGTTGGTTTAACAAGTTTTATCATACTGGAAATGCCTTAAATTAATTGGATGCAAAAAGCCAAAGAAATGATTTATTTAATATTATCAGAGTAAATTACTAAGAATTTAGCTTAATTCATAGAAATAAATCCTATCATGGTGAAAATATCCCTAATATTTTTAAGTAACTCCAGCACATGATTCCTCTGGAAAATGACAGTAAAACCCATTTTTGTTACTGGAATGGAATTTTTACACATTTAAATGCCCTTTTAGACACAAAAATCCATATTTGGTGTGCTATAAAAAGTTGCTTATGGAATTTTTGGATGGTTTATTAGGAATAAATCATCTTACTGGTTGTTCATTTTTCATGATACCCATAGTATTTTTAGCATACTGATAGTAATTTTTCTACATTATTCTACCATTTATGCTATTTATTTAATGGAAGAAATACATTAGAAATTTTGCTCAAGTAGAAAAATTTCTTTATAACTTGTTGTTATCATTCTAACATGCTAGAAAAATTTTGTTATGCTGTAAGAACTTTTAGCATGCTGTAAGGGTTATTTTTAACAAGCTAATATAATTTTCATGCATTTATTCTATATTATATGGAGAGTAAAAGAATTTTATTTGGTAAAAATATCTATTTTTCACAGAAAATTAACTTTCACATGATAGCTATATCAGAGCATAATATTCATGAATTTTCATACGTTTGAGACCTTTTTAACATACTAACATATAATTTATATGCATTTACTTTCATTCTATGGGAAAAATATAGATTTCTATAAGATAAGATATTCTAAATCTACAAAATTTAACTTCTCACATGCTGCTACTTTAAAGTCAAATTTTTCATGGATTTCAGTTATTTATTAATAATTTTAGCATGCTGGACATAATTTCTTATACATTTATATCCTATTATTTGGAGGAAAAATAGGTTTATATGAATTAAAAATAGATTAAAACACTTTCCGTTAACAGAAAAATAACTTTTAAATACTCGGGTAGTAGAAGAATGTGTTTTACAGGGATTCAGGATATTTAATTATCCATTTATTAAACTTCTGGACGCGTTAAAGGCGGAGGCCGGCCACCCGATCCTCCTTATGGTGTCGCGGCCGTTTTCTGATTTTTGGGGTGTGAGATCCGAGGATTAAAACACCTATATCTTCCTCAATCCTTAATGGAATTTAGCACATGATATATCAATGGAAAGCTAAGACAGAGTATTATCATTTGGTAAGGTCAATTTCGGATTTAGGTTCTGTAATTATGATCTGTATTGACAGGAACATTAAAAAACCTAATCAGGATAGTATGTTACTAAAATTTCAAATTCTCTACATATTCATGATAACTTTTAGGGCTTTTTATGTCACTGGAAAGCTAACAGAGAGGGCTTTCCAACCATATATTATAAATGCTATAAATTTCAACACTTAGGTTTCGAATTCATTGATTAAGCAGGTTCCAAGTATATAAAATCATAATAGGGACAAGCTTATGTTCAAACTACAAATTCTCCAAATAGAATTGATAAATCATAGGGCTTTTACGCCAAAAGAGAGCTAACATGCTAAGCTTCAATTTGATATGCAATAATTAACATTTAGCCAGTTATAACCTACCTCAATTGAAGACTTAAACCACGAGATAGATTAGACCCACGAACTATAAGAATTCCCTTCAAAGATCGCCTGATTTCTCCCTCAATACCCTATAAAATTTAAGGCTTTTAGTCTCAGACGATAGATCTCGTCGAGCTGATAAAAAACCCCTAATCATATGCCTATTTTGGTTGATGTACTAACCTGATTTGATGAACCAAATCCTAGAGAGAGAAAGATGACGGGGAGCAGACCACCTTCCACAAAATCGCCAAGATCTCCCCAGTCAGAGCTTATCTTCGGACAAACCAGACACCAAATGAAACTAGACTGGCCTAGCTTTCATTTAATACCAATTTTACCTTCTGGATCCTTCCAGGAAGGGCGAATTTTGATCTGGAAGAGGCGTGTTAATTACGCCGCCGAAATAATTGACCTAGATTAAACTCATCTAATCACTTTTATCCTGGTTAATCTTACACGAAATTTGTTGGGGTTATTAATCTACCAATCAATGGCTTTCATTTGCCCCTAACCTCATCGCATTTAGTTAAGAAATAGGCTCTAATTTCGGGTTTAAAGGTGAGGGTTACTATAGCATTCACTATTGGGGGTTGGTAGATCTTAAACTCGATTAAACTCCAGATTTGACCAGGTTAAGGATTTTATTAGGGTTAATCACAGAAGCTAACTTTGTTAAGTAAATGGCCTTCTACCAAATTACAATTTTTTGAGATTTTAATATGGTCGACGAAATTTCACTTCACTATTCATTTAATAATAAAATATTAAACTCGATTAAACTCCAGATTTGACCAGGTTAAGGATTTTATTTGGGTTAATCACAGACGATAACTTTGTTAAGTAAATGGCCTTCTACCAAATTACAATTTTTTAGGATTTTAATATGGTCAACGAAATTTCACTTCACTATTCATTTAATAATAAAATATTAAATTCGAAATTCAAATTTCAAATTCCCTCTTTTCATTTCATTTTCATTCCAACCCAATTGCATTTGTGTTTCATTTCACCTAAACCTTATTTTCATTTGGGTTGCATTTCTTTTTCATTTCATTTCAATTTAATTAAATTTTTAAAGGTTTATTTCAATTTCTATTTATTTATTAATTCAACTAAATTCAAATAAATTCCTAAAAATTTCAATTTGACAAGGAAAAATCAAATAAAATTATTAATTAAATACGGGGTATTACACCGAGCATCCTGGCCGTCATCCTCATTCTCAAAGAACTCGTCAGCTAATTCTTGTTCTGCCTCATAGCTGACTAACACAAGCCTTGAAGATGAGGCGTCCCCGACTTGTGTGTCCCCAATGACTAGAGATTGATGAGTGGAACACTGGTTTGCAAAGTGGCCAAACCCATTGCAGCGAAAACACTACTGCCGTGATCCACTAGGCTCCCCGATCAAAGGTCCCTTACCCTTATCCTCCCGGCGGATAGGAGGTGTAGGCAACAACGGACGGGCAAGAGGTGCGGGCGCCGGTGGACGGACAATGGGTGCAGGTTGTTGGGGTTGAGGAGGAAGATCCCTCGGTGGGGGAGGGTGAGGCCTAGGAGCGAATGGCTCCTGACGGGTGGGCTCCTAAGGTCGAGCCATGGGGGCCCTCTGATATGTGCCTGAAGAGCTGCGAGGCTCCACACTATGAAGAGGGAAGGGGCCCAACCATTGGGTAGGCTCGAACTCAGCCTCGAATTGATCCAATTCGAGAGCAACCTGATACGCTTGTTCTAAAGTGGCCACATTGCGGTGAAAAAGTTCATATTAATAATGTGGCTGCAGACCTCTTCGAAAGCGTGAGTTGGTCATGGTGCTCTCTTCCGTAACTCCACACTGCAAATAGTATTCATCAAACTCGGCGGTGTACTCAGTCATGGACCGGTTCTCTTGGGTGAGACTTTACCATTTGTCTATGAGACGCTGGCGGTATGTGGCAGGAAGGTACTTCTGCCTTAACTTAGTTTTCATGTCATCCCAAGTACCGATCTAGGGTTGATGTCGCTTCATCAACAGGCTTTCCATATTAGTCCAATAGGTTTGCGTCTGCCCTTGCAACTTCATCTTTGCGTAGCGAACTCTTTGGTGGTCCGTCATCTCAAACCACTCGAAGTACCGATCCATGCCGGCCTCCCAATCTAAATAGACCTTTGGGTCCAAGGACCGGTCAAAAAGGGGAGGGTCCGCACGCACATTCCTAAGAACGCGGCCGTCGTCATCGTAATCACGATTCCGTCGTTGGGCTCGACGGTCATGACCATAACCCCCTTGTTCATTATCGGATGCATAGTCATCCACCTCGGGCACTCGTTGCATCCTATCATCTACCCCTTGAGTCCTTGGAGCAGTAGGTTGCTGAACCGGCTCCTATTGGCCATTTGTTGGCACGGGTTGTGCCTCAACCGGGGCCCTCTCTAGGACATCAATTCTCCCCACCAGACCTTGGATAGACTGGTTCGATGCTTCGGCCCGATCCTCTAAGGCTTTCATACTTCCTTCCAGACGCATACCTACGCCATCTACACGTGTACTAAGCCCATCCATACGCGTATCGAATCGATCCATGAGAGATCAGAACATATCGGCCACCGAAGGCTCATCGGAACTACGGACTTGGGGATCTGCCATAGGTGGTGGTGGTAAGTATTGAGTACCCCTACGGGTGGGCATGCAAAAGGCACAATGACTGGGATAAATGGACTAAAGCAAAGATGATGAACCTAGACTTAACCAATATCCAGTACGTGGCGGAGGTTTGATCCGAAGATCGCACTCACGCAAGTGTGTCACATTCCCAATAGGCGTAACCTATCGTTCCGGGAACACCTTGTAATATATCGGGTAAAGGATGAGACACTACCCTAGACTCAACTCGCTCTGATACCAAACTGATGCGGGATGAATGAGGGACTCGATGCCAAATGATGCGAACCTTAGACTTGTGGACGCACTAAAATTCGCTTATTACGTTGTTCATTTGTTTTGGTGCGTGAGCGTGCCAGTCACAAAGTGACGATTTATTCGGGCTTTATGGAAGCCCATGGTGCGCTCGATCTGACAAATCATACGATTGTGTGATTCGGGTCGGGACTGAGACCCGTTGTGCCATAAAGGTCACAACGTCATTTACATCCCTCAGAGAGGGGAATACCCTTGATTAATTGCCGAAAATGAGGGCTCCACGGTCGAAAGGAATACCGATTGATACAGGAAGGAAAAAAAAAGGTAGCCGTGCTATGCGGTGAGCCCGTGGTGAGGGCATGAACACTCAGATTATGTCGGTCACCGATGGACCATTCCATGTCTAAACAGAAATCCGTGTGGAAAACAAGACGGTGACGGGGGATGAATCCGTGCAAATGTCTACCAAGGGATGGCAATTTTAATGTAAATTGGGGGGCTCAGGTCCCGGTGAGAAAAAGGGGGGGGAACCTTGGTGAGATATTGGCCGGGGATGAGACTAGGCAGTGACCATGACGGGAGGAACGGCTCCCGAGGGTGAAGCCCGGCCTGCGAGGGCACCATTAATATTCCCGAGTTCGGAATCCAAGAAGGAGAGACGAGGGCCATATCGTTACGTTCGCGGGTTGCTTCGAGTGCCATTTGTCATTACTGTTTGTCGATTAGCATTACTCCCTTTCCCTTTTCTATCATTATTATTACCATTTAATATCCCATTTATTATATACACATTTTTTTTACATACATTTGTCGGAGGAATGATGGAGTGTACCGCTGGGGAGATAGGGGTGTGTCGCTGGGGAGCTAGGAATGTATCGCTGAAGGACTGAAGAGTGTATTGCTTGAGGATGGGAAGTGTACTGCTGGAGGGTGCAGGGGCGTGTCGCTGGGGAGCTAGGAGTGTGTCGCTGAATGACTGAAGAGTGTATTGCTTGAGGATGGGAAGTGTACCGCTGGAGGGTGCAGGGACGTGTCGCTGGGGAGCTAGGAGTGTGTCGCTGGGGAGCTAGGAGTGTGTCGTTGAAGGACTGAAGAGTGTATTGCTTGAGGATGGGAAGTGTACCGCTGGAGGGTGCAGGGGCGTGTCGCTGGGGAGCTAGGAGTGTGTCGCTGAAGGACTGAAGAGTGTATTGCGTGAGGATGGGAAGTGTAACATTGGAGGGTGCATGGGTGTACCGCTGGAGGGTCGAAGGGAGTGTACCGCTGGAGGGTTCATGAGTGCATCGCTGGAGGGTCGAGGGAGGTGAAGAATCAAAGTGGTTAGGACATAGCTTAGCTGTGTGGAGCAGAGTTCAAGAGAAAGAGAGAGCCCTTGCTTATGCAGGTCTGATGGGGCCTCGGAGGTTCAACTTTCACCTTTTTGTTATATGATTGAATCCCAATTCACGTTCGTTAGTGCAGTCCTTTGAGTCTTATTCAACCAGTTCCTGGAGCTTTGCATAATTCCTTCAGTTGATTAGAATGTCTTACTATTGTCGATTTCATTTGTTTGCTGCTTCCTTTCGTCTTTTAACATATTGTTATTTCTGACAAAAATTCGGCAGCATCTCCCCTTGACCCGGACGGTAAGGGAATACAAGGGACATGTCCACAGGGAGTGACATGAACTAACAACTGAGGTGTGTGCCTAAGCAGCCACCTTTGGGGAAACTTCGAAAAACTCGGAGAAAATGTTGAACGAGAAACCAGTAGACTGGTGCAAGCCATGAGTACACCGGGGAAATGATAGCCAAGGTGTGCCGGGCTGGCGGTTCAAGGGTGCGCCGCTGGGCGAGCCAAGGGTGTACCGCTGGCAGCTGGAGGGAGTGTGCCGTCGAGCAAACAAGAGGGGAGTGTACCGCTAGGCAGACAGATGGGGAGGGTGTACTGCTCAGAAGGTAAAGGGGAGTGTGCCGCTAAGCAGAGGGACATGAAGGGTGTACCGCTGAGCCAACGAATGGGAAGGGCGTGCCGCTGGGCACCCCGGGGGAGGCATGCCACTGGAGGGCCTGAGTGAGCTGATGACTGGAAGGCTTGAGTGTATGTGTGTACACTGCTGACTCTGAAGGGGGGCCAAGAAGGGCGCTCTAGGCATTGAGGGGATCCAAAGTATCAAAGGAAAGTGGACCCCCCCCCCATAGACCTGTTCTAGCAAAGGCTCAAGGGTTGTTGTACTAAGGAAAGCCCCGGGAAGGGGAAGAGGCCAGTTCTACCCCATCAAGCCAAGGGTAAAACCCATCCACCTGGTAGGCCAGTGCCATGGGAGGTGAGGTGGAGCTAGAGGCTGGAAGGCCGGGAGCAGACGCATGGAACTCACAGATCAACGCTAAGAAGAAAGCAACAAATGCAACGAAAGGAGGCAAAGCCAAAAGATGTTTCATTCATGATGAACAAAAAAGGGATAGGGGTCATGACCCAAAGGCCACACGCGGTGCATTACATCTAAACCAACGGGAGAGGAGAACGGGAAAAAAAGGAAAAGTTTGGGGGGGGGGGGGTTAGGATGAGGAAGGGTGATCATCCCCTTCACAGCCATTCCTTCCCTCTCCACTACATAGCACACACTCTCTCTCTCTGTGCCCCTTCCTCTACCTTATTCTTCTCTTCTTTCTTCCTTCTTCTCCTCTGGTGCTCTCTTCGAACGGGTGTCTTCGCCCTTCTCTCTTCTTTCTCTGTGAAGGCCTTTTATACGTGGGCCATTGACGAGGGACCTCATAATGGCACTGCCATCTGAGGTTGACCCAGATCTTTTCTCCGTCAGGTGGGGATCCCTCTCATCCAGCCAGAAGGTGACACCGAGGCAGATGCTAGCTGGCATCGAGGTGCCTGCGCTGCGCGCCAAAGGGCCTTTCTAGTGACCGTTGTGTCTTCTGCTGGTTCGTGCCGTTCAGGGGATTCAACGTTGTGCCGCTGGGGGCTGAGGGGTCGTGCCGCTGAGGGGGGCAGAACGCCCGTGCCGCTGGAGGACATGACGATTGTGCTGCTAACGGGGCACAACTATCGTGCCGTTGCAGGGGGCTCTCAAGGGGTGTGTCACTGGAAGGCACCAAAAAGGGTGTGCTGTTGGGCCAACTGGTAGTGTGCCGCTGGGGCAACTGGCAGTGTGCCGCTGGGGCACTTCAAGGGGCATGCTGCTGGGGCAACTGGCAGTGTGCCCCTGGGGCACTTCAAGGGGCGTGCCGCTGGGGCATTCGAAGGGTGTGCAGTTGAACGGCTGTTTGGGTGTGCCGCTGGGCACCTGAAAAGTGTGCCGCTGGGGGCCCGTTCAGGTGTGCCGCTGGAGGCTCTTCAGGGGTGTGCCGCTGAAGGCACCAGAGGAGTGTGCCGCTGAAGGCCGTTTGGAGCATGCCGTTGGAAGGGGCGCCAGCTCCTGATTCAGGGGCTTAAGTTGTGCATTCTTTTGGGGTATTTTTTCACCGTTAGGAACCCGAGGGTGGGTCCATAGCAGTGCATAAATTCAGGAGGGATATCCTGTGTTTTCTCTGTCATTTAATGTGCCCGTGCAAATGCGGAGATTTTTCGGACGATAGTATCCCCCCGGAGCCCTGGATGGCCAGTCTCCCCGAGTCTTCTCCCTTTGACTTTGGCATTAATGCGGGGCTTGGTGGGATATATGGACGTACAACTTTATACGTCCACAAATGCCCCCCACCTGTGGGCAGCGCGGGCGAAGGATGAGCCAGACGGTACTCGCGGTCTTTGGAATTAACGTACATTATTGGGCGTACGTTCATAAGATATGTGACGTGGACATCGTTATCTCTATTGTGTATTTATTGTATTACTATCATATATGTACTACATTATTATTATTATTATCTTTATTCTCTCTTTTTTTCTCTTCTTCTTCTTTTTTTTCCTTTTTCTCTTCTCTCCCTTTTTTGTCTCTCTTTTTTTCTTCTCTCTTTTTTTCTTCTTTTTTTTCCTTTTCTTTTCTCTCTTTTCTTTTCTCTTTTCTTTTTTTCTTTCCCCCTTTTTTTTCTTTTTTATTCTCCCTTTCGTTCGTTTGTTTCCCTTTTTTTCTTTACTTCTCCTTTTTTCTCTTTTTTTCTTGAGGCGGCTATAAAAGGGGAGGGGGAGTTCGAAACTCCCCCCCTTCTCTTTTCAAATCCTCTCTCTCTCTCTCTGTGCCTCTTCGGTTACCACCGTCGCCCCCCCTCTCTTCTTCTTCTTCTTCTTCCCTTCACCGCTGGGGACCACCGCCGCTCGCCGTCGTCCTGGCTGAGGCCACTGTGCCCCCCCTTCTTCCTTCTCCTTCTTTCTTCTTCTTCTTCCTTCTTCTCTTCCTCCTTTTCTTCTTCTTCTCTTCATCTTCTCTTCCCCTTCCATTTTCTCTTCCTTTTCTTTCTCCTCTTCTTCATGTTCTTTCTTCGCTCGGGGGGATGACGGAGCCCTAGGCTCTCCGTCTCCCTCTTCTCTTTCCTCTTCTCTTCCTTCTCTCTTCTTCTTATTCTCTTCTTCTTCTTTGTCCCTTCTTCTTCTTCTCTTTTTTTATAAGGTGGAGGCGTCGGGGCTTGCCGTTGACGAGGGCACAGGTGTGCCGCTGGGAGAGGGCACATGTGTGCCGCTGGAGGCAGGGGGCAGGGGTGTGCCACTGGAGAAAGGGCACAAGTGTGCCGCTGACGGGAGGCACGGGGCATGCCACTGAAGGGAGGCACGGGGCGTGCCGCTGAAGGGAGGCATGGAGTGTGCCGCTGAAAAGTAGGCACGGAGCGTGCCGCTGATGGGTGGGCACGGAGCGTGCCGCTGAAGGGTGGGCACGGTGTGTGCCGCTGAAGGGAGGCACAGAGCGTGTGCCGCTGAGGGGAGGCACAGAGCGTGCCGCTGAAGGGTGGGCACGGAGTGTGCCGCTGAAGGGAGGCACAGAGCGTGCCACTGAAGGGTAGGCACGGAGCGTGCCACTGAAGGTTGGGCACAGAGCGTGTCGCTGAAGGGTAGGCACGGGGTGTGCCGCTGAAGGGGAGAAGAAGACTTCTTCAACCGAAGGACCTCCGGTGTCGCCCTTGGGCACACCGTGACTTTGTTGGGGCCATCACTCCTTGTGGGCGTGCACCCGTGTTTTCCCTTTACACCTCCGGCCTAGGGGAAACTCTGCCGAAATTTCGTCAGAAATTATTGGCATTCTTTTTAATTCAATTGTAGCGTAGCCCCTTCGTAACCTCCCTTTTTTTTCTTTATTTGTATCTTGTTCTGACTTGGGGTACTTTGCACCTTGTAGAAAGATGGCTGCCCCGAGAGATTCTGCTGCTTCTGCTGCTTCTGGTGCCGAGCACGTTCCCCCACCCCCAGTGCCGGCGGTTACATGGTTTAACGTGGAGGACTTGGACAGGGAGCATGCCGAGATAGCGGCACTGGCTGGATCGTCGGGCTCCGATACCGAGACGATGGACTTCCGTAGGCTTACTCGGGTCGAGGGCAGCTTGGCTTTTGATCGGGCTACGGGGGAGTACCGGAAGGACTACCCGAAGGACAGGCATCTCATCCGCTTTCTGAAGCATCTCAGTCACCAGGAGAGGTAGAACTTCTGAGTTGTCAAGGAGGCCGAGCAAGCGATTTTGCGGTCCCGGGACAGCTTGCTCTATAGTGTTCCGAGGAGTATCCCGATGTATCTGGTGGTATAGGCTCGAGAATGGAAACCCATCTTGGGACTTGAAGCCGTGCTGCCGACAGAAGACAAATTAGTGCGGGCACCTCAGTTTACCCATGCTCGGTGGGACACGTCTGCCGGGCGGGTCCAGGGCGAACACCCCCGGTTCGGTTTGTTCCTCGCTCTAATAAAGTGGGGGTACAGAGAAGAACCCTTCTTGCTGGATTGCTTGGCCATACGATTCAAGCACGAACTAGCGCTGGGCTGGTTCGGGCAGCTCAGGCTCAAGGATGCGCATAGCTTTCGGGAAGGGGGCGTGGAATTCACCGAATATGTGCTGTTCAACTACGCCCCAATCCTTATCCGGGTTGGCATTTATCACAGTGTCTATGCCTCCCGGTATAGCTACCCCATCTCCAGGGGCCTATGCTGCGGGATGATAGAAGTATTTAATGCAGAAACTAATACCTTTTATACGGCAGAGGGCGAGACTTCATGGACTTGTGGAGTCTCAGTCAACTCAGTGGCTTGCCTATTGACGGGGAGCCTTATGAAGAAGTCTGCATCCCAGATCTGATCAAGGACAAGACCAACGGGGACGGCTACTACTCCCTCGAGTATTCATATCGGTATCTTATGAAGGCGTACCGAGACCTGTATCAGCTGGTGCACGGCGGGAAGCAGCCCCCTCGTGGAGACCGGAAGAGAGTCTGCATGACCTTGTGGCTGCAGTACTTCTACGACAGCCTGAAACAATACAAAGACTTCCCACACATAGGCACTACCGCCGCCAGCAAGAAGCGTGCCAAGCCGAAGGCTGAGGTGAAGATCTCTTCCCGAGGGCGCCGAAGCGGGCCCAATCCGACAGGGGTTGACCCGCTGACGCATTGTGCGGCATTCCTGACTTATTGGCTATGCTCGTTCGCCATGCCATATGGAGACGAGACTGTCATTCGGCCGGATGCGATCTACCTGGCCTGCCAGATGGCCTGGGGTATTAAGCTGTCCCTGTGTCCAGCTACTCTGTGTCTGATCTACAAGGCGCTCGGGGATGTCAGCGCTCACCAGTTCCCGCGACAGGCACGGTATGTGTGCCCATTGCATTTTTTCAATGCGTGGGTTTGTACCCTATTCCCTGAGTTCGCCTCACGCACCATTCAAGGCTGGGGGTTAGTTCCACGGATGTTGGAGTTCATGAGCGTGGAGTCAGCCTCGACGTCCATGCGACTATACGACATCCGGGGAAGGCTGACGATAGTGCCCCTTGATGCTACCGACACTATTCACTTCTGGACCCTGGCTACTCATTGAAGCCCATTGGTAAACAGTAACCGGGAATGCAAGGATGACCAGGTGGAAAAGTATGTGCATCCGATCAGTCAGGAGAACGTGGTTCGCCCGTTGTTGGAGCCGGAGCTCAGAGCTTGGGTGCTGTCCATTCGCCCAAGTGTGCTGGCTTTCCGAAAGGGGGATAGTCTGTTGCTGGAGCCATACTATCCCTTTCGTTTCGGCAGGAATTTTGGATATGATCAACATATCCCGACGTACAGTGCTTGCTTTAATCTACCGGTGCGAAGCCTCCAGGGGAGCCCCACTGCTGAGACCGCCCGAACCTAGTGGGATTTCTTTCATCAGGCAGACACTACTTCCTTCAGGGTGCCAGCCCCGGGTCGGATTCCACGGGCGACCCCGGAGTACGTGAAGTGGTGGAATGCCCGGACAGCCTTGTACCAATTATCCCGGACCGACTGCAGGGATGGGGAGGAAAGGAGGTTCCTGAGCCGGTAGCCAATGCCGGTCCTTGATATCGACCCGGAGCACCTCCTCCGGTTAAGGCAGGGCAAGGAACATGAAGTGGCTACGTACATGATCGCATCCAAAAGGGCTCGAGAGGCCAAGCCAGCACCGCAGGCTAAGCTGCCTCCGGTGGCGAAGGATGATTTCAAGAAGACCTTGCGGGACCTTTGCCACATTGGGAGTGACCACCTGGAGCTGACCAATAATCCGTTTCCCATGGAGGAAGGAGGCACCCCCGCGAGGAGCTGGCATCCAGAGAGGGACCCAATCTGTCCATACCGCACGTTCGTGAGGAGGGAGGAACGGAACCCAGAGAATTACAAGGACACCACGTGGCTCTAAGTCCTCCTCGGAGTTCATGGGTTGAAGATTGAAGATTGAAGATTCGACGGCGGCCATCTTTGGCAAACGCCTACACATTGCCTATTACTATGCCGAGGGATGGGGAATGGACCACTTCAACCTTTTCTGTCACTTGGCCGCCAAGAAGCATGTGGACCTGGCCGCTCTTGCCGACCGCTGCCAGAAAATCGAGGATGTATGTTGGCTGGTCCGAGAGGCAGCTCGCCGGGATAAGGAGCCGTCCCTTAACTACTGGCCGATAGCGCTGCGACTATACACTGGCCCACATGGTACTTAGTGTTTCCTTTTTTGGCTTGTGCTCTTCAGTGTTGATCTTCCTCGGGTACTAGACGCTGATCGAGTCCTTCGTTCTTCCTCCCTTTTTTAACAGATCACCCCGACAGCACTCAAATGGCGACGTATCGCAATCTCCTTCGGCAGGCAGGAAAGCCTGCTTACTTCAAGGAGGCACCAGCGGCTCCGACTACGACCCCCTTGCCTCCGCCTGTGAAGAGGCCCCGGGCGAAATCGCCCGTGAAGAAGGCGATAGATGCTGCCAAGGCGGCCGGGCGGCGGGAGGCAAAGCGACGAAAGACGGAGGCCGCCAAAGTTACGTCGACCATTCCCCCGGTGCCTTTGATCTCTTCATTCGAGGAGTTCGAAGCTACTCGAGCCGAGCCGAGTCGGCCTGCAGGTTGGGTTTCTTCTTCTTCGAGGCTCTCCGGGATGTATTCGGACATTAAGAGGGGCATTTCTTGTAACACACATGTTTTTTGTTCCAGCTGTTGCCGAGAGGCCCGCGCCCTTATCTATCCCAGGCGTGGGTGAAGCTGCGACCCACGGGGCCGTGGAATCCGTCGAAGAGATCTTCTTCGCCCCAACTCCTGCAACTGAAGCTGAAGGAGGTATATTACTTTCTTTGCTAGTCGCTTTGATTAAAAAAGTTTGAAACTTTACGGGCCTGACTGAACCCAGGCCCTGCTTTGCCTTGCAGGAGCTGATATGGTAGCCCCTCAACCGGAGGTGGACCCCGAGACATCCCAGTTCGGGCAGACATACAGGACGAAGGGGTGGCGGTCAGGGAAGTCACAGTTGTAGACATGCCATTCCTGACGTCTCCTGAGAAAGTCTCATATTACTATACGGCGCCCCGCGACGGCTTGCGCATTTTGAATCACTCGAGTGCTTCCTTTTCTTGAGTCTTCTTCCGCCCTTCTCAGCATCCGGAATCGTCTCGTCACAGCATTCGGACGGCATCAACAGCAGTCAGATGCATCAGGAGGTTCCGGAACCAGGAAGAGTGTCTGCCGGGCGGCCGCCAATGCCTGAACTTAGGACCCGGGTGGGTCTTTATGGGGGCGTCCAGGCCCCTGGACGCCCCCATTCTTTTAATTTATTTTTCAAAAAACCAAAACAAAATAAAAAATAATATATTAAAGGAGGCGTCCAGGCCCCTGGACGCCTCCATAAAAATAAATATAAAAAAATATATATGCCAGTTGGCATAAAAAGACAAAACAAAAAAATAAAATAATATATTTATGGAGGCGTCCAAGGTCCTGGACGCCTCCATCAACTCCCTCACGGGCGCCGCCCACCGAACGATGGTTTGTCGTGTGTGAAAAAATCCAAATTATGGAGACGTCCAGCCAGCTGGACGCGCCCATTTCTGAATCACGGGTCGCCGCTCACAAAACCACGCGTTGTGCCAAACCGCGTGCGGCCGTCGGCAGGGTTCGGTGGACCTGTTGGAGGCGTCCGGGGCCCTGGACGCCTCCACAAAAATATTCTGAAAAAATAAATAAAAATAGAATAAAATATTAGTTCGGCCCTGATGGAGGTGTCCAGGGTCCTGGATGCCTCCACCCTCCGGAGCCCTATAAATAGAGGCCCACCCCCTCAGTTCTGGAAGAGCTTCTAAGAGATCCGATAGGCTGCCGGAGCCCAGAGGCTACCGGAGCTATTTCTAACCTGTGGGTTCTTTTGTAGGAGGAGGTTTTGCCGGCTTCTCAGGTGTTCAGGCTCGCGAGAGGAAGGCTATCTTCGTCCACCGTGCTTCCACGTCGTCCCTACGCTGCTAGAGCTCCGCCGGATCTCACCCTCGGCTCCTCCAATAAGCCTTTTCTCCCTCTTTTTCTCCATAGTTCTTTACATTCATCATACTGCATCCCCTATCTCCCTACATAAGGGCTCCGTCTCTTGCATACTTCTTGCATTCATCATCGCATTTTCCTCCTACTCGAGTCCGAGAGGGGTTTAAAACCACACCAACCAGGTGTGTGTCAGGTCACAATCTCGTTACTTTTATTGCAAGGAATTGTTACTACACTGTCATTTTCTAATTCCGTTCGTTTATTGTCTATTGTTTTGCAAGGGTAACCAAGGAAAGCCCTCTCCGTCGGCCGGTCGAAGGGGGAGGAAGAAGCAACCCGCCATCTCCCGCTCTTGAGGTAGGCGCGATCACCTTCTTTATTTTGGGGTCTTTTGGCCTCTAGCGATCACATCTTGTTCTCGAGGCCGCGGCGAGTCACTTCCCCAATGGCCGTTTAAATTCCGTTCTTATATTCTCTTTATATTCTGTTATATTCTGCTCATATTCTCGAGGCCGCGGCGAGTCACTTCCCCAATGGCCGTTTAAATTCCCGTTCTTATATATTATATTCTTATCTATTCATATTCTCGAGGCCGCGGCGAGTCACTTCTCCAATGGCCATTTAAATTCTCGTTCTTATATGTTATATTCTTATCTATCCATATTCTCGAGGCCGCGGCGAGTCACTTCCCCAATGGCCGTTTAAATTCCCACTCTTTATATTCTTCTTATATTCTGTTATATTTTTATCTGCTCATATTCTCGAGGCCGCGGCGAGTCACTTCCCCAATGGCCGTTTCAATTCTTGCTATTTAATTTCTGCACCATTCCCGTCCCCCCGAGGTCGCGGCGAGTCACTTCCCGCTATGGCCGTTTAACCCCCATATCTTGCTATATTACATGTGTCCCGCTCACCCCGCCGGAGTAATCTCTGTGGTGGCCCCTTCTCTCTTCTCTTATTTCTGTGTTGCAGCAAACAAATAGGAGCCCGCGCGCTCCACGTCTTCTCCGCTCCCCGAACCGCGTGACGTCGCTCACAGATTGGCGATCACGGTGGGACGCCTACTGCTTCATTTTGGCTACCCTTGTAAGTTTGGCACCGTCCGTGCCTCTCCACCTTGGCGCCCTCGCGCGCCCCCATTATGCTCACGGCAACACTGTCAGTTGTGATTGGTTGGGTGTTCATTATATGCTTGTTATTTTTGTTGTTTTCTTACTATATATCTCTGTCAGCATTCCATTACACACATCCATCCCTCTTTTATATCCTTTTTTTTTATTTTTTTCTAAGGATCACCCTTTCCCGGTGAAGGAAGGACTCTCCGTCTGAGAATTCCTCTCAACGGACTAGAATCTCCTCCACTGGGACCTCCGTAAGTCCCCGACATCGAAGAATCTCCTCTTCGTTCACTGGGCTGGTTGTACCATTGAAGTTCCCCGGAGTTAGTCATTCCATTCGTGGTGAGACGAGAGACCCTAGCTGACACGGCGGTGAAACAAAAATAAACTAGGGTCCCTATTTTGTGTGAACTTCGGATCTCGCTAAAAACACAAAAAAATCATCAAAATCAAAACACAAAAAAGGCGTAAAGGCATCCACTTGTTTGATAATCTCTGCTACCTACTTGCTAGTGTATGTTTTTGCGTTCTGGGAAAACTGTGAGCATGGCTCACGAGTCTTTTGAGGAGAACCACCCTAGTCGTGGTTTGTCAGCCGACCTGCGAGTCTATGCTATGGACTCGGGTCCTTCTCATGAGCCCTCGCATGAGGTGCAAGTTATTGCCGGGGACACGTCCCCACCACAGGATATCTCTTCTTTACTAGGCGTCCTCGCCAACACGGAGCTAACCTCTGAACAGCTCCGGGCCTTCCAGGCCATTCTAAAGGGGAAATCTGTTTCCCCCACGCCCCAGGAATCAACTCCGGCCATCGCACCTCTCCAAGAGTCAGTGCAGGCCATTCCATCTCCTTCATTGGCGCAAGCCATCCAGTCTCCCTCGCTTCAAGGACAAGCGAGCCAACAACCACCCTCATTCCAGTTCCCATCACAATCTCAAACTCCCGTTGTTCCCCAGATACCGCTTCAACCGGGGCCAACTGTCGGCGGTCCTACAGCTCCCTCTCATTCGGGGTTCCCCCCTCAAGTCTCTGGGAGACAGTTTCTCCCCCAGTGGCAAGTGCCACCTTCACCTCCAGAGGAGCTCGCCCAATCGCTCCTCAATAGGTTCAATCGCATGGACGAGCAGTTTCAAAATCTGAGAAGAATGGTGGACGTGAAAGCCACCCCGGAGGTTGCTTTGCGAATCCTTCCCGTCATTCATCTTCCTCCCTCCGAAATGCCCACGTACCGCAGATACAATGGTACTGGAAACCCCTTCATTCACCTCAAGGATTTCATGTATGAATCCTCCTATTGGCAAAACGATCAGAGGTCCCTGGCATACCTCTTTCGGAGATCATTGGATGGTCCCGCGCTAGAGTGGTTCTATTCTTTGGAGCCCCGCGAGGCCGAGAATTTTGAAATAGTCCAGAGAAGGTTTTTGCAGAAATATAGGGATAGGGTCGGTCCCTCACTCTCCATTACCGACCTAGTGGCTGAAAAGATGAAGCCCGACGAGGATTTTGTCTGCTATGCTGATAGATGGAGGTCTCTGGCGGAAAGAATAAGGGATACCCTCTCCGAGCCCGAACAAGTGAAGATGATTGTGTCTAATGCAACCCCACAATTCAGACACGTCCTGGGCATGAATAAACTTACTACAATGGAGGAACTCTATGAAAGGGCCCGGTACATCCAAACCCAGTTAAAAGACTCCCCCATTATGAACATGTTTGAGTCACCGAAGCCCAAAGTAGTCAGAAAGACAGGCGCTGGTGTCCCGAGCGGAGCCACGGAAGGGGTCGTGACAAATGAGCAAGTGGGTGCGGTCAACAATGCCAACTATGCAGTCAACCCAAGGCCTCCACAAATGCCCCGACTTCCCCTCCAACCAGGTCCTTTCCCTCTTCGTCCTCCACCCCAAAATAATCCACCCCAGGATAATATGCCTCCATTACGTCAACCCCAGCAACAACAACCACAACCTCAGCAACAACAACCACCGCTTCAGTACAACCAAGTTCCACCCCCGGGGAACTATGGTCCCCAACAGCAACAAAGGAGGCCGACCGGTCCCAAGAGATCCTACTATCCACCATTGCCAGAAACCTTAGCAGACATTTTTAATGCCCTCATGGCATCAAACCAACTCACCCTACCCAGAGAAAGGCCCATGTGGCCCCCGAATGTTGATACCTCCAAATACTGCGTCTACCACAGGCAGCCAGGACACATAGTAGATTACTGCTTCCATTTCAAAGATTACATCCACGATATGAATGATGAACATCAAATAGATTGGGATGAAATGAGACAATACGTCGCCGCTCTCAAGGCTAGGAGACCTCCTCAAAGGCCACAGCAGCAGTTACAACAGCAGCAGCAGCAGCAACCACAACAACAACAACAGCCTCAGCAGGCCCCACAACAACAGCCCAATATGGGAATAATCCAGAATCCATTACCAGAGCACCAACAGCCCAATCATCAGGTTAACCCCATCTCCTCCTTCCCGGAAGTCGAGAGAGAGCAGGTGTGGCACCAGGAAAGTACCTCCATTCTTTCTACCGCCAATCCTATCATCACACAACACCCTCGCCTTGCCCGGGTAGCACCTCTCTCTCACCAACCCGTGTCAGTATCGCCTTCACCATTTCCACTACCATCACGCCCTCTCATTCGCACCCCGATCTCCTATCAACCGACACTCCCCACTACGCCTTCACACCCTCTCATCTTCTCTCACTCCCCCACTTTACCATCCACCTCTACCACATTTACCCCTACGCCTTCTAAATCTCTTATCATCCGTCAACCATACATAACCCCGTCTTTCTCCACCATATCACCACTAATGCCTTCAAAACCACTCATTACCCATCACCCATCTCAAAATCATTGCCCGCTTCAAGCCCTACCCACTTCTACTTCGTCTCCACCTCCACCTTCCAGACCCCTTATCCTTCATAATCCGCGCGATATCCCCTCTACCTCCACCATGCCCCCGCCTAACAAACCCCTCATAAGAATCCCTGCTCCCGTCATCACCCCTGCTTCATCAACCATTCCTCCATCACTACCCCTCAAATCCCTGTTAAAACCCACTGCTACCCCCACAGAGGTACAAAAGCTGCAGGAAATGGTGCTCCGGAGTGGAAGAATTTTTCACAGGGTTTTCCCCCACAACAGTCAGAATCCTGAGCAATCTCAGCCAGAGAAGGATGATGGAGAACAACCAGAAAGGGCTATCCCTGGAACACAGTATGATCTATTGAAACACTTGGACAAGATGCCTGCTCGGATCTCCATCCTGGAGCTACTTCAAAGATTCACATCCCACCAGGCGGCCTTGATGGAATATCTTCAAAAAGTCATGGTTAATGAAGACCTCCCCGTGGAGAAGATTTCGACCGTCCTGACCCCAACAGACACACAACCGGCCATCATGTTCCACAACTACGAGCTCGCTCCCAAGGAAGCTCAGAAATATGCATTGTGCATTTCAATAAAAATTAACGGGATATCCATAAACCCGTGTCTTGTGGACACAGGCGCGTCTATAAATGTGATCTCCATGGACACCCTTCAGTTGTGTGGGGTCAACGAGGAACAAATAAGACCTTCCTCGATCACGGTCACGGCTTATGACAATAGTAAAAGGCCGCCGCAGGGGATGATTACTCTGAAGGCAGAATTAGGCCCCATGTCAATTCTCACGGAATTCCATGTCCTCGACATGGACCCCACATTCAAGGCTATACTGGGTCGCCCTTACATCGAAGCCATGGACGCTGTGCCTTCCACCAACCATCCGTGCCTGAAGTTTCCTTACAATGGGAGGATTATTAAAGTGGTCAGTACACCTGTCCTTCACACAGTGGATGCTATCAACACCTCTCTGCCCTCTGTTTGGCCGTCTCATCGGCCCATATTGTCACTGCTGGACGTGCGTGATCCATCTCACGTTCCACTAGCACCAAAGGAGCCGGTCAGGGCAACCGCAACATAATGTCTCCCTTTTCACTCCAAAGGTTGGGAGATTATGAGGAACATCGGCTATCAACAGGGAAAAGGTCTGGGCGCACAGTTACAGGGTATGCTCAAACCGCCAAAGGAAATTCGGCCGAACCGTAGGTTTGGCCTAGGCTTCAAAGGACCGTTCAAGGCGGATTGGAAGCCCCCCACATGGACTCTATCAAACCACTTCAACAGAGGGCCCGTTGTTCAGATGGGAGATTACCCACGAGAAGCATATGGGAGATCACATGCTGTATATTTGGCTGAAAAATATCCGAGGATCACCAAAAGAGGCAAGATCAAAGATCCGGAATGCGAGTGGAACAAATGGTTCAACATACGGGACATTTCCGTTGCACTGGAAAGGATGTTCTCGTCTCCGCAGCTTGAAGGACCACCATTGATCTCCGAAATACCAGAGAATATTACCACTCTTACCAAGGCTCCAAACTATCCTCGTCCTCGCCAGAAGGACCCTGTCATCGACGGATCTTCATCCGTCCTCAACATTGTTGTCGACGGCTCATTAGCCGCCATCTTCTCCATCCACTCGTCTCAGCCTTTGCTAATATTTTCTTCCTGGGCCAGACAATTGTCTGATGATCTTCC